>LR738711.1:533231478-533376127 GCA_902687465.1 Secale cereale | reverse complement strand
TTTTTTCGCAAAATACAGAGGCCCTTCCGGTGGGTCCCAGCTGTCAGGGGGAAGGATAACTTTTTTTGCCCATAATAAGGATGCACTTCCTTGCGTGTGAAGATGTAGCTGGTGGGTTCGAGTTGTCTGGGGGAGAAAACATATTTTTAGGGTAAAAAGGATGCAGTTGCATGCATGCGTCCATGGGCGTGGTGCGTCCCCGCTGTGGGCCTCTCCTCGTACATTCATCTTTCGACGACTCTCGTTTTTTGACCACGTTGATCACACCGTGCAGAGCGCACCATGGCCGGTGGACGATGACAAGGCACCAGACTGGAATGCCCCAGAGATGGGGAAGACACGGCAGTGGAGTCTCACATCGAGAGGAGTGGGAAACTTGACTGGTTCAGGTGTGGGGTGGGCCTACACTCGGTAGAGAATAACAGGAGGCGCCGAGGAGTGGAGGGATGGCATGTCCGTCGATGGGGGTAGCGTTTTGCTGTGAGGCGCGCAAAACAACGCCGCTGGACGCTAGAAGCTAGAGCAGGCGGTCCCGATAGCACTCGGGGAAGAAGACAAGAGATTGAAGAAGAATGCCAACCTTTGGATCTAAATCCAACCCCTTGCTTAGGCTTCAACCTTTGTATTTATATTCTTTGCAAAAGTTCTTAGGCTTCGACCTACTGGCCCACATGTCAACTAGTCCATTCATTTTTAGTCCATTTGGTGGGCTGGGTGAAACAATGATGTACCGTCTATGCAACCCGTTTATATATTATGATAGAATTTGAAGACTATTTGCATTTTTCTCGAAATCTGTGGACTTGTTGGGCTGGGTGAAACTATCATGTTGGGATGGACGGAGAAATGTTATAAAAAAATAAACACATGATTGCACATCTATTAGTGCATTGGTCAGTAAAATCTTTGCAAGCTTATGTACACAATCACCAGGAGTTAACTTGCCAAGTTATATCTAAACAATTATTATTATTTTGTATGAACTTTCGATTTACGAAATAAAATATCATTTTAATTTGATGAGTTAATAGGACATGTAGCATGAATGAGTGTCTTGTGCAGTTCAACTAGCCTACATAACCAACGCGGCTACGACATGTACAGGCGGATCTTGGACATGAGGGCGTAGGTTATGTAGGCTAGATTAAGAGGTGCCTCCCACATGTTCACGTTATTGGTATCGATGTATTCTTTCATGTTAGCATAGCAGGGGTCGATGATGGTCGCGGCAAGGTCAGCCACGGAGTACTCCTGCTCATTGCCGATGATCTTGTATTACTTCTGGATGTCGACAAGCTTGTTGCAGCAAATGCTCCAGAACCTTTGGTGGACCTACAACAGTGCTAGACGAGAACCTCACCCCGCACGCATACGTGGGCGACAGCGATCCGCTGGTCCCTGTCAGGAGATGAATGGATGGGCACAAGGCGTAGTCCCACGACCTTGTGCTTTCTCCTCCCGTGGGCACTGCTTGAACTTGGCGAGGCAGAGCTTCACCTAGTCCGGATCATTAGTGCACATAACATTCAACTTGGTGCTGCCATGGGTGTGAATGGCGAACTCAAAGGTGAAATCCACATCGAGTAGGCTCACCCCTCGGATCGCCATTGGAGTCTCTTCTCATGCAGAGTTGATCTGGCAGTTCTCATGTGTGGGGATTGGGGGCCGGGGGTGATGAAAACGATCGATGTGTACTGGGGTACTGGGGGCGGCACCGTTGCAGCAGCAGTTCATTTTTCCAATCTTGGGGAACTGCAATCAATGGAGAACGAGTGGGTAGGCAGCAACATCAGTTAGCTTTTTAGCTCTGGGAGAACTGCATCCAACAGTAAACTGAGTGTGTACAACCGACATCAGTTACTACACCTCCCTCACCCTTGCACGCCCGGTAGAACATGCCCCCTCGGGTTCATGAGCGGGTATGTATTGGTACTGTTGTAGCAAGTGTTAGTGGTTACTTTACGTAAATTTTATTAGCTTTAATTAAAATTTATTCTTAAAACAACCAAAGCATTGGCTCGTTCTATCAGTGCCATAGGAGAAACATGCACAACAATTAGAATTATTATTCTCAGGACGCAAACGATCAACTCATTTTCCGCACTTTCACACACACAATACTACCAAGTTTGAACAACCAGTTATGGTTGTTGTCCTCTGCATCATTATGCCGTATTGTCATGTTTCCTAGTTTGCAAGATTCAGAACCAACCAATATGATTCAAATAATAAGTAGAACAAAGATGCCTACACATCACAATGATTCCCAGCTTGAAAGATTCAGAACCAACCCATTAGCTTCAAATAATAATAAGTACAACAAAGATGCCGACACATCTCAATGATTCACAGCTCAGAGCCAATCGTAACTGTACAACTCAAACGTTGTGAGAATGTGAACAAATAAATAAAAATTGATTGATGCTTCATGTAAGCAATTTGATCCAAGGATTTTCTTAAACATTGAAACTAGTCCTTTTTAAGGCCACACATGTCAAACATTGGCACCTGAAATATTCAGCATCACTGGTGGCACTACCACTTCCAATATATGCACAAGAGGGCCTTCTAGATTTTGAAGTAGTGTGTATAGAGCCTCATCGTTAGTATTTAACAAACACACATAGCAGAATCTACTGGAATCATCAATCAACATCCTGAAATATCTCTTTCCACCTTGCACACACGCATGGCACTTTAGCGCTTTAGATAAAGTGAATTTCATGATTAAATCCATCTTGTCTACCCGTGTCATACAACCCTGGGCAAATGCTTTTGACCATCACAAAATCTGTAGTTCAGTATTCCTGTTTGCATAGTCAAGAAAGAGCATGACTACTATAATATTGGCACTAGTTAAATCAACTTTATTTCCAAAACAAGGAAAGATTATGATAGAATACCTTTGTTACAAAAATACAACGTTAGCACAGTATGAAAAAGCACTATCATGTTGATAAAGGATAGTACTGACCTGTGTGAGATGACTTTGGGAGATCAAGTTATTCTTCATGTCCCCGTATCTTGCCATGAAGACGCTTAGTTGACATCCATTAACAACCCCGTGTAGCAGTAGAGAGGGGCCCTACGCCGCCATGACTCGATGTGGTGAACCTGTAGATCCACTCGGATGATTCACTTCATGCAAATTTTTCTGCAGTCCGCCTGTAATGAAGCAAAGTGTGACGCCCGAAGACCGACGTCCCAGAAGATTCCAGAGGTTCCGGGTTCTCCCGTGTGTTTCAGTTGTGCTTGTGTTATTTATTTTTTGCATTGCATCATGTCATCATGCCATCATGTCATTAATCTTTGGCATCTCACTTAAATATATCGTGTGGACCTTCGGTCCATTTAAATCGAGGGAAGGATGACTTCTCTTTATAACATATGCCCTCCCGATATTTAGGGAGCTATATTAATAAATATTCCATTTTTGTGGAATTAACCCAACACACTTGCATATTTTTCCCATGCCTCTTAATTCAAGTTTCTCCTTCAAAAACCTTGTCTTATTTCTTTTCCCTTTTTTATCGAGGCTCCTCCTAAAGCCTAGACTCTTTTAAAACTCCTTAAGGCAAGCTAAATATTTTAGTTTGCACTTCCCCTATTTGTTGGAACCATTTTGGTGGGTTGGAAATATTCATTGAAGCCTTACAAAAATGTTCCATCATTTATTTTTCTTCTTCTTGACCTCTTTTCTTTTTGGTGTTTTTCTCTCTCTATTTTTATTTCTGCTAAAGAAATAAAAATAAAAGAGCAGCCAGGCCTCAAGGCCCATCAACCTCTCCTCCTGGCCCATCTGGGCCAACAACTCCTCCAACCCTAGCCGTCCGCACCCAGGCTCCCATCTCCCTCTCGTTTCCTCCCTCCGCCGCCAGGGGCCTCGTCCCTCGAGCCTCGACCGATTCCCTCGCTCGCCCAGCACTCGAACCCCATCGTCCCCTCGAGCCCCATCCTCTCGACTCCCTCTCCCCTTCGCCCAACTCTCTCTGCGCCCAAGCCCCTCCTCCTCTGGTGTGAGCCGGTCGCCCCGAGCGCCTTCCCCTCGATCTCCAGTCCTCCAGCCGTGCCTGACGCCCGCATCACCGAGTGCGTCGCTCGCCTCGCCCTCCAGGCCGAGCGGCTCTGCCTCCATCTCCTGCGCCAGGCCGCCGCCCCAAGCCAGCGACGTCGCGGCCAGGCCCCGAGCGCCTCTTCCTCCGTCTCCGCAGCAGGCCAGCGCCCGCGATCCGGCCGCGACCGCACCCTCCGCGCCAAGACCCCGAGGCCTCGTCCTCCGGCCTCCCCATCCTCGAGCGCCAAGCAGCCGAGCGCTTCGCCTGGAGCCCGAGCCTCTGCAGCTCTCGCCCACGCCAAGGCCTCCGTCTCCAGCACCAGACCAGCGCCGCGCCCCACCAAGTCCCCTCCGGCCGCCTCTTCTTCTACGTCGGCGAGCACAGTCGCGGGCCGGCCAGGATCGCCGTCTCGTGCCGTTCCTTTGCTGTCCAGCGCCAAGGCTGCAGGGTCGAGCCTCCATCGCCTGCATCGCCAAGTGGCGCACCAAGACCTTGCTGCCGTTTTTCTTTTCTGTTGTTGTGAAGGCCGCGGCCGCTAGAACCGTGGACGCCAAGATCTTCGAACGAAGGACCCCGAGACCCTCAAGTACCTCTTGGATTCGCCAATTCCGACGACAAGTGTTCCGGTACTGTCACAAGTATTGAGACCGGCGAGTCCGAAGACACCAAGTACCACGACGTCGACGACCTCGAGTACGACTACCGGATGCGCCAAGTACCTCGACACCGACCCCGAACATCTACGAATGTGTACATCTACGATACGAAAACGCCGACACAAGACGACGCGACAAGTACCTCTTCGGAAACGAAAACGCCAACGTGTACCACTACCGTTGCCGAAGACCCCGTGTACAACTACTTCCACTACCGTCGCCCCGTGTACGACTACAAACGGAACCACTACTTCCCACTACGGAACGAGTACCCCTACCGATGACCATGAACGACTACTTCCTCTACGAACGTGTACCACGACTCGCGAGAACGTCTACTTCCACTACGTCCCTCTACAATCTCGAACCGCCCCGGGACGATTGTTCCGAAGGTATACCGAGATGACCCGTGTGATGTTGTGTTGTATGAGATGTTTCCCGTGTGTGCACCGTGCCCGTTTCATCTTTTGTCATGCTCCTCGGTTGCCTCGTCGCCGACTCGTGGGAACCCTATGACGGGATCACCCCACCTTTCATCTTGTTCGACTCGCTCACGCCACCTTCTCTTTTGCACCGGTCTCTCAATGAGTTACCGGAACCGAGATGTTGCGTTGCATCATTTTCGGATCGTTGCCGTGGCACCCTTTTCATTCCACCACGGTGACATATACTCCTTATCTCTTCATGTTTATGTTTAACTAAATTGCATAAACTTGATCATGTCATCCGCGTCATGTTAACAACATTAACATGTGTGAATTGTTGTTGCTTAAAAATTGCTAAACATGCACATGGGGTTTTTCCGGAATTGTTGTCGTTATTTCCGGCCTCATTTAAAAATGCCTAAATAGTGTAGTTTTATTATGCTTCACCTCTTGCCATGTTAACAAACATTTAATCTTGTCTTGTAAATAAACGAGAGTCAATTACATAATTAAAATGTGGTGTTTCGTCAATATGCAACTCGTTGCATATTGAGCTCCACTTAACTTGTAGTGTTGTTTGTGCACATTGCCATGCCATGCATATTTAAACCGGACATGCATCATACTTGGATGTGCATCGTCTGCCATGTTTATGATTGTGTGTTTACCGCGTTGTTTTCTTCTTTCCGGTTGCTTCTCTTGTTAGCTTCGGTTTCGTTCCGGAGTTGTGAGGATTCGCTCGACTGTGTTGCTCCGTCTACTTCTGGACCCGTTCTTCTCCTTTGCGGAATCCCAGGCAAGATGATCATACCCTTGGATACCTTTACTACCATTGCCATGCTTAGTTGTCTCGATGCTATCGTTACATGTCGCGCTACCCATCTTTTATTGTCAGCCTCTCCTTGTTGCCATGAAACCTCTAACCTTTGACACCTTCCTAGAAAAACCACTGTTTGGCTATGTTACCCGCTTGCTCAGCCCCTCTTATAGCGTTGTTAGTTGCAGGTGAAGATGAAGTTCGTTCCAGGAGGGAACTTGTTGTTGGCATATCACAATATCTATTATTATATAATAACACACCTATATACTGGGCATGGGTGGAAGGCTTGGCCTTTTGCTCGGTGTTTTGTTCCACTCATGCCACCTTAGGCGCCGATAAACCGGCATTATGTTCCTTGATTTTGCGTTCCTACACGATGGGTGGATGAGGACCCCTTGACAGTTCGACTTTGAATAAAACTCCTCCAGCAAGGCCCAACATTGGTTTTAATTTGCTCATAATAACAACTTAAATAATTAATTTAATTGCATAGGGGGTCATGTCCCCGGGTTCTTAATTCTACATAACAGGGGGGGGCAGTGCTGATGGTGTTGGTCCCAAACGGGGCTCCTGCGGGGCCACCACGGGGAAACTCGAGGATTGGTATTACCTGTAGCATCACCTATCCGGACGTGGCCTGAGACGAGATACGCGCGGCTACTATCAGGGTGTCGGCACGCCGGGAGGTCTTGCTGGACTTGTTTTACCATTGTCGAAATGTCTTGTGCTACCGGGATGCCGAGCCTGATCGGATTTCCCTAAGATAAGGAGTGATGATATTATATTTATCACTTCAGCTAATCGTGAGAGCTTGTGATGGGCTAAGTTGGGACACCCCTGCAGGGTTATGATCTTTCGAAAGCCGTGCCCGCGGTTATGTCGCAGATTGGAATTTGTTAATGTTCGGCTGTAGAAAACTTGACAGAGGATCCTAAGTAAAACACACAACTGTGTGAGTAACCGTGACTGTCTCTTTTCCCTTTGAGAAGAGAACACGGTGGGGTTATGTTTGATTCGTATGTAGTTCAGGATCTTTAGCGATCACTTCTTTTGCGACCGTTTGCGTAGATGCTCATCTTATTCTTGTACTCGTAAGCTAGCCACCATATTATGCTTAGCCACTGCTGCTACCTCACCACTTTACCTCTTCCTACCCATAAAGCTTTGCAAGTCTTGATACCCATGGTTATGGGATTGCTGAGTCCTCGTGGCTCACACATACTACAACACCAGATGCAGGTTCAGCCGAGTTCGATGCAGGAGCTGGTTCAGTACTTCACCAGGAGCTCGATGAAGAGTTTGGCCGTATGCTTGTGTCGTTTCGTCGATCAGTAGTGGTTTCTACTAGGATTTGATCCTGACCTGTGGATTTATGTTGTTTTGGTATCTTTCTTTTGGATCTTCGCCCGTAGTCGGGTTGTGATGTTTTGAATGATGTTTTGCTTATGTAATGTATTGTGTGAAGTGGCGAGTGTTAGCCAACTATCTTCTTTTGCAATTTAATCCCTCTTTACATGAGTCGTGCAAAGATACCAAACTTGAGATCATTCTAGGATGGGCTTATACCTTTAAGTCGTGCCTCGACACGTAGGAGGTATAGTCCCATCCTGGGCATTACACAAAGATTGCATCATGCAGCTAGCAAGAAGTACTTCCTTTGATGAGTTGGCAGGTTCTTATTTAGTAGTTGCACTAAAACTGAGCAACATTAACGTTAGATGTCCTGCTATGCAAGGTGCAACTATAATTCGGTTATCCTATTGTGCAGTTCCACTAAAATAAAGTTCCATTGTGGTGACAGTGACGGCTCATCTTGCAAAGGCTACTAAAATGTTGCACGACATTACCAGCAGAGTTTGACAGAGATGTTGGAAACTCCAATCAGCCTTTGTGTAGTTCAATCAAAATTGAGAGACGTTGCCCACGTGACATTTTAGTTGAACTACACAAGACACTCATTAAAAAAAGTGATTTGTGCAGTTCACCAAAAGGTCACAATACCAACGCGGTGAAGTGGATATCCATATCCACACAAAAAGATATAAAGAAAACAATTACTCGTCAATAACAAGATACGAAACATACACAAAATGAAAAGAAGCATCTTGATTTTGTTCATGGCAATCATGCAAGAACGGTAGAAATTTTGAAACGGCGACATTGCTTCATGTTACCGGAAACATTATGATCACCAATGACATTCGTCAAATATGGCATTACTTTAATGGTGGCATTGCTTGTTTACCAGATACAGTTGATCAACAACAGCTAAAGAGTTGGTTTAAGGGCATGGGATAGTGGGGACACTAGGACACTCAGCAGCTTAAAGAAGCAACTTACTTATCATACTGGTAAAAATAGCAGGAGTACCGTTTGCAAGATAGTTTAATTGCATCATATTACTAGAGGCATTATATTAACAATAACACTGGTTAGACATATGCTTACGGTAATAGTGTGATTGCTTCATTTTACATGCGCCCTTACATAAACAACAGGAAAAAGTTGGTATAAGGACATGCGATAGTGGACGCATCAGCACAATATACCTACAAGGAGGCATAAAGTGGTGATGTCGAGTTTGTTCATACTCCGTGAGGGCAGCAAATCTAATCCTGGACATACTCTATTGACTTGTCCACCAGCCACCACTTTCTATCCCGTTTTCAACCAATAATAGATATGTTCCTTATCCAGTTTGTATTGCCTTTTCCCTTTATTTCCATTTTCAACCAAGAGACCGGTTGGGTATCCAGTCTCTACTACTTCCCCCCTATTATTTCCTCTTTGAATTAAGTCCTAGATTCATGCTAGTACAACTTTACCCCCTTTCTTCGTTGTTGAACCAAGTCCTAGATTCGACTACATGAAGTAGCTTTACCTCTAATAATACTAAAAAATTAGGTGGCTTCGGAAGAGCTGATGGAAGTAGAAAAAGATCCACATGGAGACACGTGGGGAGCTGGGGCAGTAGAGCAAGGCTGCTTTTGAAGGAACTTACACCTGAGAGTCATCGGGGTGTGGCTATGAGGCCGGCGGCAAGTCAGATCTGCCCACAATATGGCAGGGAGGAAGAAGGGTCGGAGGACATCCCAAGCCGGCGTTGTGTCGGAGAGAACAGCATGGCAGAGGATCAGGACCCACCGGCAGCTGTGGGTTTCCTCCCTCTCCACCGATGATCATGTGAACTATGCACCTAGTCCCCTACACACACCGGCCGAAGGGATCCGGCCAGATCTGTGACCAGCAATGAGCAGAGAGAAAATTTTGCTACCCTGTCTTGTTTAGATCTGGAGATGATGAGAGAATGAAGAGAGCAACCCTAGTAACACAAGCGCTCATGCCCCTGTCTACATATATATGGAGTGATTATCTTTTTCTCTCCACAAGAGGCATTTCAATTTGTGTACGTGGCATTAAAGAAAAGAAACTCTCTATTTAACATGACTAAATGTACTACTCCTACTTACTAGTACTAGTATTGTTCACTTGTGCTCCCCGGCCCTTTATTCATTGAACAATCCCACGGGTGAATAAACATACATTACTATTTATATAGAACGAACAAGCTCGAACTATTTTGGCTTTGAGATATCGATGGTACAGTTTGACCACATTGCATCAATGGACTCAGTACTTTGAAGTAACTTATAAATATAAACACATGCACGGTTTACATTCTGAATCGCTAGCTAGAGCTTGAGCTATATATTTGTTTACATGCACTACCTTGTTCTTTTGGTTTTCTGCTCCATGGCGCAATTCATCGATACAAAATTATACTATGAGTAGTTAAAAGTTGAGGGCAGGGCTTTACCCAGGTAATACACGTGGTAGGTTTTGCCTAGCCAGTTTGACAAAGAGGCGAGGAGGGTGAGGGAGTAGCCGATTCAACTTACTGCTGGAAAGGTAGGTTTGTGCGATTTGACTGCGCGTTACTGCTAGAAAGAGGGATCTTCTGATATGACTACTCACTATAGTCATTAATTACTGGCGCGCGTGCATGTGTTCATGCTATAGCTAGCTCTTCTCCCTCGTTTCTCTCTTCCAATTCTAACTCGGCCGACGCGCGGTGTGTGGGGTGGGGATTTGCCGATAGTCGGTTTGGTCAACTGCGGCCCATCTTGATAGTAAAAATGCTAAGACAACAAGCGTTCCCTAGCTTTAGTGGCATGCCGGACAGACCGTGTGTGGGTGCGATGCGAACGGTACAGGCGGGTTGAGATCCTCTGTAGTACTATATGGTGCTGTAGTGCGGGTCACATGTGGGGCTGGGTCCACACGACAGTGACCGTACTGCATGGTGCTCTACTGCAGAGGATCCTAACTCGGCACAGGCATGCTGTACTTGTTCCACCTTCTCGCTTTGAACTCGTGACTTGTAGTAACGCTCAGTTTGGAATATATATGTTTGGTTGTCGCGCCAATATATACAGTACTTCCTCCATGTAGGTTGGGTCGCTGAAGACAAAACTAGACACAAAACACGATGGTGATGGACCAGTCTACCTCCGTCCTGGTTTATTGCTCCCCATCGTAATATGTGCCAAATTTTGACCATAAATTTTACTAACAAAAGGTTCATGCATGTCACCAAAATTATATCATTGAAATCAATGTTCAAATACAAATCAAATGATATAATTTTTGTTGAAATGCACTCACATTTTGTCAGTTAAATCGTTGGTCAAAATTTAGCACAAATTACAAAAGGGACTAATAAACCAGGACCTAGGTAGTACACCAGGACGAAGATAGTGATACTACATATAATTAACTCCACATAAGATCAAGGGATCACACATGTCATTTACGACTAGAATAAAAATGCTATACACTAATAAAACATTAAGGCCACGAGGTGTTGTAGTGCTGGTGGCAAGAGGCGGGAAGAAAGATGCATCCATCGATGAGGTCCACCTCCTCGACTCAGGGCGCTAGCCCACCGAACGACGGCTAAGTAGCAGCGGCTTTCGTGGCCAGGTCGACGTGCTTCTGAACAATGGCGTCCAAAGATTCCACCCGCTGGAAGAAGCCCAACGTCTTTCTGTCCTCGCTGGCCTTGTAGTGGCCTAAGTAGACGTTGTCCTCGTACATGTGGATTTGCAGGTCGAAGGTTTCTTGCATGGCGAGGCGTTGTGCTGCGAGCGCGACCTCGAGGTGCACATTCTTCGTGGCGGCCTTCGACAGTCGCAGGGCCACTAGTGCTTCAAAGAGTTCGTCACCTTGGAGGCCGATGAGGGTGGTAGGCAACGAGGAGCCTAGGCGCGCGGGCTGGAGTAGTACGACAATGTCATCCGCGCTTTCTTGACAACGGTGAACTTGCGGATGGAGCCGACGATCATCTCATACATGTGAGTGGTGAAGCCGGTGTCGATGAGGGCTAAAACGCCGGCAGTCGCCAGCACTGTCTAGAAATGTTGCGCAGTGCAGGGCCGTAGGCCGGCGTCTTGGACGGTCTGGAATAGAAAACAACCGCTCACATCCATCGACGCCATGGGTGCTTGTGGCTTCTAGTCACTTGGTCTTGGTCTTCGATTGGAGTCGGCAGTGTTGCACAGAGACTAGGAGTAGATGGATTGGAGTGGTGGGGCGCCTTTATATGAGAGTCCAAACTGTGTCACATTCACATCGTGCTGGCTCCATTCTGCTTCTCCAATTACTTACCTCTACATGCTAATTGAATGTGGAGGCATCATTGACTGTTAAACGTTTCGGGAGCCGCTACCCTCTCCCTCGTTGGCATTCAATCCATACCAACATAAATGCATGTCACAAAGATACTGGTCTGTAGTAGTATACTCAATATTGTCCACCGCAACCAAAACGGAGCAAAAAAACAAGAGAACTTAATACGTATTTATTTATGGTGGAGATTCACTCATAGGCAAAGTTGCCATGTAAGGAGGCTATAAGCACACTATTGTACTTGCTCTGGACTGACCGCTGCATGCCGTGGTAGTTACTACGTCCCACGTCTCTCATTGGTTGATTCCTATTCATGTCTAGAAACAAGAAACGTGGTCGGGTTTGTTTTGGGATTATTTGATTTTTGTAAGATGACTATTACTAGCAATCGCCACAATAACCGTAAGATCTGCATCCGACAGTGGCACCTATTGGACGCAAACAACAGTAAATGAGAATTGCCACAAAATTAACTGTCGCACCACGCCCCATCCCTACGGAACTGCCACGTTTGGGTTGCGCTAGGCTCTTCAACTCTTCGAGAAATGGAAGAATGATGTTACTACTTCTACAGTATCGAATCAACTGGTGCATGTCCCATCCATTGCGTGGGCGAGGGAGAGCTTGTTGGAGGAGTAGTAAAAGCTAAAGCCTCTCCTCGTCTGTGCACCACCGCGTGCATGGGCGAGGGAGAGGGCATAATACTAGTAATCAAGCTTCTCCTTGTTGTACAAGTTGACGCGACACATCATTGTGCGGCCCCACATGCTTGCCTCTAAACTTGGCTAAAAGACAGATATAGTACAATATTTGCTGCAATCTCAAACATTTACCCCACCACAAATTAAAATATATATTCCTCCCTTGACCAGATCAGCGTGCAAACTACAATAACCAGGATGACAGGTAGGGCTAGAAGATTATTTAAATAAAAAATGCTTCGAGACGACCTCATAGCATGGAGTCGACTCCAATGATTTAAGCTTAGAGGCACGGTACACGCTATCCTAGACTATGTTACTATACTACCTCCCCTACGCATGAAACTGCCACATGAGCGTTGGGTTGTGCTTGGCTCTTCGCCTCTTCGGGAAGTCAAAAATGGTGGTAGTACTACAATGGAGTACTAGTATGCTTCTAGCCATCTGACACCGAATGGAATGCTGCATGTCCACCGCGTGCGGGAGGGAGAGCGTGTAGCGAAAGCTTCTCTAGTCCTGCGAGCCACCACGCTAATGGGTGAGGGGGATGGTGTTGTAATCAAACTTCTCCTTGTTGTATGAGTTGATGCGACACATCAAAGTAGTGCATTCGATATATTTCAATAATTTGCATTTACCGATGCATTAATTAGAACGCATGCATGCATGCCGTGACTTTCCTTTTGATACTTGCATATGTTGATTTAATGCACCTTGAAGTAGTATGAATATGTGATGGCAAAACTTTCTAATGCCCCAGCCCTAAAGCGAGAGATGGTGGTGCATGAGGAGGGTGAGATCATGCCGATGGAACTGGACCCGACGATGCAGCTCTCTAAGGTCTCTATGGACCTCACGTTGCTCCACTGCCCCTTGTGCCTCCGCCCCTTGAAGCCTCCAGTGTATGAGATTTGAATACATCTTGTACATTCAGCTGATCGAGCAAGGTGCATGTTTCTTGATTGATGTGTTGTTCGATTGATTTGCGCAGTGCAAGGGAGGGCACCTGGCTTGCGCGGATTGCCGCGGCGAGCGCCTCGGGAACCAGTGGTTGTGCCAGAAGTGCGAGCGTGGCGGCGGCTTCGACATGCAGAACACGACAATGGACACTGTCCTCTCCTCGATGAGGGTGGAGTGCCCGCACGAAGGCTGTGGGCTCTACGTCACTTACCACAACCTCGCCAATCACCAGAGTGTGTGTTTGCTCATGCCCTGCAAATTCCCCATGCCCACCTGTGGCTATGAAGGCCCACCGCCGGCGCTCCCCCACCACATCAGCACCGTGCATCCCATGCCCGTGCACATGATCCAGTATGATAAGGTGCTCCAGCTGCAAGTGCCAGTGTCGGAGCCACGGCTCTTGCTGTTCGCGGAGGAGGACGGTCGCACATTTTCTTGCTCAGCGGCGTGCTCGATGTCGGCGCACCTATCACCGTCTCGGTCGTCTGCATCAGAGCGGGGGCGTCCCCACCACTGTACTGTGCGGCCAAGCTGTGGGCGAATGGCCCGCCGGGGGAGGCTAAAGGCAGGACCGACGCCGTCAAGGTGGAAATCCAGGTAACAAGCAGCAAGGATAACGGTGCCGTCACCATGCAGGAGCTGGCCGTCTTCACAGTTCCGCCCAAGCTACTGGTCGGGGCTCGGTTGTTGAGGACGGTGTCCCTCCACATTCAGATTGACAAACTCACCTCCTAAATGATTCTACAGTGCCTTTTGTTTATCTTAGTAATATGCTAATATAGGGAATAGCTCGGTCTACCTTCTCTTAAGAGATGGTGGATTTTGGTGGCGATGCAGCAATTACTTCGACATCAGATCAGCAGTTAAAGTAATTTCCAACAATGGAATGAATATTTTGTGTCTGTCAGATATACAGATCCTTTGGGTAAGAAGTAATGCGTGTGAAAAAAAGACTAGTCTATAGCTCACCACGAGGCTATTCCTGGCGAATGCCCCAATAATCGTAAGATATGTATGCGACGGTGCCAGTTATTGCACGTACACAACAGTAGAAAAAGAAGTACCGTGGCATATCACAAAACTGCTACACCACGGTCGAGAACAAGTGCCCACGTTACGCCATCTGGGAATAGTGCCGCACTTCGAAACTAGAACCGTCAATAAATTTTGAGCTTGTGTCTCGTCACATTTGAAATCACTACCACGTTGTATTTAATTGCAAACCTGTTCACACCGATCACAGCCTAAACGGTTTCCCATTTAGAATAAATACTCTACTCCAAGATGACTGCACATTCCTCTTCAACTCCTCATCCTCAAAAACAAACAAGACTTTCATCGTCGTTCCCTTGCGTCTGCCATGGCCCGCATGACTTCTTGGTCGAGAGATTAGACCAGGGGGAGGCGAGCATGGAAGCGAAAGCACGAGAGATGTCCCTCCTCGCCGATGTAGCAGTCGACTAGTCCCGCCCCACCGCCGTAGCAGCACAGAGGTCTTGATGTGCCTCCGAAGCAGCACAGAGGTCCCACCGTGCCATCGATGCAGCAGACTGGTCCGGTCGCGCCGTGGAAGCAGCAGAGATGTCCTGCCACGCCACGAATGCAGCAGGGAGGTCCTCCCGCGCTGTTGTGGCCTGGGAAAATGTCTCGCGGGCAGGCGAGGACTCTCACAAGCGCATGCGCGCTATGCTCGATGGCCTGATGGGTCGGATCTCGGGCTAGATAAAGCTGCAAGACGAGATGAATGCCTCATTCGAAAATGCTACCGCCGTCCAGGGACTAGGGAAGGACAAGGCGAAGCTCTGCACCAAGCACGACCTGCTGAGGGCGAAGATCGTCGGAAGAGCGAAGCAGGCGGAGGAGACCGCTGCCTTGTTGAAGAGGACGAGCGTCATCGTCAAGAAACTTATGGACGAGAATGTCATGCTCTTCATCGAGCGTGAAAGGCTAGTGGAGGAATTCGTGGATGCTACCAAGCAGCGTATTAAGGAAATGAAACTGGTGTAAGAGATCATCACTGCTCGCCGCGAGAACTAGTCTCTCCGACATGCAGCGCATCAAGAAAGTAGAGATCAGCAAGCCAGATCATTGTATGTGTCTTCCTTCTTCTTTTGCCCTTGTGTATTTTGGGCGTAGCCGCATGTGGCTTTTTTTAATTATCTTCCTAAATATGTAATACAATTATTATCCACTATCATCATCCTTATATATTCACCAGTCTTGCTATAAGTCACTGTAGATTCTACATAGGTCCGTCGGATCTTACGTCAAGATCCGTGCAAATTTTTTTTTTCAGATTATCTTTTATCTCTCTTAAATCTCAGTCGAGTGAGACATAGCCACACCATTAAACAGGGGCTTGGGCGCCATTAATGGAGACCTTGGGAGAGAGGTGGGCGACAGATGGATCTCAAAGGGCTCTCCTCCCGATAAGCACATGCAGGGGTCTAATCGCACGCCTCCCGTACTCAAATAGCCACCCCGCACGACGCCTCCTAGCCAATAAAAAAAGGGAACGCGTGGCGGCATGTAAATGGTAAGTAGAACGCCCATGGTTTCAATAATACTTGTGATTCCGATTGTAACAAGACAACACTTGTTCCAGAATGACTTTGTTGATTGTTAATGTGTGAGCCTTCGCAAATCGGACAACAAAATTACCACAGCATGTTGGTGCCATGTCATGACACCAAGCCAAGTGTAATGATTTTCATGCGCGTTTTGGATTTACAAGAATTAAAACAAAGTTTCTCAATGTTTCCGACCGAGCCATGATGCCCAAATGTTTGAATTTCATTCCCACTTTCAACCAACTTTGGTGCACTAGAGCATATGCTTGTAGTTCAAATTTGAAATATGCATATTAAATGAACACAAACTCAATTAATGTGTAAAAAAGGCCAAACGAACCCGGAATAATTCCAAAATTTAACACGACACTCATATAGTTTTATGTTACCTATGTAAATAAAATCAAGGGGGGCAACGTATATCATTTCGCACACAAAGGTGATGCGTTCCCTCTCTGAACCATGAGCCTTCTTGAGAGAAGCTCCGGCTTGCAAGAAGCTTATACCAAAAATTGTTCCAACTCAGCCAAAAAAATTACCACAACATGTTAGTGCCACGACATGAAACCATGCCAAGTTTCATGATTTTCAAGCGTGTTTTGGATTTACAAAATTTTAAAAACTAAGTTTCTCAATGTTCTCGGCTGAGCCACGACGCCCAAGTGTTTGAATTTCATTCCCATTTCTTGCATGGGACCTATAAATTCACTCGAGGACACACATGTCATTTTTCAACCAACTTTGGTGCACTTGAGCATGTGCTTGTAGTTCAAATTTGAATTATGCATATTAAATGGCCAAAACTCAATTAATGTATAAAAAGGCCAAACGAACCCGGAATAATTCCAAAATCTATTACGACACTCATATAATTCTATGTTGTCGTTGTGAAGAAAATCTTGGGGTGTAACGTATATCGTTTCACACACAAAGGTGTCATGTTCCCACTTAAAACCACGAGCCTTCTTGAGAGAAGCACCAGTTTGCAAGAAGCTTATACCAAAACTTGTTCCAATTCGGCCAAAATTTGTACCGTAACATGTTAGTGCCATGACATGACACCATGCCAAGTTTCAAGATTTTCAGGCGAGTTTTGGATTTACAGGAATTTAAAAATCAAGTTTCCCAATGTTCTCGGCCGAGTCACGATGCCCAGATGTTTGAATTTCATTCCCATTTCTTGCATGGGACCTAGAATTCACTAAAGGGTGCACATGTGAGTTTTCAACCAACTTTGGTGCACCGGAGCATGTGCTTGCAATTAAAACTTGAATTATGCACATTAAATGACCAGAAACTCAATTAATATATAAAAAAGGCCAAACGAACCCGGAATAATTCCAAAATTTTAGAGGGCACTCATATAGTTCTATGTTGCCTCTGTAAAGAAAATCAGGGGGAGGCAGCGTAAATCGTTTCACACACAAAGGTGACACGTTCCCTCTCGGAACCACGAGGCTTCTTTAGAGAATGTCCGGTTTCTAAGAAGCTTATACCAAAACTTCCCCCAATTTGGCCATAATTTATACATATGAAAACATGGTTTAGATTATTCCGAACATCTCGCTACCTAGACCAATGTACCGTGATTTGAATTCAACATAAAATGGATACAAATATTTGAATTGGAGATCGTATGGTACATGTAGTTCATATTGAAATATGATTAATACTATATGCATGTTTCTGTTATCAAGATAATATTTAAATGATGATATAACTTGACAACAATCGTATTAAAATAAGGAAAATTGATTCAAATTTAGTCCATATGGTAGACGACAATATAAATATTCATAAGGTGGAGTAAAATATTCATATAAGATGGAATATAAAAATGTAGGACTACATCCATTATAAACCGCAAGATCACCTAACGATATATTCTAATTCAAAATAAGGTGGATTCAAAAATTGAAATTCGAGATCCTGGCATTTGTAATTGTATAAAAAGGGGCATGACTCTTTCTTGTGGTGGGAATTGATTTGTGTTATGTTGTTGTTGAGGGAAGTGCGAATTGATTTGGTATTGTACAGGCTAATCTTGTTCTCTCGATTGTTTTTACATTTTTCTTGCACTTTTTTAATGGCATTTATAGCAATATAGTAAAAGGGGACATGACTCGCTTGTGTCTGTATGAATTGTTTTTTTGTACACGTTAAGTCTGTTCTGCCGAACATGGAATTCGTGCCTTGTTATCTCGAAATTTTCAAGCTCGAGTATCTTTTGTCTCTTCTGTTGTGAAACTCCCGTCTCTTCAACCCGCACCACGCCTTGTTATCCCGAAATTTTGACGCGCTCAAAAATCGTCTGAAATTGGTCCCGCAGCCTAGACACGCGAAATCCCCTTCTACCCTTAGACTAGAAATGCCGCCTCGACATCGCGTGGTCAAAACCGGTGGGGGTACGTCCATAACTTACCCCACATTTCGGACAAGCGCATCCCTGAGCCATGGCTCCCCCTACCTTCCCCTTTGCCACCCATTCGTAGACCGAGGCCGCCAAAAACCCGCAAACCCCCACGCTCCTTTGTCGGCCTTCCGACCGCCGCCCAGCCCGAGACTCTTCCCCGACGACGTTGTCCACAACAACAGCTCAACGTCCCTCATACACCGCACTGGATGAGGATCCGTCGTCGATCTCGCCATCCCGCCGGATCAGTCGCCCTGTCATCCACCTCCAAGGAGATGCCCCGACGTTCGCCTATTCTCTCGCGCCACCTCCATCCCGACGGGGCCGTCTTGACCCGCGCCACCGGAATCGTAGCATCCTCCCCAATTCCTCTGATGAAGCCGAGGCCTACTCGGTGCCACCAAGGACGTTCTGCACTCACCGCTGCATTTTATCTTTTATTCGATCTCACAGGGCTGACGGTGCTCGATACCGAGTAGCCATGGCGGGTATCCATCGACAGTGCCATCACCGGCTACTTCCCCATCGGCGCCTCTCCCCCATGTCATTTCTTCCTCAACGGCGACTTCCACTCCAGCACTAGGTGCTGCTGCTCCGGCTCTCACTTGCGCTGCTGCTGCTCTGGCTCCCGCTCGCCCTGCGGCTCTATTCTTGCTAATGTCGCGGTGCTGCACTGCTGTTGCTTTCGTTCGTGCTGGTGCTTTGCTATTGCTATCGGTCACGCTACTACTCCGCTCTTGCTCTCATTCGTGTTGCTGATTTGCTCTGCTCTTGCTCTTGCTCGTGCTGCTACTGCTGCTGCTGCACGACCCATGGAAGCTACAAGAGTTTCTGCTTTAGCACTCGCTCGTGATGCTGCTGCACGAGTTACTCTCTGCTAGTGTGTTCCCTGCTTGAGCGGCTGCTGATTTAGATCACTGCTTCTCGGCTAAAAGTGCTCCAACGCCCTAAACTTCTATTGCAATGCTCTGCTACTAGTTCAATCAGTTTCGACAGTAAAATTCAGTTTCGAATTAAAGTTTACTTTTTTTAGTTAAGTTCAGAGTGAACAATATTTATAGCATCTGTCGGAGCGGCCGTGACGCGGCTGATGCATTTTCCATCTAGCACTTTTTGGTGATGTATTTTATATCATCTATTGCACATGCTATTAGAGTCCCACATCATATTAACGTTGTCTATCCTGTCATGATTCAGCCTCGCCGTTGTATACCTCACAGGAGCTGCTCCAACGACGGAACCGTCCATCACAGCAAAGCAGGACCCTCGGCGCCATCTCTAGAGGCCTCAGATCTTCTTCCCCACCTCCGACAATCACACCAACATCACCATCCTCCACGTCCAACCCAATGATGCTGAGGTCGACAAGGCTATGCCAAAGAGGTTGTACACTCGTCACATCACTTTGTTACTCTGCATTCATGTCCATCCCTTAGGGATCCTTTGGTTCAAAGCAATTGTAAATATAGAAATAAATGAGTCGTGGTCACAATGTTTACAGGGAGAAAACTAAATGCTCTTTTGAACCACAATTTGAATCGCTTTAGCAAGATAGCCATTATATGATACTCACACTACTGCAGGATGCTGCTAACGCGACACTACAATCAGAGACCCTTCGAGAAACTGTGTGCGTTGCAATCATCGCAAACGGTGTTGTATGAAAACCATCAAAAATGTGTAAAACGTTTGCGATGATTGATGCATCAAACATGGTTCAGGTTATAGTTGCGTGTGCGATGAGGGGCATATGGTTGATCTGTACGAACTGTTTGCGATGATGGATGCATCAAACATGGTTCAAGTTATAGTTGCGTGTGCGATGAGGGGCATATGGTTGATCTGTACGAACTGTTTGCGATGAGACAGAACAATAGAAACGGGCAGCCAGATCAAGGTGTCTGCGATATATGGCATACAGTTCACTCCGATGACCCGTTTGTGATGAGTGAGGTGAACACAAACGATTCGGCGTAACAAGATGTGTGTGATACCCGGCAAACAGGTTGGTAATCAGAATTGTGTGCGATCATTATAGACAACCCATACGGTCTTTTTTTGTGAATTGTGTGCTCATCAGGGCACACAGTTCAACAAACCAACCTGTTGACGATAATGTAGAAGATCTCTGTCGAATACATATTACTAATCGTCTGCGATGAGATTGATAGGATAAACAGAGATATATATAGTCTGCTTAATTTGGTCCTTCTTGTTGTTGTTGTTCTTGTTGGATGGCCCCGCGACATCGTCATGGCGAGGACGCTTCTTGCCGCTGACCGTTGGATCTTCATCGCCGTCGCCGTCGTCATCGTCGTTGCTGTCGTCGTCCTCCTCCTCCTCATTCGACATTTCCTCCTCATCATCATTGTCATCCTCTTCATCATCTTCCGACGGCTCCTCGTCCATCTGGTTGTCGTCCGACGACTCTGGAGGCGGTGTCCCTTCCATGAACCGGATATATTCGAGGTCTGGGCTCGACGCCGGACTCATGGGTGACGAGTGGCATGATTCTTACGTTGACCTATGTGCATTACTTAGAGAACATAAATATGTGCTTTAGCAATACTGTCAAACAAAACCCCTGATCATCATTGCAAACAGCACATAGAACATGGCTAATGCGACAACCACAACTACACATGCTAGTTCCTTCTTGTCTCTTGCTTTCCTCTGTTGCATGTGATTGATTCTTTCTTGCTTCATCGTACTGAGTGTACATTCCAGATCAGCCAGTTTCTTCTTCAGCTTTATGTTCTCTTCCGCGAGCTTGGTGATAACACTCCGAGCCCTGCCATGCCATTCTTCATCTAGCTAGTTAACAAAGGCAAAAGCCTCATATTCCTACCAATGTTAAATAGTATTCTGGATGAGCGGTGGCATCAACTGAAGTAAAATGATTAACTTAATTAGCACTAACCTCTAAGGGGCAACTAAGAAACCGCCTGCCAATGTCGAATCCCTCTGTGCATACACGTCGAGCGAGAGTGTGCCCGTGCACACAACTTAGCTTTTGGTACTTCTCGATGGAGCAAAACTCGGAGTCGAACTCGTGTTGCGGTAGTCTGGAGTCAAGCTCCGAATCCAGCGGCAGATCGCTTTCCTGGGGGGGTCATTCAGGATGGATTCAACAAGGATCTATACTTTGGACATGCTAAAAAAGACCGGGATAGATTGGAACCTGACAGGACGATTTGGATCCGTAGTACACCTTCCTTTTGATGACCTTAGGCAAGTGCTCAGCGGTGATACGAGCGGGAGCAGCCGCACTGAAACCATCATCACCACTCGTCCGCATGCCCCCAATGTCAGCGCCACGCAAGGGAATTTGGAGGCTATGTAGGGATTTGGGGGAATTTGGGAAACTGTGGAGATAAGCTAACGGTCGGTAACTACTAATGGCACTATATATATGTTGTATATGGCACACTGTTTGTACATGTCGTTTGTGTTGGGTATTACAACGTCACACATGATTTCCGCACCGAACCGTGTGAGAAGACAATGTAGGGTAGACATAGTTGTCGTTAAATAACTATATGTGATGTACTACCCTGCCCATATAATTGAGTTGCGGTAAGATACCGTGTAAACAACCGCTCCGTAGATATCCGTAAAAAATAGCCGCTCTGCATATAGAGATGGCGGCAGCGGTCTAGGCAGCGGCTATCATAGAAGAGGTCAATCCTCGGTCGATGGGCGGTGGCGGTGTCATAGGAGGTCAATCCTTGGTCTGCGGCGGGAGATAGGAGGAGCTCAACCATCGAGGTTGGTGGCGGCGTGATTCGAGCACATCCATCGCGGTCGATGGCGGGATAGTGGAGGTCGAACTTCAGGAGGCAGCCGCACTAAGCTTTGCTCATCGACCCTGCTGTCTCGGCGTGTCGACACATCGCGCTTGTCTGTCTGCTAGGTGGAGGTCACCGCGCGGCTAATTGATACGTCCAAAACGTATCTATAATTTCTGCTTGCTCCATGCCTCTTTTGTGTGATATTGCTATGATATTTATGCACTTCCATACACTTTTGATCATATTTGGACTAACCTATTAACTCAGTGCACCCCAGTGCCAGTTTCTGTTTTCTGCTGTTTTTGTATTTCAGGTTTGCCCATTACTTAAATTGCCAGAAAAATTCCGGGAAAAATATATAAAAAATCAGCGCTCCAGAAGCTTCCACGCGCCAGAAGTGGGGCCAGAGGGTAGCCAGGGGCAGCCCAGGCGGCCTGCCCACGCGGCCCCCCTCCTGGCCGCGCCGGGGGGGCGCATGGGCCCCCCTTACCTCCTTTGGTGAGCCCCTTTGGCATATATTTACATCGCGTCCCGAAACCCTCGAGGACAGAACCCTTTTTCGCGATCTCATCTCTGTTCCGCCGCCGCCGTGCTTCCAAGATCGGGAGCACCAGGAGAACTCTTCCCGGCACCCTGCCGGAGGGGAGAACCACCACCGGGAGCTTCTCCACCACCATGGACGCTTCCCGGATGAGTTGTGAGTAGTCCCCCTTGGACCATGGGTCCATGACCAGTAGCTATGTGATGTTCTCCTCCCCTCTTTGTTCTTCACCGATTAGACCTCGTGAGCTGCCCTACATGATCGAGGCACATATCTAATCTTCATGCTATTGCTATGCTGAGTTTGCTGGGATCCGATGGATTATGAGATTATGTTCAGATTGTGTGTGAGTAATATATTTGATTTACCTCTTTTATATTTATGTTCTTGAGTAATTCTTGCATGTTCTCTGTTGCTGTTTATTGCTTTGGCCAAGTAGTAGGTAGTAACTCCAAGAGGGAACGTTATGCTTGATTGTGGGTTCATGCCCCTCGATGACTAGCTTGAGTGACAGAAACATGAGTCTAGGGGATGTGCTGTTGCCACAAGGGGGAAAACAACGGTGCTTGTACTTGTAGGTGCAAGGATTATTTACTTTACGCAAAGTTCTTTTAATGCAGTTGTCTGTTGCTTTGAGTTTACACTATGGGTGGGACTCGCAACTTAATACCAGCGAGATGTTCTGGATAGATATCTCAAGGTGGATGATTAGTAGTAGATGCAAATGGATTTCGGTCTACTTGCCTTGGCATACCGCCCATGCTTTTGAGCCTCTACCTTTCTTTGCAGCATAGTTAGAATTGGTTTGCGCACATAATCCTGTCAATTGCCCAGCTGTAATTCGTTTACCTCGCTTAGCTGTTTTATCGTCTTTTGGGAGAGAGACATCACTAGTGAACATCATGGGACCCCGGTCCATATTACCATCACTGATCACACCCGCTATTTACTTCTTGTTCTTATTTACTAGTTGCAGTCATACCTATCACTATTATCTCTTGTGTTTGATCCTTTGTAAACGACAAGGCCGGAGGGATTGACAACCTCTCTGTACTCGTTGGGAGCAAAGTTATTTGTATCTGTGTGCAGGTCCTGTCAAAGCAAAAGTCTCTGGCGCTATTGACACCTTCTTGTCGACCCTCGGAGTCTCACGGGATTCGGTCATTGGTATCTTTGCCAAGGGAAAACTACCGCTATGCTACATCTCAAACCTTCCACTTGGGGTAACCAACGAGGGGCGAGAAGCCATCAAGCAAAGTTTTCTGGCGCCGTTGCCGGGGACTCCACTCTTCAAGATAGGGGAGTTGCACGCTATCTTTCATCTTTGCTTTTTAGTCTTGTTAGTTTACCTTTCAGTTTTTGCTTTAGTGTCTTCTATCAAAAATCACAAAAATAGTTATCTTGCTTGCTGCTATGGGTTCCACCGAGAACACCAAGTTGTGTGACTTCACTAGTCATAACAACGATGACTTTATCTGCACGCCTATTACTACACCTGCCACTTCAGCACCTTCTTATGAAATTAAACCTGCTTTACTGAACCTAGTTATGAAAGATCAATTCTCCGGTGCTGGAGATGATGCTGCTTTACACTTAAATAATTTTGTTGAACTCTGTGATATGCAAAAGTACCAAGAAACAGATGGTAATATTGTTAAGCTTAAGCTTTTTCCTTTCTCCTTGAGAGGAGGAGCTAAAATTTGGTTTCAATCTTAGCCTAGAAATAGCATAGATTCTTGGGACAAGTGCAAGGATGCCTTTATTGGGAAGTACTATCCACCTGCTAAAATTATCCAACTAAGGAGTAACATAATGAATTTCAAACAATTAGATAATGAACACATTGCCCAAGCTTTGGAACGCATGAAATCTCTTGTCAAGAACTGCCCTACTCATGGTTTGACTACTTGGATGGTTATCCAAACTTTTTATGCAGGCTTGAACTTTACCTCGCGGAACTTGTTAGATTCGGCCGCGCGAGGAACCTTTATGTCAACTACACTTGGTGCTGCCACGAAGCTTCTCGATGAGATGATGACCAATTATTCCCAATGGCACACCGAACGCGCTCCAACAGGTAGGAAGGTAAACTCTGTCGAGGAGATTTCCTCCCTAAATGAAAAAGTTGACTTGATCATGTCTTTATTTTCCAAGCAATCTTCTATTGATACTCGTCATGTTCCTTTAAATTCTTTGATTGCTCAAGATCAAGTAGATGTGAACTTTATCTCTAGAAACAATTTCAATAACAATGCTTATAGGAGTAATTTTGGTAGCAACCCTAGACCGTTCCCCTCTAATTCCTATGGGAACAACAATGCTTATCCTAGCACCAAGAACTCCACCCAAAGAGATAGAGACATGCCTAGTTATGAAAAACTTCTAGAAATAGAGAAGGCCACTAAGAACTACATGCACACCCAATATGAACAAAACAAGACCTTCTCGAGGCAATTAGATGAGCATACTGCTATCTTGCAAGACATTGGTAGACAACTGGAGAGCCTAAATATTGAGATTTCTAACCTCCAGACTAGGCTCACTATCACCGAGACCCAAGTTTTCAATATGTCCCACACACAAGCCACTTTGATAAACCAAATGGCAGCTAAACCCGAAGTGGTTGCACCCCTAAAGGAGGAAGAAGATAGAATTAAGAGCCTTCCTACCCACCATACTGTTGCTACTATCCAAGTTGTTGAGGATATCCAAACTATTAGCACCCAATGCACTCCTGGTCCCGTTGGACCTATTAATGGTGATGCTATGACCTCAACCGTAGAAACTCCTATGACCATAGAAGCTACCAAACAAGTGAGCCTAAAGGACACCACTACCACTTTACTTGATAGTAGTGACCTTGATTTTGATAATTGCACCCTTTCCGAAGTTATTGATTTTCTTCACAAGATGTCTAGAGATCCCCACACTAGCACCCTTAATCTTGCCTTCACAGAGCATATCACTAATGCTCTCATCCAAGATAGGGAGGAGAAGCTTAGGGTAGAAGCCTCCATACCTAGAAAGCTAGAAGATGGTTGGGATCCTATGATTAAAATTAAGTTGAATAACTTCTCTTGCTATGCTTTATGTGATGTTGGAGCTAGTACCTCCGTTATGCCCAAAAGAATATATGACATGCTTAAATTGAAACCTTTTGATTCTTGTTCTTTTGGTGTTCGTCTTGTTGATTCTTCCATAAAGAAACCTTTGGGGAGGATCGACGATGTTCTTATCATTGTTAATGACAATTATGTTCCTGTTGATTTTACTGTTATGGATATTGAATGTGAACCTTCTTGTCCAATCATTTTGGGACGTCCTTTTCTTCGCACCGTTGGTGCTATCATTGACATGAAAGAGGGGAATATAAAATTCCAATTTCCTCTCAAGAAAGGGATGGAACACTTCCCTATAAAGAAGATTAAGTTACCTTTTGAGTCCGTTATACGGGCTAGCTATTCTTTTACTCTTGATAAAACTTGATCTCCTTGCATTATGCCTAGCTTAAAGGCATAAAAGAAAGAGCTTTTGGGAGGCAGCCCACAATGAATAAAGTTTTATTTTGCTTTTGTTGTGTCTTGATGTTTGTTACTACAGTAGCATCATCATTGTATCTTTACTTTTCAGCTTTGTGCCAAGTTTAGCCTCTGATTGCAAGAAAGTTCAAAAGTTGTGACGTGCTGTCCAGGAAACAGATTATGTCCTTGGACAGAAAAATTCGTATAAAATCACCAGATCATCTTTTTGGTCTGAATTTTTTCGACAGCGTGCTCTATACAATTGGCTTTCGGGCGTCTGTTCTGAGTTTTTTGATTTGAGTTGCAGAAGTGCCCGGAAAAAATTATTTACTACCTGCTGGTCTGTTTTTCACAGATTCTGTCCTGTTTTGCCTTTTCTTCGTTTTGCAAACCTTGAGCTTGCTTTTTCTTTGCAAAAACCTTTTGGCAATCTTGAGAAACAGTAGCCCTTCAATATTATCTTTATTTCCGGCAAGGAAAAATTATTTTATTATGGGTACTAACCTCGCTAATCAGATTATGATGAGTTATGTATGAAGGGAGTTTTCAAGTGTGCGAGGGAAGATGATAAAAAGATTCAGGAGGGTCAAACGCTCAAGCTTGGGGATGCCCCCGTGCACCCCCAAGAAATATTCAAGAAGACTCAAGCGACTAAGCTTGGGGATGCCCCCGTGCATCCCCTTCTCCATCAACAATTATCAGTCCGTCTTTCGTTCCACTATATTTTAATCACTTCATGCATTATGTGCTATGCTTGGAGCGTCTTGCTTTTAGTTTCCTTTTTAGTTTTCTTTAGCTTTGCTTGCTGTTCATAACGAGTTAGAACCCAGCTTTCTTTGTGTGGGAGAGAAACACGCTCCACTTCAACCTAGAACACAACATAGGATTTTCATGCTTATCTTTGCTGTGTATGTTCTTTGTCTTTCAATAGCTACTATCATGTTTAGCTCTTAGTTTTCATGCTTTTCTTTTTAAAGAGCTTTTGTTTAGTTGGTTGCTTCTGGAACTCTCTTGAGTTATCATGCTTATCTTGTTAAGAGAGTTGGCTTCTGTGGCACTGGTTGATATGTCTATGATAAAAATGCTATGTGCATAATGGTGCTTAGTAGTTTATGTTTTCTTATGGTTAGTCTCAAATAGCTGGGGGTTCTTAATGTGTTATTGAAGTACCAGCATGATTTGTTTGCCTATGATGTGGTATGGTTTAGTGATATCTTCCTCCAAGAATTTATTTTGATTGACTTGGCATATGCTCACGCATATTTAAGACTGTAAAGAAAGTCTATCAAGCCTTGATGATCTTTAATTTTTGAGTAGCGATATAACTTCCATGCCCGATTCAATGTTGCTTTGTCGCTCTGCATGATTATGGCCGGCATTGCTCTCTTAGTTGGTCGCTCCTGGTCTTTTGCTAACCTTCACCTGTACTAAGCGGACTGACTGCTTGTGCATCCAAAATCCTTGAAACCAGTTATGCCATATGAGTCCACCATACCTTCCTATATATGGTATTTACTTGCCATTCCTAACGAAGACTTTCTTGTACCATCTCAAAATTATTCAAAAGCATTTCTCTTTTGTGCCTCTGTTTTAGCTCATGAGGAAGTAGTAGTTAATTCATGATCTTTTTAAGTTGGACAAGTTTTACCCCGGGATTGCATGTCTAATCTGCAAACCCCTAATACGAGAAGGAACTGGCATGAGTGCGCCCGGCTCATAAAAAAATACAACAAACAAACCCTCCTTCACACTTTGTTCATGAGAAATCAAAAAACTTTTGGCAGTGATAAACAAAGGAGATTAAGGGGATGTGATCGTCCTCGTGCGGGAGCCGTTCCTCGAAACTTGTCCAGCTCGAGAAGTAATTGAGTTATCTACTAGCATTCGTTGACGAAATATGCATCTCCCAAAAATCATTTTTACCTCTGTTTTTAAAAACCAAGAGCTCTGGTACATGTTTAGTCTTTGCTTCCAACCACGGGTTTTCAACCTTGCCATCAAAATCCACGGTTCGAGAGTCTCCACCTTCTTTCTTCAAAGCACCAACTATTGAGAGCATGATTGTCATTCTGAGTGTAATGTGCATTGTCCCAAATTACCATTGTCTTCTGCATGATTATGATATCGCTTATTCTGAAATCATTGTATCTAGTCGTCACTTAAACTTCAGAGGTGCTCCTGCATTTATGTTTTGCTTCACTAAAGGGGGCAAGCAAGGTATCACTTTGTCATGTTTGCACACCATGCTCACTACAAATCTATTGGGTGTTTCAGTATCATATTGTAAAACTTTCAGTTCTTTGTGATATTCTCATGAGGCAACTTAATTAATAAAGATTCATTATCTCAGTAAGCATTTGTCATGTGACTGTGAAAGATTCTTTGGTAGCATGTCACCACGGAAATTATGCTTGTTATCATTTACCTACTCGAGGACGAGCAGGAATTAAGCTTGGGGATGTTGATACGTCCAAAACGTATCTATAATTTCTGCTTGCTCCATGCCTCTTTTGTGTGATATTGCTATGATATTTATGCACTTCCATACACTTTTGATCATATTTGGACTAACCTATTAACTCAGTGCACCCCAGTGCTAGTTTCTGTTTTCTGCTGTTTTTGTATTTCAGGTTTTCCCATTACTTAAATTGCCAGAAAAATTCCGGGAAAAATATATAAAAAATCAGCGCTCCAGAAGCTTCCACGCGCCAGAAGTGGGGCCAGAGGGTAGCCAGGGGCAGCCCAGTCGGCCTGCCCACGCGGCCCCCCTCTTGGCCGCGCCGGGGGGGCGCATGGGCCCCCCTTACCTCTTCTGGTGAGCCCCTTTGGCATATATTTACATCGCGTCCCGAAACCCTCGAGGACTACACCCTTTTTCGCGATCTCATCTCTGTTCCGCCGCCGCCACGCTTCCATGATCGGGAGCACCAGGAGAACTCTTCCCGGCACCCTGCCGGAGGGGAGAACCACCACCGGGAGCTTCTCCACCACCATGGACGCTTCCCGGATGAGTTGTGAGTAGTCCCCCTTGGACCATGGGTCCATGACCAGTAGCTATGTGATGTTCTCCTCCCCTCTTTGTTCTTCACCGATTAGACCTCGTGAGCTGCCCTACATGATCGAGGCACATATGTAATCTTTATGCTGTTGCTATGCTAAGTTTGCTGGGATCCGATGGATTATGAGATTATGTTCAGATTGTGTGTGAGTAATATATTTGATTTACCTCTTTTATATTTATGTTCTTGAGTATTGCATGTTCTCTGTTGCTGTTTATTGCTTTGGCCAAGTAGTAGGTAGTAACTCCAAGAGGGAACGTTATGCTTGATTGTGGGTTCATGCCCCACGATGACTAGCTTGAGTGACAGAAACATGAGTCTAGGGGATGTTCTGTTGCCACAAGGGGGAAAAAACTATGCTTGTACTTGCGGGTGCAAGGATTGTTTACTTTACGCAAAGTTCTTTTAATGCAGTTGTCTGTTGCTTTGAGTTTACACTATGGGTGGGACTCGCAACTTAATACCAGCGAGATGTTCTGGATAGATGTCTCAAGGTGGATGATTAGTAGTAGATGCAGATGGATTTCGGTCTACTTGCCTTGGCGTACCGCCCATGCTTTTGAGCCTCTACCTTTCTTTGCAGCATAGTTAGCATTGGTTTGCGCACATAATCCTGTCAATTGCCCAGCTGTAATTCGTTTACCTCGCTTAGCTGTTTTATCATCTTTTGGGAGAGCGACATCACTAGTGAACATCATGGGACCCCGGTCCATATTACCATCACTGATCACACCCGCTATTTACTTCCTGTTCTTATTTGCTAGTTGCATTCATACCTATCACTATTATCTCTTGTGTTTGATCCTTTGTAAACGACAAGGCCGGAGGGATTGACAACCTCTCTGTACTCGTTGGGAGCAAAGTTATTTGTATCTGTGTGCAGGTCCTGTCAAAGCAAAAGTCTCTGGCGCTATTTACACCTTCTTGTCGACCCTCGGAGTCTCACGGGATTCGATCCTTGGTATCTTTGCCAAGGGAAAACTACCGCTACGCTACATCTCAAACCTTCCAGTTGGGGTAACCAACGAGGGGAGAGAAGCCATCACTAATTAATTAAGGTATTCTTTACGTGAGTGGCTTAATTAAGGTATTCAATTCTTAAGTGCAGTGTTGTACTAGTCCTCTGCGTGTAAACTGACTGGCCATTAATTTTTGTCATTGGACGTCTAGATAACAACATGGAGCGCCCTCATTTATTATTAAAAATAAAACCTTGTGATTTATGCACGCATCACTGGGTATCAATTAATTCGTGTATTAATGTTGTTGTTTTGTTTTTAATTACCATTCGTCTACTGCAGTTAATCGATGGATGAAGAATTGGAAAACCGTAGATTTTATCAATGGCGTGACAGAGTTCGTGAATTTGGCTGAATGTAAAAAGAGGAGAATTGGTGATGCGGATTACATCCTGTGTCCATGTACTGGTTGCGCCAATACAGAGTCACATGAAATTGCAGATGTCTAGATGCACTTAGTCTCTAGGGGATTCATGGGTGGATATACACGTTGGACCATGATACGTCTCCAACGTATCTACTTTTCCAAACCCTTTTGCCCTTGTTTTGGACTCTAACTTACATGATTTGAATGGAACTAACCCGGACTGACGATGTTTTCAATAGAATTGCAATGGTGTTGTTTTTGTGCAGAAATAAAAATTTCTCGGAATGACCTGAAAATCCACAGAGAATTATTTTGGAAAATATAAAAAATACCTGCGGAAAGATCTACATCAGGGGGCCCACACCCTGTCCACGAGGGTGGGGGCGTGCCCCCTCCCCCAGGGCGCGCCCCCTGCCTCGTGGGCCCCCTAACGCTCCACCGACGTATCTCCGGACCCCATATATTCACTTTCGCGGGGGGAATCAGGGAGGAAGAGTTATCGCATTTTACGATACGGAGCCGCCGCCAAGCCCTAATCTCTCTCGGGAGGGCTGATCTGGAGTCCGTTCTGGGCTCCGGAGAGTGGAAATCGTCACCATCTTCATCATCAACCTTCCTCCATCACCAATTCCATGATGCTCACCACCATGCGTGAGTAATTCCATTGTAGGCTTGCTGGACGGTGATGGGTTGGATGAGATCTATCATGTAATCGAGTTAGTTTTGTTAGGGTTTGATCCCTAGTATCCACTATGTTTAGAGATTGATGTTGCTATGACTTTGCTATGCTTAATGCTTGTCAATAGGGCCCGAGTACCATGATTTCAGGTCTGCACCTATTATGTTTTCATGAATATATGTGTGTTCTTGATCCTATCTTGCAAGTCTATAGTCACCTACTATGTGTTATGATCAGGCAACCCCGAAGTGACAACAATCGGGACCACTCTCGGTGATGACCGTAGTTTGAGGAGTTCATGTATTCACTATGTGTTAATACTTTGGTCCGGTAGTCTATTAAAAGGAGGCCTTAATATCCCTTAGTTTCCAATAGGACCCCGCTGCCACGGGAGGGTAGGACAAAAGATGTCATGCAAGTTCTTTTCCATAAGCACGTATGACTATATTCGAAATACATGCCTACATTACATTGATGAACTGGAGCTAGTTATGTGTCACCCTAGGTTATAAATTTTACATGATGAATTGCATCTGACATAATTTCCCATCACCGATCCAATGCCTATGAGCTTTTCCCATATTGCTTGTTGCTCATTTACTTTTCCGCTGCTACTATCATAAAAACTACAAAAACACTACCGTTACTTGTATTGTTGTTACTGCTATCTCCATATTACTTTGCTACTAAACTACCTTGCTGCAGATACTAAGTTTCCAGGTGTGGTTGAATTAACAACTTAGCTGCTAATACTTAAGAGTATTCGTTGGCTCCGCTTGTGTCGAATCAATAAATTGGGTTGAATACTCTACCCTTGAAAACTGTTGCGATCCCCTACACTTGTGGGTTATCAAGACTATTTTCTGGCGCCGTTGCCAGGGAGCATAGCTATATTCTTTAAGTCACTTGGGATTTATATATGTTGGTCACTATGAAGAACTTGAAGGACTCAAAAACCAAGATCTATCCCTCAACTATGAGGGGAGGTAAGGAACTGCCATCTAGCTCTGCACTTGATTCACCATCTGTTATGAGTAAATTTGCGACACCTACTCCTGCTATTGAATCTGATATGTCGTATGTTCTTGATGATGCCACTTCTGCTATGTATGATGAAACTACCTCTATGCTTGATAATATTGTGCCACTAGGTGAATTTCTAGATGAACAAATTGCTAGAGTTAGGGAGAATGCAAATATTGAAACTGATAATATTTATGAAAGTGATGATGAAGCTTCTCCCCCTAGATATGAATGGCCTGTTGTTCCTGAGGGTTATGTTATGGATGAAGAAACTGCTAGAGACTTTATTGCTTGCAACGATAGATATGATCTTAAGAAATTATTAGCTAAGTTGAAAGAAAAGTCCTTGAATGCTAGAATGAAACATGATCCTGCTTTCGCTATTTCACCTATCTTTGTTACTGATAAGGATTATGAATTCTCTGTTTATCCTGAGTTAATTACCTTGGTTGAATCTGCTCCTTTCCATGGCTATGAGTCTGAAACACTTGTGGCACATCTTGCTAAGTTGAATGATATAGCCACCCTTTTCACCAATGATGTAAAGATTCGTTATTACTATATCCTTAAGTTATTTCCATTCTCATTAAAGGGTGATGCTAAGACTTGGTTTAATTCTCTTGATCCTGGTTGTGTGCGTAGTCCCCAGGTTATGATGTATTACTTCTTTGCTAAATATTTTCCCGCTCATAATAAACAAGCTGCCTTACGGGAAATTTATAATTTTGTGCAAATTGAAGAAGAGAGTCTCCCACAAGCTTGGGGGAGGCTACTCCAATTACTTAATGCTTTGCTTGATCATCCTCTTGAGAGGAACAATATACTTGATGTCTTTTATAATGGACTAACTGATGCTTCCAGAGACCACCTGGATAGTTGTGCTAGTTGTGTTTTGAGGGATAGAACAGTTGATCAAGCTGGATTACTATTGAATAATATGCTGGCCAATGAAAATAATTGGACACTTCCTGAACCAGCCCCTAAGCCAACTCTGAAGAAAAGAGGTGTTCTATTTCTCAGTCCTGAAGATATGCAAGAGGCAAAGAAATCTATGAAAGAAAAAGGTATTTAAGCTGAAGATGTTAAGAATTTACCACCTATTGAAGAAATACATGGTCTTGATAACCCGACACGGGTAGTAAAGGTAAATTCCCTTTATAGATTTGATGAAGGTGATATTCCTCGTTATAAGTCTGCTAGCCAATGCTTAGATGAGTTTGACAATTTTATTGTGAAGCAAGAAAACTTCAATGCTTATGTTGGTAGACAATTGCAACATAGTGCTTATATGATTGAATGCTTGAGTGATTATCTGTCTAGAGTTAAAGGTGAATTGAAACTCATTAGTATACATTCTTCCATGGTTACCACTCAAGTAGAACAAGTACTTAAGGCTCAGAATGATTTGCTCAATGAATTAAATGGTAAGAATAATGACTATGCTGTTAGAGTAGCAACTAGAGGTGGTAAAATGACTCAGGAACCTCTGTATCCTAAAGGCCACCCAAAGATAATTGAGCAAGATTATCAGATAGCTAATTTAGATGCACCTAGTTCTTCTAAGAAGAAGAAAAATAAAAATGATAAAACTTTGCATGCTTCTAGTGAACCAGTAGCTGACACACCTGAGAATCCCAAGGATATATCTGTTTCCGATTATGAGACACAATCTGGTAATGAACATGAACCTAGTGATAATATTAATGATGATGTTCATGATGATGTTCATGATGATGCTGAACCTAGCAATGATAATGATGTAGAGATTGAACCTGTTGTTGATCTTGATAACCCACAATCAAGGAATCAACGTTATGATAAGAGAGACTTTGTTGCTAGGAAGCACGATAGGGAAAGAGAACCATGGGTTCAGAAACCCATGCCTTTTCCTCCTAAACCATCCAAGAAAAAGGATGATGAGGATTTTGAGCGCTTTGCTGAAATGATTAGACCTATCTTTTTGCGTATGCGTTTGACGGATGTGCTTAAAACAAATCCTTATGCTAAGTATATGAAAGATATTATTACCAATAAAACAAAGATACCTGAAGTAGAAATTTCCACATTGCCAATTACACTTTTAAAGGTGGAATACCAAAGAAACTAGGAGATCCAGGAGTACCAACTATACCATGCTCCATTAAAACAAACTATGTTCAAACTGCTTTATTTGATCTTGGAGCCGGTGTTAGTGTTATGCCTCTCTCTTTATATCGTAGACTTGATTTGAATAAGTTGACACCTACTGAAATATCTTTGTAAATGGCCAATAAATCAATTGCTATAGATGTCGGTATTTGTGAGGATGTGGCTGTTGTGGTTGCAAACGTTACTATTTTAACGGACTTTGTTATTCATGATATTCCCGAGGACGATAGTATGTCAATTATCCTCGGTAGACCCTTTTTCTAATACTGTAGGGGCTGTTATTGATTGCAACAAATGCAATGTCACTTTTCATGTTAATGGTAATGAGCATATGGTACACTTTCTGAGGAAACAACCTCAAGTCCATAGTATCAATTCTATTGGAAAAATTTCAATGATCACTATTGGACGTTTTGAATTCCATCTACCTACTGCCAAGAAGAAATATGATATTCTTAATGTTGGGAACATGCATATCCCCGTTGAGGTAACCTAGTGTTATTCAAAAATTCTCCGGTTTCATGTTATTCGAAAAGAGTTTGTTAACAAGACTTGATCAACCTTGTTAGTTGATTCCTTTTGATGAGCATGAGATGGATAAAGTTAGAAAGCACAACTCTTTGTACCCTCTTTCTACTTTCTGTTATTTAGATTAAATAAAGCAAAAAATATATTTTCTATCAGTTTTCTGAATTATCCTTGCAATAAAAATACCTCGAAAATAAAAGTTCTCCAAATGTCCTGAAAATGAAATATGATTTTGTGTAGAATATTTAAGAATTTCTAGCACTAAGAACACACCAGGGGGACCCACCATTTGGCCACGAGGGCATAGGGCGCGCCCCTGCCTCTTGAGCCCCACGTGGACCCCTCCACTTATTGTTGGGGAACGTAGTATTTTAAAATTTTCCTACGATCACGCAAGATCTATCTACTAGATGCATAGCAACGAGAGGGGAGAGTGTGTCTACGTACCCTCGTAGACCGGGAGCGGAAGCGTCAAGTGACGCGGTTGATGTTGTCGAACTTCTTCGCGATCCAACCGATCAAGCACCGAACGTACGGCACCTCCGCGTTCAGCACACGTTCAGCTTGATGACGTCCCACGAGCTCTTGATCCAGTTGAGCTTCATGGGAGAGTTTCGTCAGCACGACGGCGTGGTGACGGATATGATGTATTCACCGGCGCAGGGCTTCGCCTAAGCTCCGTGACGGTATGACCGAGGTGTGTTTCTGTGGAGGGGGGGCACCGCACACGGCTAAAACAATTCAACTTGTGTGTCTTTGGGTGGCCCCCTGCCCCCGTATATAAAGGAGCAAGGGGGGAGGCCGGCCGGCCCTTGTTTGGTGCGGCTAGGGTTGCAATCCTACTAGGAATAGGATTGCAATCCTATTCCTAGTAGGAATCACCAAAAGAAGGAAGAGAGGGAAAGGAAAAAGGAGAGGTGGCGCCCCCCCCCCCAATCCTAGTCCAACTAGGAACCCTAGGTGGGGCGCCGGCCAGCCCTATGGGCTGCCTCTCTCTTTCCCTTAAGGCCCACTATGGACCATCCCCCCTCGTAGGGGGTTCCGGTAACCCCCTCCGGCAATCCCGTTAAATCCGAAACTTTTCCGGAACACTTCCGGTGTCCGAATATAATCGTCCAATATATCAATCTTTATGTCTCGGACATTTCGAGACTCCTCGTCATGTCCGTGATCTCATCCGGGACTCCGAACTACCTTCGGTACATCAAAACTCATAAACTCGTAATACCGATCGTCATCAAACGTTAAGCGTGCCGACCCTACGGGTTCGAGAACTATGTAGACATGACCAAGACTCATCTCCGATCAATAACCAATAGCGGAACCTGGATGTTCATATTGGCTCCTACATATTCTACGAAGATCTTTTATCGGTCAAAACCGCATAACAACATACGTTGTTCCTTTTGTCATCGGTATGTTACTTGCCCGAGATTCGATCGTCGGTATCTCTATACCTAGTTCAATCTCGTTACTGGCAAGTCTCTTTACTCGTTCCGTAACACATCATCTCGTGACTAACTCATTAGTCTTTTTGCTTGCAAGGCTTATTGTGATGTGTGTTACCGAGAGGACCCAGAGATACCTCTCCGACACTCGGAGTGACAAATCCTAATCTTGATCTATGCCAACACCACGAATACTTTCGGAGACACCTGTAGAGCATCTTTATGATCACCCAGTTACGTTGTGACGTTTGATAGCACACAAGGTGTTCCTACGGTATTCGGGAGTTGCATAATCTCATACTCATAGGAACATGTATAAGTCATGAAGAAAGCAATAGCAATAAAACTAAACGATCATAGTGCTATGCTAACGGATGGGTCTTGTCCATCACATCATTCTCCTAATGATGTGATCCCGTTGATCAAATGACAACTCATGTCTATGGCTAGGAAACATAACCATCTTTGATCAATGAGCTAGTCTAGTAGAGGCATACTAGGGACACTCTGTTTTGTCTATGTATTCACACATGTACTAAGTTTCCGGTTAATACAATTCTAGCATGAATAATAAACATTTATCATGATATAAGGAAATATAAATAACAACTTTATTATTGCCTCTAGGGCATATTTCCTTCAGTCTCCCACTTGCACTAGAGTCAATAATCTAGCTCACATCGCCATGTGATTTAATACCGATAGTTTACATCGTTATGTGAATAACACCCATAGTTCACATCACCATGTGACCAACACCCGAAGGGTTTACTAGAGTCAATAATCTAGTTCACATTGCTATGTGATTAATACCCAAGAGTAATAAGGTGTGATCATGTTTTGCTTCTGAGAGAAGTTTAGTCAACGGGTCTGTCACATTCAGATCCGTATGTATTTCGCAAATTTCTATGTCTACAATGCTCTGCATAGAGCTACTCTAGCTAATTGCTCCCACTTTCAATACGCATCCAGATTGATACTTATAGTCATCTGGATTTAGTGTCAAAGCTTGCATCGGCGTAACCCTTTACGACGAACTCTTTATCACCTCCATAATCGAGAAACATTTCCTTAGTCATCCAATTACTAAGGATAATTTTGACCGCTGTACAGTGATCTACTCCTAGATCACTATTGTACCTCCCTGTCAAACTCATGGCAAGGTACACAACGTGTTTTGTACACAGCATGTCATACTTTATAGAACCTATGGCTGAGGCTTAGGGAATGACTTTCATTCTCTCTATATTTTTCTGCCGTGGTCTGGCTTTGAGTCTTACTCAACTTCACACCTTACAAGTCAGGTAAGAACTCCTTCTTTGACTGATCCATTTTGAACTACTTCAAAATCTTATCAAGGTATGTACTCATCGAAAATCTTATCAAGCGTCTTGATCTATCTCTATAGATCTTGATGCCCAATATGTAAGCAGCTTCACCAAGGTCCTTCTTTGAAAAAAACTCCTTTCAAATACTCCTTTATGCTTTCCAGAAAATTCTACATCATTTCCGATCGACAATATGTCATTCACATATACTTATCAGAAAGGTTGTAGTGCTCGCACTCACTTCTTGTAAATACAGGCTTCACCGTAAGTCTGTATAAATCTATATGCTTTGATCAACTTATCAAAGCGTATATTCCAACTCCGAGATGCTTGCACCAGTCCATAGATGGATCGCTGGAGCTTGGACATTTTGTTAGCACCTTTAGGATTGATAAAACCTTCTGGTTGCATCATATACAAGTCTTCTTTAATAAATCCATTAAAGAATGCAGTTTTGTTATCCATTTGCCAGATTTCATAAAATGCGGCAATTACTGACATGATTCGGACAGACTTAAGCATCGCTACGGGTGAGAAAGTCTCATCGTAGTCAACTCCTTGAACTTGTCGAAACCCTTTCGCAACAAGTCGAGCTTTGTAAACAGTAACATTACCGTTTGTGTCGGTCTTCCTCTTGAAGATCCATTTATTTTTGATGGCCTACCGATCATCGGGAAAGTCAACCAAAGTCCATACTTTGTTCTCATACATGGATCCCATCTCAGATTTCATGGCTTCAAGTCATTTTGCGGAATCTGGGCTCATCATTGCTTCCTCATAGTTCGTAGGTTCATCATGGTCTAGTAACATGATTTCCAGAACTGGGTTGCCGTACCACTCTGGTGCGGAACGTACTCTGGTTGATCTACGACGTTCAGCAGAAACTTGATCCGAAGTTTCATGATCATCATCATTAACTTCCTCACTGATTGGTGTAGGGATCACTGGAACAATTTTCTGTGATGTACTACTTTCCAATTCGGGAGAAGGTACAATTACCTCATCGAGTTCTACTTTCCTCCCACTCACTTATTTCGAGAGAAACTCCTTCTCTAGAAAGGATCCATTCTTAGCAACGAATATCTTGCCTTCGGATCTGTGATAGAAGGTGTACCCAACAGTTTCTTTTGGGTATCCTATGAAGATTTACTTCTCCGATTTGGGTTCGAGCTTATCATGTTGAAACTTTTTCACATAAGCATCGCAGTCCCAAACTTAAAGAAATGACAGCTTAGGTTTCTCGTCAAACCACAGTTCATACGGTGTCATCTCCACGGATTTAGATGGTGCCCTATTTAACGTGAATGTAGCTGTCTCTAATGCATAACCCCAAAAAGCGACATCATCGATCGTACCATATCTAATAAAGTACGGTTATGACGTTCGGACATACCATTACACTGTGGTGTTCCAGGTGGCGTGAGTAGTGAAACTATTTCACATTGTTTTTACTGAAGGCCAAACTCGCTAACTCAAATATTTTATCTCTATGATCATATCGTAGAAACTCTTATTTTCTTGTTACGATGATTCTCCACTTCACTCTGAAATTCTTTGAACTTTTCAAATGTTTCAGACTTATGCTTCATTAAGTAGATATACCCATATCTGCTCAAATCATCAGTGAAGGTTAGAAAATAACGATACCCGCCGCGAGCTTCAACACTCATTGGTCCACATACATCTGTATGTATGATCTCCAACAAATCTGTTGATCGCTCCATTGTTCCGGAGAACGGAGTTTTAGTCATCTTTCCCATGAGGCATGGTTCGCAAGCATCAAGTGATTCATAATCAAGTGATTCCAAAAGTCCATCACTATGGAGTTTCTTCATGCACTTTACACCATTATGACCTAAACGGCAGTGCCACAAATAAGTTGCACTATCATTATTAACCTTGCATCTTTTGGCTTCAATATTATGAATATGTGTATCACCACGATCGAGATCCAACAAACTATTTTCATTGGGTGTATGACCATCGAAGGTTTTATTCATGTAAACAGAATAACAATTATTCTATGACTTTAAATGAATAACCGTATTGCAACAAATATGATCAAATCATATTCATGCTCAACGCAAATGCCAAATAACATTTATTTAGGTTTTACACTAATCCCGAAAGTATAGGGAGTGTGCGATGATGATCATATCAATCTTGGAACAACTTCCAACACACATCGTCACTTTACCTTTAACTAGTCTCTGTTCATTCTACAATTCTCATTTCGAGTTACTAATTTTAGCAACTGAACCAGTATGAAATACCCAGGGGTTGCTATGAACACTAGTAAAGTACACATCAATAATCTGTATATCAAAATATACCTTTGTTCACTTTGCCATCCTTCTTATCCGCCAAGTATCTAGGTCAGTTCCACTTCTAGTGACCATTTCCTTTGCAGTAGAAGCACTTAGTTTCAGGCTTGAGTTTTAGCTTTGGGTTTCTTCACGGGAGTGACAACTTGCTTGTCATTCTTCTTGAAGTTCCCCTTCTTATCCCTTTGCCCTTTACTTGAAACAAGTGGTCTTGTTAACCATCAACACTTGATGCTCTTTCTTGATTTCTACCTTCGCCGATTTTAGCATCGCGAAGAGCTCGGGAATTACTTTCGTCATCCCTTGCATATTATAGTTCATCACGAAGTTCACTAACTTGGTGATAGTGACTAGAGAACTTTGTCAATTACTATCTTATCGGGAAGATTAACTCCCACTTGATTCAAGCAATTGCAGTACCCAGACAATCTGAGCACATGCTCACTGGTTGAGCTATTCTCCACCATCTTGTAGGCAAAGTACTGTCAGAGGTCTTATACCTCTCGACACGGGCATGAGTATGAAATACTAATTTCAACTCTTGGAACATCTCATATGCTCCGTGGCGTTTCAAAACGTTTTTGAAGTCCCGGTTCTAAGCTGTAAAGCATGGTGCACTTAAACTATCAAGTAGTCATCATACCGAGCTTTTGTCAAAACGTTCATAACGTCTACATCTGCTCCTGCAATAGGTCTGTCACCTAGCGGTGCATCAAGGACATAATTCTCTGTGCAGCAATGAGGACAATCCTCAGATCACGGAACAATTCCGCATCATTGCTACTAACATCTTTCAACTTAGTTTTCTCTAGGAACATATAAAAAATAAACGTGGAGCAACATCGCGAGCTATTGATCTACAACATAGATATGCTAATACTACCAGGACTAAGTTCATGATAAATTAAAGTTCAATTTAATCATATTAATTTAAAGAACTCCCACTTAGATAGACATCCCTCCGGTCATCTAAATGATCACGTGATCCAAATCAACTAAACCATGTCCGATCATCACGTGAGATGGAGTAGCTTCAATGGTGAACATCTTATGTTGATCATATCTACTATATGATTCACGCTCGACCTTTCGGTCTCCAGTGTTCCGAGGCCATATCTGCATATGCTAGGCTCATCAAGTTTAACCCGAATATTCTGCGTGTGCAAAACTGGCTTACACCCGTTGTATTTGAACGTAGAGCTTATCACACCCGATCATCACGTGGTGTCTCGGCACGACGAACTTTCGCAACGGTGCATACTCAGGGAGAACACTTATACCTTGAAGTTTAGTAAGGGATCATCTTATAATGCTACCGTCGTTCTAAGCAAAATAAGAAGCATAATAAGATAAACATCACATGCAATCAAAATATGTGACATGATATGGCCATCATCATCTTGTGCTTTTGATCTCCATCTTCAAAGCACCGTTATGATCACCTTCGTCACCGGCGCGACACCTTGATCTCCATCGTAGCATCGTTGTCGTCTCGCCAACTATTGCTTCTACGACTATCGCTACCATTTAGTGATAAAGTAAAGCAATTACATGGCGATTGCATTTCATACAATAAAGCGACAACCATATGGCTCCTGCCAGTTGCCGATAACTTTACAAAACATGATCATCTCATACAAAACCGTATAACTCATCATGTCTTGACCATATCACATCACAACATGCCCTGCAAAAACAAGTTAGACGTCCTCTACTTTATTGTTGCAAGTTTTACGTGGCTGCTACGGGCTTAGCAAGAACCGTTCTTACCTACGCATACAAAACCACAACGATGTTTCGTCAAGTATGTGCTGTTTTAACCTTCACAAGGACCGGGCGTAGCCACACTTGATTCAGCTAAAGTGAGAGAGACAGACACCCGCCAGTCACCTTTAAGCAACGAGTGCTCGTAACGGTGAAACCAGTCTCGCGTAAGCGTACGCGTAATGTCGGTCCGGGCCGCTTCATCTCACAATACCGCTGAAGTAAAGTATGACATGCTGGTAAGCAGTATGACTAGTATCGCCCACAACTCATTGTGTTCTACTCGTGCATATCATCTACGCATAGACCTGGCTCATGATGCCACTGTTGGGGAACGTAGTATTTTAAAATTTTCCTACGATCACGCAAGATCTATCTGCTAGATGCATAGCAACGAGAGGGGAGAGTGTGTCTATGTACCATCGTAGACCGGGAGCGGAAGCGTCAAGTGACGCGGTTGATGTTGTCGAACTTCTTCGCGATCCAACCGATCAAGCACCGAACGTACGGCACCTCCGCGTTCAGCACACGTTCAGCTTGATGACGTCCCACGAGCTCTTGATCCAGTTGAGCTTCACGGGAGAGTTTCGTCAGCACGACGGCGTTGTGACGGATATGATGTATTCACCGGCGCAGGGCTTCGCCTAAGCTCCGCGACGGTATGACTGAGGTGTGTTTCTGTGGAGGGGGGCACCGCACACGGCTAAAACAATTCAACTTGTGTTTCTTTGGGTGCCCCCCTGCCCCCGTATATAAAGGAGCAAGGGGGGAGGCCGGCCGGCCCTTGTTTGGTGCGGCTAGGGTTGCAATCCTACTAGGAATAGGATTGCAATCCTATTCCTAGTAGGAATCACCAAAAGAAGGAAGAGAGGGAAAGGAAAAAGGAGAGGTGGCGCCCCCCCCAATCCTAGTCCAACTAGGAACCCTAGGTGGGGCGCCGGCCAGCCCTATGGGCTGCCTCTCTCTTTCCCTTAAGGCCCACTATGGACCATCCCCCCTCGTAGGGGGTTCCGGTAACCCCCTCCAGCAATCCCGTTAAATCCGAAACTTTGCCGGAACACTTCCGGTGTCCGAATATAGTCGTCCAATATATCAATCTTTATGTCTCGGACATTCCGAGACTCCTCGTCATGTCCGTGATCTCATCCGGGACTCCGAACTACCTTCGGTACATCAAAACTCATAAACTCATAATACCGATCGTCATCAAACGTTAAGCGTGCGGACCCTACGGGTTCAAGAACTATGTAGACATGACCAAGACTCATCTCCGGTCAATAACCAATAGCGGAACCTGGATGTTCATATTGGCTCCTACATATTCTATGAAGATCTTTTATCGGTCAAAACCGCATAACAACATACGTTGTTCCTTTTGTCATCGGTATGTTACTTGCCCGAGATTCGATCGTCGGTATCTCTATACCTAGTTCAATCTCGTTACTGGCAAGTCTCTTTACTCGTTCCGTAACACATCATCTCGTGACTAACTCATTAGTCTTTTTGCTTGCAAGGCTTATTGTGATGTGTGTTACCGAGAGGGCCCAGAGATACCTCTCCGACACTCGGAGTGACAAATCCTAATCTTGATCTATGCCAACACCACGAATACTTTCGGAGACACCTGTAGAGCATCTTTATGATCACCCAGTTACGTTGTGACGTTTGATAGCACACAAGGTGTTCCTACGGTATTCGGGAGTTGCATAATCTCATACTCATAGGAACATGTATAAGTCATGAAGAAAGCAATAGCAGTAAAACTAAACGATCATAGTGCTATGCTAACGGATGGGTCTTGTCCATCACATCATTCTCCTAATGATGTGATCCCGTTGATCAAATGACAACTCATGTCTATGGCTAGGAAACATAACCATCTTTGATCAATGAGCTAGTCTAGTAGAGGCATACTAGGGACACTCTGTTTTGTCTATGTATTCACACATGTACTAAGTTTCCGGTTAATACAATTCTAGCATGAATAATAAACATTTATCATGATATAAGGAAATATAAATAACAACTTTATTATTGCCTCTAGGGCATATTTCCTTCACTTATATGGTCCAAAGTAGTTCTAATGCATGATATTGCCTCTAGGCACTTGTGGGAGTAGTTGCTATTAATCTTGTCGAGTTTGGTTCACTTTTATTCTGAGTCACGAAAAATTTCAGAAATTTTTCAGAGAAAGAAAATGATGAAGAGATTGATGAGGAGCTCTTTGAGCCGAAGCTCGAAGGGTAAGCAGAATGAGGAGAATAAAAAGCTCAAATACAATCTTCCTCACACTGCGGAGGTACGACCCTGCAAATGGCATTGTGATGCGTTCTTGAGAGCCGCCGGAATTTACGATGACTTTTATTACTTGGCTGAGAATGCAGGCCTCACCGACTTCCTCCACGACCAGCGTGAACAGTATCTCCTACTCACTAATATTTTCGTGCAAAATTTTTATTTCCATGATAAGAAATCACCGCCTTCAGTGGAGTTTCACTTATATGATGAGGTTAAGGAGATGTAACTCCATTATTTTTGTCGGGTCTGCAAGATACACTTTGTGGGCAGCATCGAGGAACCACATCGTAGTGATGTGGATAGATTTATTGACAGAATTGCTGTAGGGGAAACGAGGAAAGTTTCTGATGCAAGAATTACTAGTATACATTTTCCTATTCTACGTTACTTTGCGATATTTTCTAGTAGATGCTTAATTGGTCGCGGGAACAGTGGAAATCTTGGTACTCCTGATCTTGTCATTTTGCGCCATGCTTTGTTTCATGATACAACTTTCAGCTTAGGCGCTATTGTTGCTAAATGATTAAGTCTGAACCGTACAAAGGGCCCCATCTTCGGAGGCATCTTTGCTTCACGTCTTGCTAAACACTTTGAGATACCTATTAGGCATTATGAGAAAGAGGAAAAGTTGTTGCCCCCTATTTTTCTAGATTATAAGAGTATGGTAGCACATGACTTTATTGTTAAAAATAAGAAGAAGATGTTTAAGTATAATTTGATATTTGATAAAACTCACTGTGAGACTATTACCTTGCCTGCACCCTCTTTGTTTAACATACTTTTAGGCACGTACCTCATCTTGCTCGAGGCCATTTATGCATACTCGAGGCTGACACAAGTCCCAAAGCCTGAGCCTGAGCCACCACTTGACCCTTATCGACAATTTGTTTATCAGTGAGATCCGGAGGAGACCGCCAACCAGTGGCACCCTGAGGACCCTCCTTAGTACACCGGAGAGAGTAGTTTCGATCCGTGGGCATAGACCAACTTAGGACAAAAGCATAAGCTTGTGGGAGTACGTATTTCTCAGTGACATTACATTCATGTTCACACACTCATGCCAATTTTCGATGCTCATACTTTTTCATTGTACTATCCATGCTAGTTTATTTTCTTTTCTAAGCCTTCTTCTTGTGTGTTTGAAAACCCTTAAGAAAAACCAAAATAATTAGTTGTAGCTTTTAGCTAGTTTACTTTCCATGCCTATAGTAGTAGTAATTAAAAGAAAACCCAAAAAGATTTATCGTTCTTCTTTTGCTTGTTGGGAGCTTTTCCGTGTAAATAGTTTTATTTCTTTTCTTTTATTTGGGGGTCGCGAGGAGAAGACCGTGATGAAGATGTTGAGTGGCTCTCATATGCATTATTGTTGATTTAACCAAGAGCCCATATTACCATGTCTTCTCCCTTGTATAAATGCTTGTAGATTCCAGCTTAGTAAGTGCACTATTATTATTATCCACACCATTCGGTCGTGCGAGTGAAAGGCAATAATGACGATATATGATGGACTGATTGAGATGAGAGAAGCTGGTATGAACTCGACCTATCTTGTTTTTATAAATATGATTAGTTCATCGTTCCTGATTCAGCCTATTATGAATGAAACATGTTTGCAATGACAATTAGAGATTATAGTTGCTCATGCCATGCTTAATTAGCTAGGAGTTTATAATAGTTTACCTTGCATGCCAACATGATATTAAACTGGTTGTGATGTGGTATGATAGGGTGGTATCCTCCTTTGAACGATACGAGTGGTTTGACTTGGCACATGTTCACGCATGTAGTTGAAACAAAATCAACATAGCCTCCACGATATTTATGTTCATGGTGATTTATATCCTACTCATGATTGCTCCTTGTTGATTAATCTTAATGCATGTTCATGACTATTGTCGCTCTCTAGTTGGTCGCTTCCCAGTATCTTTCTAGCCTCCACTTGTAAAAAACGGGAATATTGCTTGTGCATCCACTTCCATAAACATCAAAGTTATTCCATATGAGTCCACCATACCTTCCTATATGCGGTATTTACCTACCGTTCCAAGTAAATTTGTGTGTGCCAAACTCTAAACCTTCAAATGAAATTATGTTTTATATGCTCGAATAGCTCACGTATCAATTACGGTTGTCTATATCTTCCATGCTAGGTGGGTTATTCTCACGATGAGTGAATCTCCGCTTGTCATTCACGAGAAAATGGCTGGTAATCGGGATGCCTAGTCCCATGCTTGGTGGAGGGGGAGTATAAACTTTACCATTTTGTTTAGGAACTTCCTATAATGTGTGTAGCATGGAAGATATCGAGATCTCTTGGTTGTTATGTTAACAATGAAAGTATGCCACCCAAAATATTAATTATCTCTGTTTCAAAACTCGAGCTCTGGCACCTCTGCAAATCCTTGCTTCCTCTACAAAGGGCCTATCTATTTACTTTTATATTGAGTCATCATCCTCTTATTAAAAACCACCAGTTGGACAGCACCGCTGTCATTCGCATGCATTGCTATTAATTTACATTGAGTATGACTGTGATTGGATCTCTTTTACCATGAATTACAATGTCTAGTCAGTCCTTGATCTTCAGGGGTGCTCTTCATTTATGTTTTGCGGTCTCAGAAAGGGCTAGTGAGATACCATCTTGTTATATCATGTTATGATTGTTTCGAGAAAGTGTTGTCATCTGAGATTTATTATTATTGCTCGCTAGTTGATTACGCCATTGATATGAGTAAACATGACACCTCACAGGGCGTGCCCCCTGCCTCGTGGGCCCCACGTGGCCCCCCTCCACTTATTCCTGCACCCATACTCTTCTTCTTCCTCCCAAAAAAATCACCAACTAGCTCAAGCACGAGTTCTAGCTCATCTTGCTACCATTTTCTATCTCCTTGCTCAAAGCACCATTCACCAAACTATTTGGGGAGATTGTTCCTTGGTATGTGACTCCTCCATTGGTCCAATTAGTTTTTGTTCTAGTGCTTTATTTATTGCAAATTTTTGCTGCTGTGGTGACCTTGTTCTTGAGCTTGCATGTCAAATTTCCTTGGTCCCAAGTAGTTCTAATGCATGATATAGTCTCTAGGCACTTGTAGGAGTCGTTGCTATCAATCTTGTTGAGTTTGGTTAACTTTTATTTTGAGTTACTAAAAATTCCAGAAATTTTTAGAGGAGGAAAAGGATAAAGAGATTGTTGAGGGGTTCCTCCAGTAAAAGTTTAGAGGAGAAGAAGAAGGAAGAAAATAAGAAGCCCAAATATAATATTCCTCGCATGGCGGAAGTTCGGCCGTGTGAATGGCCTTGTAATGAGTTCATGAGAGCCGCCGGGGTTTACGAAAAAATTATTGGTTGGCAAATAATGCAGGCCTCACTGACTTCCTCCACGACCAGCGTGAACAGTATCTCTTACTCACTAACATTTTCACGCAAAATTTTAATTTTCATGCTAAGAAAACACCACCTACAGTGGAGTTTCGTTTATATGATGAAAGGAGATATCATTCTTTGAATTTTGTGAAATATGCAAGATACCCTTTGAAGGTAGACTTGATGAACCACGTCATGAAGACGTTGAAGGGTTTATTGACGTGATAGTTGTAGGGGAAACTAGACAAGTCTCAGGGGCAAGAATTACTAGTATACATTTCCTTGTTCTGTGCTGCTTTGCTTTATTTGCTAGTAGATGTTTAATTGGTCGCGGGAACAGTGGGAATCTTAGTGCCCCTGATATTTTCATTTTACGCCATGCTTTGTTTCAAGACACAACTTTTAAATTGGGTGCCGTCGTTGCTAAACGACTGAGTTTGAACCGCTCAAAGGGGCCTGTCTTTGGAGGCATCTTTGCTTCTCGCCTTGCTGAACATTTTAGAATACCTATTAGGCATCATGAGAAGGAAGAAAATTGCTTGCCCCCGTTTATCTAGATTACAAGAGCATGATAGCACATTATTTTATTGTTAAAGACACGGATAGGTTGCTTCATTATAAATTAAGGTTTGATGAAAAATATTGTGAGACTGTTACCTTGCCTGCACCATCTCTGTTTGATCTATCTACAGGAATATATCTTGTTACATCAGATGCATTCTACAAGCACCAGAGCCAGGCACAAGCTTCAGAGCCCGAGCCGGAGCCACCAGTCAATCCTTATCGTTAGTCTGTTTATGGGTGGGACCTGGATGAGCTTGCCAACCAGTGGCACCCAGAGGACACATCTCAGTACACTGGAGGGAGTAGCTTCGATCCGTGGCCATGGACCAACTTAGCCCAAAAGCCTAAGCTTAGGGGAGTATGTGTTTCTCACCGACTTTACATTCATGTTCACACACGTATTCTAGTTGTCGGTGCTCACACTCTTTCATTGTACCATCCATGTTTAGTTTCAATTCTTTTTCTTAGTCTTTTCCTTGGGTGTCAGAAAAACCTTAAGAAAAAATATATTAGTTGTAGCTTTTAGCTAGTTTACTTTCCTTGCTTGTAGTAGTAGTAATTAAAAGAAAACCCAAAAAGATTTCTCGTTCTTCTTTTGCTTGTTGGGAGCTTTCCCGTGTAAATAGTTTCTTTTCTTTTCTTTGGGGGTCAAGAGTTGAAGACCATGATTAAAATGCTTAGTGGCTCTCATATGCTTTATTGTTGATTTAACCTTGAGCCATATTATCTTGTCTTCTCTCTTGTATTAAATTCGCAGATTCCAGCTTAGTCCAATGCATGTGCACTATTATTACTATCCACATCATTCGGTCGTGCGAGTGAAAGGCAATAAGGATGATATATGATGAACTAATTGAGATGAGAAAAGCTGGTATGAACTCGACCTCTCTTGTTTTTTTAAATATGGTAGTTCATCATTCCTGATTCAGCTTGTTATGAATGAAACATGCTTCCAATGACAAATAGAGATCATAGCTGCTTATGCCAAGCTTAATTAGCTAAGAGTTTATAAGGGTCTATCTTGCGTGCCAACATGATATTAAAATGGTTGTGATGTGGTATGATGGGGTGGTATCCTCCTTTGAACAATTCACGCATGTAGTTGAAACAAATCAACATAGCATCCACGATATTTATGTTCATGGTGATTTATATCCTACTCATGCTTGCATTCATTGTTGATTAATTTTAATGCATATTCATGACCGTTGTCGCTCTCTAGCTGGTCGCTTCCCAGTCTCTTTCTAGCCTTCACTTGTACTAAGCGGGAATACTGCTTGTGCATCCACTTCCATAAATCCCAAAGTTATTCCAATGAGTCCACCATACCTTCCTATATGTGGTATTTACCTGCCGTTCCAATTAAATTTGTATGCGCCAAACTCTAAACCTTCAAATAAAATTCTTTTTTGTATGCTCGGACAGCTCATGTATCAACTAGGGCTGTCTATATCTTCCATGATAGGTGGGTTATTCTCACGATGAGTGGACTCAGATCATCATTCATGAGAAAATGGCTGGTAACCGGGATGCCCAGTCCCATGCTCAAATCATAATAATTAAACAAAACTCCCCCAGGGTTGTTGCTTGTTTGGACGGTACCACGTGGATTTGGATGGCCGTGGAGAGTGCTTGTTGGTGGTTGGGGGGGTATAAACTTTACCATTCTGTTTGGGAACCGCCTATAATGTGCGTAGCATGGAAGATATCCAGATTCTTGGTTGTTATGTTGACAATGAGAGCATACCACTCAAAATGTTATTCATCTCTATTTAAAAATCGAGTTGTGGCACCTCTACAAATCCATGCTTCCCTCTGCGAAGGGCCTATCTATTTACTTTTATGCTGAGTCATCATCCTCTTATAAAAGAACACCAGTTGGAGAGCACCTCTATCATTTGCATGTATTGCTATTAATTTACATTGAGTATGATCATGAATGGATCTCTTTTACCATGAATTACAATGTCTGATCAGTCCTTGATCTTTAAAGGTGCTCTGCATTTATGTTTTGCTGTCTCAGAAAGGGCTAGCGAGATACCATCTTATTATATCATATCATTATTGTTTTGAGAAAGTGTTGTCATCCGAGGTTTATTATTATTGCTCGCTAGTTGATTATGCCATTGATGTGAGTAGACATGAGACCTGAAAGTTATTGTGAATATGGTTAGTTCACGATCTTTGCTAAAAACCTGAATGCTGGCTTACATATTTACAACAACAAGAGCAAACATAGTGACTCAAAGTTTATTTCTTTATCACTTTCAGTTTATCAACTGAATTGCTTAAGGACAAGCAAAGGTTTAAGCTTGGGGGAGTTGACACGTCTCCAACGTATCTACTTTTCCAAACCCTTTTGCCCTTGTTTTGGACTCTAACTTGCATGATTTGAATGGAACTGACCTGGACTGACGCTGTTTTCAGCAGAATTACCATGATGTTGTTTTTGTGCAGAAATAATAAGTTCTCAGAATGACCTGAAAATCCACGGAGAATTATTTTGGAAAATATAAAAAATACCTGCGGAAAGATCTACGTCAGGGGGCCCACACCCTGTCCACGAGGGTGGGGGCGCACCCCCTCCCCCAGGGCGCGCCCCTTGCCTCGTGGGCCCCCTGACGCTCCACCGACATATCTCCGGACCCCATATATTCACTTTCGGGGAGAAAAAAATCAGGGAGGAAGAATTATCGCGTTTTACAATACGGAGCCGCCGCCAAGCCCCAATCTCTCTCGGGAGGGCTGATCTGGAGTTCGTTCAGGGCTCCGGAGAGTGGAGATCGTCGCCATCGTCATCATCAACCTTCCTCCATCACCAATTCCATGATGCTCACCGCCGTGCGTGAGTAATTCCATCGTAGGCTTGCTGGACGGTGATGGGTTGGATGAGAACTATCATGTAATCGAGTTAGTTTTGTTAGGGTTTGATCCCTAGTATCCACTATGTTCTGAGATTGATGTTGCTGTGACTTTGCTATGCTTAATGCTTGTCACTAGGGCCCAAGTGCCATGATTTTAGATCTGAACCTATTATGTTTTCATGAATATATGTGTGTTCTTGATCCTATCTTGCAAGTCTATAGTAACCTAATATGTGTTATGATCCGGCAACCCCGAAGTGACAACAATCGGGACCACTCCCAGTGATGACCATAGTTTGAGGAGTTCATGTAATCACTATGTGTTAATGCTTTGGTTCGGTACTCTATTAAAAGGAGGCCTTAATATCCCTTAGTTTCCAATAGGACCCCGCTGCCACGGGAGGGTAGGACAAAAGATGTAATGCAAGTTCTTTTCCATAAGCACGCATGACTATATTCGGAATACATGCCTACATTACATTGATGAACTAGAGCTAGTTCTATGTCACCCTAGGTTATAACTTTTACATGATGAATTGCATCCGACATAATTTCCCATCACCGATCCAGTGCCTACGAGCTTTTCCCATATTGCTTGTTGCTTATTTACTTTTGCGCTGCTACTATCATAAAAACTACAAAAACACTACCGTTACTTTTATTGATGGTAATGCTATCTCCATATTACTTTGCTACTAAACTACCTTGCTGCAGATACTAAGTTTCCAGGTGTGGTTGAAGTGACAACTCAGCTGCTAATACTTAAGAGTTTTCTTTGGCTCCCCTTGTGTCGAATCAATAAATTGGGTTGAATACTCTACCCTCGAAAACTGTTGCGATCCCCTACACTTGTGGGTTATCAGACCAGACACGGTGAAGAGGAGGTCATGGATGAAGATACCCAGGGCAGCCAGATGCCAAATCCTGATCAGTATCACATGGATGTTGAATATTACATCAGGGCAGAGGCGTCCAGCTACCAATGGAACACCAGAAAGCTGAAACACCCACTGGAAAACCAAGACGTCCACGCAGATGACGACGATCTTGATATGCCAAATTTTGCTGCTATGATTGCAGATTTCGAGGGCCCAAAAAATGATATGATTGGGTACAAGGATCTGCCAACCATTGATGCTGACTCCAAGAAAGAATTGTATATAGGTTGCAAAAAGAAATATTCCAGGTTGAGTGCCACCCTGGCTCTTCTCAGATTTAATGCAGAAAACGGTCTATCAAACAAGGGCTTCACAGAGATCTTAGGTATTTTCAAAGATATTCTTCCGAAAGATAATGTGCTCCCCAGAAGCACGAATGAAGCAAAGAAAATTGTTTGCCCGTTGGAACTTGAAGTATAGAAGATACACGTTTGTGTGAATGATTGTATATTGCATCGTGGTGAGTACAAAGATTTTTGTGCATGTCCCACATGCAAGCATGCACGATACATGCATAGGTGAGCAAAGGACAAGTACAAATTGGACGACGAGATCAAGACAGGAATCCCGTTGAAGGTTGTTTGGTACTTGCCTTTAATTCCAAGGTTGAGGCGTTTGTTTGCAAACCCTAGAGAGGCAAAGAGGTTGTGGTTGCATCATGATGAGTGAATTGCGGATAGGTTTATGAGGCACCCAAAAGATGGGGCTCAGTGGGAATTAATCGACAACAAGTTTGAAAATTTTGCCAAGGATCCTAGAAGTATAAGGCTCGAGGAGTGTACTGACGAGATGAATCCTTTTGGTGATATGAGCACCAATCACAGCACATGGCTGGTACTTCTGTGCATATATAACCTAGCTCCTTGGTTGTGTATGAAGAAAAAATACATTATGATGTCAATGATTATCCAAGGCCCGAAGCAACCTGGAAATGACATCGGCATTTACATTCAGCTACTGGTAGAAGAACTGCTGACAGTGTGGATAGAATGCGCCTGTTGTAAAATGTTATGATGCTTACAGAAAGGAGATTTTCGATATACATGAGATGCTGGTGCACACCATTCAAGATATGCTGGCATTAGGCAACACATCGGGGTAGAAAACAAGGGAGATGTAGGGTGTGTCACATGCATGGAAAGGACAGCTAGCAGAAGACTTCCCAACTCGCGCAAAACACTGTATTTGCGTCATCGTAGGTTCTTGCGTATGAATCACCCATACCGAAAGATGAAAGCTGAATTTGATGGTACAGCAGAGGTAGGTGTGGCCCCAAGACCCTATGACGGGGAGGTGGTCCACAACGTGGCTAAAAAATGTTGTGCTTGGCAAGAACTACCCTTTGATGGTGAAACTAACACCGAAGGATCAAGTGTTTAAGAAGAAATCGGTTTTCTGGAAATTACCTTGCTGGGAGATTATACGTGTATGTCACTGCATCGATGTCATGCACGTAGAGAAGAACGTATGTGAAAGCATCCTTGGTAATCTGCTCAAGATTAAAGGTAAAAGAAAGGATGGTGACGGTTCACAGCTCGATATGCTTGATGATCAATCACAATGCAAGAGTGAAGCAGAAGATGATAACAAATTCATCAAAGCTTGCCAAAGTTACAATTTCAGTACAAAAGAAGCAACACAGTTCTTCACCTATTTGTTGCCAGTTAAGACACCCTCTTCCTATTGCGCAAACATCAGAAGTCTCATGGATGTGAGCTCGGGTAAAATGAAGTTGGGACACATGAAGTCACATGATTGCCACGTAATGTTGACACAAATCCTCCCGGTGGCCATCAGGAATCTGATGGACAAAGATATAAGAAACACACTCATTGACCTTTGTGATTCTTCAACAAACTATGGTAGAAAGTTGTAGATCCTGAAGAGTTGGATAATATGCAAGATGATATTGCAAGAATATTGTCCAACCTAGAGATGTTTTTCCCACCATCATTCTTTGATGTCATGGTTAATCTCACTGTGCACCTTGTCTACGAGATAAAGTATTGTGGTCTTGTGTTTCTTCGCAACATGTATCCCTTTGAGCGGTTCATGGGAATACTGAAGTGCTTTTGTTGGAACCGGAACCATCCAGAGGCAAGCATCCTACAAGGTTATACCGCAGAGGAGGTGGTTGAGTTTTGCACGGAATACATGAAACAAAGACCTATAGGTTTGCCCCTCTCTCGCCACGAGGGAAGGCTGAAAGGTAAGCCGGTCCTTGCTGGCACGCAAATGGATGCACCCGGAGAATTGGCAGAGAAAGCCCATTTGACGATACAGCTTAACAGCCCAGTTCTCATCGCTTATGCCGAAGAACACTTGGTGGAGATACGCAAAAGCTTCTTACCAATGGTGCCTTCATCAGAAGTGGAGATGAAGGAGCACACTAAGAAGTACGCCAAAAGACTAAAGAATCGTTTGGCACAAGGATCCATCAATGACATTGCTACGTGGTTGGCACAAAAGCCATCACCTACCATGTTGACGTACCAAGCATACGACATAAATGCATACACGTTCTACACTGAGGAACATGATAAGAAGACCTCGTATCAGAATAGCTCTATTCGAATAGAATGCATGACTATAAATGAAGCTGATAAAAGGGTATACTATGGAACCATCAAAGAGATTTGGGATCTTGACCATGTTAATGTTAAGGTGGCATTATTCAGGTGCGTATGGATCCCTCTTGGTCAGGTAAGGATTGATGAGTACAGGAAGACCTGTGTTAACACGACAACAATGGCATATCACGCGGACCCATTCATTCTTGCCAGCGAAGCTACCCAGATTTTCTTTGTGGAAGACCCCTTGCATAAGAACGGCCATTTAGCGATGCATGGGAAGAGAAGGGTACTGGGTGTCGACGAAGTTGTCGCTCAGGACGAGTATGATGAATTTGATGAGTTGCCATCCAAGGGATCACACACCCGTGCAACAGAGAAGCGTAAAATCATCAAAAAAAAAAAGTTCATTCGAGGTCAACTTAATGATCCCAGTTCCCCCGTGTATATGGTAATTAAGCCGCAAGACTAGTCTTTATGCTTACCCTGCAACTTAATTCATTTAATTTAGAACTGCCGCATGTACTGAATTTGTGACCGGTTTTCTGCTGATGTAAGAACCGTTAATATGTTGACCTTGATATGCTGTCAGCTCACGCAATGAATATGAACTGTTTTTTGTTATTATTATTATTATTATTATTATTATTATTATTATTATTATATCATAGAGGTAGCACACTCAATCGATCTCACTACAGTATGTGTGAACAAAAATATGCAATCTGGTTTGCGAATAGCACACGGTTCGTTGATGAAAGCCGTGTGCCGACCAAACCCCGCCACTCCGCCCACGATCTGAATCGTGCTTTCTGATTGGCCAGAACCCAAACCCCACGTATCGTACGTCTGCACCATTGGATGCTCCCACATCGAACGGCGATCCCCATCCCTTTCGACAGCACATGCAGTTCCGGTTGTAATTTTATTTTTATGCACAAAATGCACGTTAATCTCAAAAATGTGTTAAATATAGCTAATGATAACTTAAATGCACCCGAAAATCAAACCCGTGGTATAATGGTGATTGTGTACAGTGGAAATTTTTATGAGGCCAAACGATGAAGTCACCGACCATAGGAGTTTGAATTGACACGTCTCCTTTTGGAAAACCATGATCCTTCATGTGAGATGCTCCGGTTTGGAAGGAGCGGTCATGAAAACTTGTGCCAAACTTTACCAATTTTATTCCACGGGGTCGTGAAAGCACGCCACAGGCACACATCAATTTTGATGATGTCTGAACTCCATCTGAATTTTTTGTAATTAAAATACCAACTAGGCCTACTCCAGTGGCCGCACCTCACGACCGAAATGTTTGAAACTTCTCCCCGCTTCTCGAACAAACGGATGAAAACTCACAAAGCGGCGCACAAATGATCTGTACACCTTTGCTAGGCTGATAGTAAGGGGGTATCATAGCTAGTATCATGCATGCCAACTAGGCAATTTTGATGAGCCATCATAGAATTAATTGAATGAAGAAAGGGAGGGTTAAGTATCATATCTTGAAACCGTATCATAATAAATGTTATGCTTCTATGTGTCATGCATGACAATATAAGTAAAGTAATACATATGATACTAGCTACTCTATGATACTATGCATTAGACCAACTAAGTACACAATAGAGTAACATATATAAGACTAGCGACAATGGGTAGTAACTTAGAATGTTACTAGTATATGTTACTACCTCTATAGTGGGGAGTAACATATGTGTAGTAACATGCAACACTTCATTTATTAGGCTATAGACTCATATTGCCTTGAGATGTGTCATGTTACTCAGACTAGCCACAATGGGTAGTAACATAGACTAGTAACATGCCCATGTGTTACTAGTCTATATATGTTACTACCTCTATAGTGGGGAGTAAGACTACTCACAGTGGGAGTAACATAGGTAGTAACATCACACATATCTAGATAAAATAGATGATGTGGCAAGCAATAAATGAAGAAAGAGAGGCATGTGGTAACATAGCTAGTTAGGCTGGTCGTAATGGTAGTATCATAGCTAGTATCATGCATGCCAACTAGACAATTTTGATGAGGTGTCAAAGAATTAAATGAAGAAAGAGATGGTTGGGTATCATATCATGATACCATATCATAATAAATGCTATATTTGAGTGTGTCATGCATGGCAATAAATAGAATACTACTTTATACTAATATATGATACTATGCATTAGGGAGGTAGTATCATACACTAGTATCATATGCATGATACTAGTATATGATACTCCCCATTACAACCAGCCTTACTACTAGTATGAGTAACATCACACATATCAAGGTAAGATGAGTCTATAGCCTAATAAATTAAGTCTTCCATGTTACCACACATATGTTACTCCCCACTATAGAGGTAGTAACATAGAGTAGTAACATGCGCGTGTTACTACTCTATGTTGCTACCCATTGTGGCTAGTCTAACATATATGTTTGGTGCATGCAACACTTCATTTATTAGGCTATAGACACATGCATATTGCCTTGATATGTACATGTAATGATGTTACTCATACTACTAGTAACTAGCTATGTTACTACTTTCCTCACTTTCTTCATTTATTACTTGCCACATCATCTACTTAATTTATCTAGGTATGTATGATGTTACTACCTATGTTACTCCCATTGTGGGTAGTCTCATACTATAGGAAGACTATACCCATAGTGGGAGAAACATAGGTACGTAGTAACATCACACATATCCACTTTCCTCCATTTCTTCATTTATTGCTTTCCACATCATCTATTTTATCTAGATATGTGTGATGTTACTACCTATGTTACTCCCAACTGTGGGTAGTCTGGCTATAAGGAATAGAATAATATATATGTGCATATTAGTTGGAGGAAAGAGAAAAGAAGCGGGCTCTTGGTTAGTAGAGCCAGCTGCAACACGAGACCCAAGACACTTTGTGAGGATGTAAGGTGGGCCAACTATTGATAAACTACTACATGTATAAAACTTATTATACTACATGCCCGCTAAGAGGTCGGTTGTATATGACATGGCAACTTCTTATAGCCGACCCTTGGCTGTATTATTAACCATGCTCTTAGTGAGGTAGCTAGCTAGTATATCATAGACGACTAGCTAGTATCTGACTAGCAAGCCATAGTGGGAGTAACTTCAACAGTAACACCGACTCCAACTGAGCAGACTTGCTTATGTGGAAATAAGTTAATGAGGAGAGAGGTAGTTTCAGTGACTTAGCTAGTTACTGTAGCATCTCATGTCCCAATGCAATATGAGTCTGTAACCTAAGAAATGAAGCTTTGCATGACACTACACTTATGTTACTACCCACTATGAAGGTAGTAACATATAAAGTCTATGGATATGTGTATGTTACTTTTGTACTACTCTTCATTGTGGCTAGTCTCATACTCCCTTCTTTTCGGTTTAGGCTAGTTGTAATGGTATTATCATAAGCGGTATCATGCATGCCAACTAGACTTTCTGGATGATGTGGCACACAAGAGAGGATGTGGTATCATATCATGATATCGTGTCATATTAAATGTTGTACTACTACTTTGTGTGATGCATGAAATTAGTAAGGCAACCTAAGATGTTAACTTATGATACTATGCATTATGGAAGTAGTATCCTACGTACAGTATCATATATATGCATGCATGATACTACTATTATATATATATAATACTCCCCATTACAACCAGCCTTATAGGGCTCAATTCATAAATACGGCCCCCGTAAACTAATATAAGAGTGTTTAGGTCACTATTTAGTAATCTAAACGCTCTTATATTAGTTACAGAGGGAGCTAGTACTACTCTATGATACTATATAAGCACTATGAAGGTACGTACGTAGTATCATACACTAGTATCATCTGCATGTGTCGGTGTATTTGGATCGACACCTATGGGATCACAAGAATCCCTACTACGGTTGCGGGGCGCGGAGTTGAGAGAAGAGCGGATCTAACAGTTAGCACACGGTTCCTTTACCCAGGTTCGGGCCGCAAAGATGCGTAAAACCCTACTCCTACTTTGGTGGATTATATGTTTGTGTTCTTTAGCAAGTGAGGAGCTCCAAAAGCCGAGTCGTGAGGAGTTCTAAAAAGCCGAATCGTGAGTAGTTCTAAAAAGCCGAATCCTTCTCCTGGTCGCCTCGGGCCTCCTTTTATAGGACAAAGGGGTTGCCACAGTGGCACACAGGAGGTGGAAAGGGTACAGTGATGTGAGGTTATCCCTCGCATTACAGGACAAGGCGCATTTAATGCGCTTAGCTTAGGTGTCCTCGCTTTATCAGGGACGAGGGGAGACGTCCGTCTAGTCCGTCGCCGCTCCTCCTTGTGTTGACACGCGTCCTGGCCAGCGGTGCCTGGGGTGCCATGTAGGCAGGCAGGCAGCTGAGGTGGCGCAATGGCGGGTCTCCACGAAGATCTGCATGTTGCCACGTAGGTGCCTGCCCAGCTGGTTGGGTCGGCAGCTGCATGGGGCGGTGGAAGTGTAGTTGGCGCGGGCCTGATGGTGGCCCCACGGATGTCCTCGGCAAGGGCCTTGCCGGGGGGCCCGGCAAGGGTCTTGCCGCGGCGCCTGCTGTCATCCCCGGCAAGGTGCTTGCCGGGGGCCTTGTGGTCCTCCTTGGCTGGGGTTCCGCCAAGGGTCGTCGCCTTCTTAGTGTGCGTATCTGTCCTTGAATGTCTTCACAAAGATCTGCATGCCACCACGGGGATATCTCCCGAATCCTTGCCCCATGGGGGCAGTGGATTCAAGGGTGATCCACTCCGTAGGCGTGGGGCGAGCTGCCGCGGCAAGGGTCTTGCCGGGGCTGCCAGAGACGGCCCCGGCAAGGATCTTGCCAGGGCTGCTGAAACTGGCTCCCGGCAAGGATCTTGTCGGGCGAAGCCGCTTCGTCCCTTTGCTCTTTGTGGTATTGTTCTTGGCGTTGCTCCAGTTCCATCGAGCTTCGGTCTTACCTTGGCTCACCTCCCCTGCTGTTCTTGGTGTGGTGGTGCCCGTGGCTCAGACTGCCTGTGCACAGTCATAGGGGTACAAAAAGTGTACCCCTCTTTTTGTACACCGACAGGAGCCCCCGGGCCTGGGCCACACATAAGCGCGACGCGTTGTTGGGCTAGGCCCAGAACGGTGCGTGGGTAGGCGGGGCGATTCTCACCGTGGTAAGATTTTCCGCGCGCTGCGCCTCCCACGACCAGCGCGCATGGCGCGAGGTGGAGGGGCGTGCATGACGTGGGCGGCATGCGTGGGGCAGTTTCCGCAAGCATGCGTCACGTTGCAGTAAATGCGAAAGGAGGCGGCTTCGCGCCTTCCCCGTAAACGGGAGGAGGCGTGGAGGCGCGGCCCATTTACTGAATGGGGCTGAGGCACGGTCATCAAGGCGTCCACTCCCCACGATCACGGGGTGGGGAGAGGTCGCCTCACCCGTCCCCTCGGTTATGCACGTCCGCCACGTGCCCTCCATGCGCTTGAGGTGGCGAACGGTGGAGGCGGGAAACCGAGCTGTCGCTGGTTGGGGCGGCGGGTCGGTCCCGGCTTCCTCGCCTTATGCGTCTCGATTGGCCGAGCGGGGCGGTCGAGCCCCAGCCCCGCCCCTTTATAAAGTGCGGGAGGGAAGGGACGGCGCCCCGCACTCCTCCATCTTCTTTCTCCTTCAGCTTCTGCTCCTCTCTTCTGTTCGCCATGGAGAGAGGAAATCTCGGCTCTTCAACGGTGGCGGCGAGGGTCGCTGCTCGACAACGCGTCCCTCCTTCTCCTGCACCTGCAGTGGCAGAACCGGCCACGAGGAGAAGAGGGAGGGGGCGAGGCCGTGGGCGAGGCCGAGGCGCTCAGGTAAGAGGAGGACGGGGCGGCCCGCCGGCCTCGCCCCCGCCAGCAGCCCCTCCTCCAATGGAAGGCCATTTTGGGGATGACCCTTGCGAGTTCTTCGTCAGGTTGCGGCGGCCGCCGCGCCGTCGTCTTCGTCTCCCGACCCCATTTGCGCGGGAGATGGAGGTGGATCCGCCGGAGTCGCTGCGGCTGCACATGAGGGGCTGCGGGATCAGTGGCACGCAGGTTCGCGTCGACTTCCCTGCTCCTCATGTGATGTATCTTCGTTAAGGATGGAAGACGTTTGCTCGCATCCACAGCCTGACGGATGGGCTCACCCTCCATTTCAAGTTGATGGAGGATGGCCATCTCTCCGTCAAGGTCTTCGGGCACTTCGGGACTCATGTGAGGTGCTGCGTGGAGAGCTCCTCCGATGATGAAGACTCCTCCTCGAACGAGGGTGACGAGGAGGACAGCGGCAGCGACGACGAGGGCGGTGGACGGCAGGATGACGGGTCCGACTAGGTGTCGGGCGCTGCTCCTGGTGGCACCGGCGACCCCATCATCCGCATCGCCGGCTCCTTCAACTTCTCGGGGCCATCTCCTTGGCGGCTGGCGTAGGGAGGCTGCGGAAGAGGAAGAGGAAGAAGGCGGGCGGCAAGGTCGTCATGTCGGAGTACGCGGGCACCGACGCCTTCGAAGCGTACTTACGTCCTGCCGCCTCGTCTCCAAGCTCTGCCTCCGGCGCCGTCATCACCATCCAGCCCTTCGGTGGCCACCGAGATGTCCTCTTGGTGTCTTCTGCCACCCGTAGCTCGCCTAGGCGCCCCTTTTGCCCTTCTCGCCTCCTTGACCTACCTCCTGAGGAGAGGGACAAGAAAGGCATTACGGGCATCTTATCTCTTTTTAGTTTGTAAGCCTTCGGGCATCTGTTAAGTTTAAAACTTGTAATCTCGTTGTTCATGTTTTCATTCCCTATGGATTGTACCTGAGTGGAATGTTTTTAATGAAAAAGGAATGTTTGCCAGGTCATTTGTTCGCAGGTAGAACCCACAACAAGGAATAAATCCCTGATATCTGTAAGATAAACATTTCTTTGCGTGGCAACAGGCATTGCCGTCTTCCTACTTCGCTCGACCTTTCTCACGCCCTTGGCGGAGGCATGGATGAAGTGGTCTTAGGCTCCTCGTCTCACCTTTTCGCTGCCGCGACTACGACCAAACTTAGTCCTAGGAACGAGCCCTAGGGCCTAGAGTTATGGGAGCACGGTAGCTTAAGGAAAAGAACGAGGTTTCACATACCTCAGTCCATAATGGAATGCATGATAGGGGACGAAGAACTTATCTGAAGACGCAGCCCCCGGCAACCCTGGCTCGCCGTGGGCGAATCTTTGCTCTTGTAGCCCCCGGTAACACTGGCTTGTCGGGGCCTTGATGCTGATATGTTCCTCTTTCTCCTCCCCAAGTGGCCTCGGCAAGGATGTCTGTGCGTCCTGTGAACCAAAGGAGATAGAGGAAAGACAAAGAGACGCAAACTCAACCTCTAAGCCAGGGGTTAGCCGCCACTAAGCACTATCAACCCTAACCAAGGACGAGACTCGACTCAGCATGCATGCTATAACTTAGGGTGCCAGCGCTTCATTTATTTATGCTCAGGGTCTGCGCCTGCCTTTGTACAAAGGGTTACATGCCTTGCCGGCAAGGCTTGTACAAAAGGGTGGCTTGTCGGGGGGCCCGGCAAGCCGCGCCTTATGGGTAAAACTTGCGAAGATGCTCAATGTTCCAGGAATTGCTCACCGGAATGGCATTTTCGGTATCCAGGCGGACTGCGCCAGGCCAGGTGACTCGTATTACCTGATAAGGGCCTTCCCACTTTGGCGTCAACTTGTTCGTATTCCTGGCCGATTGAACGCGCCGGAGAACAAGGTCGCCTTCCTCAAAGCTTCGGGCATGGACCTTGCGGCTATGATAGCGGTGCAAGGCCTGCTGGTAGCGTGCTGCTCTCACAGCCGCCCGAAGACGATCTTCCTCAAGGAGCATTGCGTCATCTTGCCGCAGTTGCTCTTGCTCAAGCTCATCATAAGCGAGCACTCGAGGTGACCCGTATATGAGTTCAGTGGGGAGAACTGCTTCTGCCCCGTATATCAGGGCAAAGGGCGTCTGGCCGGTGGCTCGATTTGGCATCGTTCTGATCGACCAAAGAACCGCCGGCAACTCATCAATCTAGCGCCTCCCACTCTTGTGCAGCCTGTCAAAGGTCTTTGTCCTTAATCCTCGCAGCACTTCAGCGTTTGTCCTCTCAGCTGGACCATTGCTTCGGGGGTGAGCAACGGAAGTGAAACAGACTTTGCTGCCGAGGTCTTGGGTATATTGCATGAAGGTGCGGCTTGTGAACTGCGTGCCGTTGTCGGTGATGATCCTGTTGGGTACACTAAAATGACACACTAGTCCCTTGAAGAACTTGACGACTGACTGAGCTGTCACCTTCCTCACTGCCTCCAGCTCTGGCCACTTTGTGAACTTGTCGATTGCAACGTACAAGTACTCAAATCCCCCGATAGCGCGGGGGAAAGGGCCCAGTATGTCGAGCCCCCAGACCGAGAAGGGCCAGGAGAGAGGAATGGTTTGAAGGGGTTGAGTTGGTTGATGAAGTTTCTTTGAATGGAACTGGCACGCTTCACACCTGGTGACCAGTGCCGTCGCATCCTGGAGGGCAATGGGCCAGAAGAAGCCTTGCCGGAATGCCTTGCTGGCAAGGGCACTTGACCCTATGTGGGATCCACATATGCCTCCATGTATCTCTGCCAACACCTCCAGTCCTTCCTCTCGAGGGATACACTTCATTTTCACGCCGTTCGGTCTCTTTCTGTACAGGATATCATCAACGAACTGGTACATAGCAGTCCGACGGTCTACTTTCTCCGCTTCTTCCTGCTCCTCAGGAAGGTCCCCAGTCTGGAGGAATCGGACGGTATGCAGCGCCCACGCTGGAGCCTGGGGCTCAACGGCAAGGACCAAAGGCATTTCCTCCGCCAAGGGAGCGGCTGTCTCGACGGCAAGAGCTTGACGCTCCGCCGGAGCTAGCCGTCCTGTGGCGGGCTCATTGTCTCCGGCAACATCCTTGCCAGCGGCTCCGGGGAGCTTGGCGGGAAAGTACTTGCCGGGCCCTGATTTCCTCCTCTTGTTCTGCTTTGTTGATGGATCAACGGATGGCTAAGAAAGCTGAAGCACAAAGGTACCTGGTTCCACAGGTAGCTTGAGGGCAGCGCGCTTTGACAGGTAATCGACGATGTCATTCTCCGCTCGGGGAATGTGCTCCGCCTGTATACCATCAAAGTGCTCTTCCAACTTTTTCAATTCATCGACGTAGGCCTTCATCAACGGGCTCTGGTAATCCTTGTTGACTTGTTTGACGACAAGCTGCGAGTCGCCCCTGACAATGAGCTTATTGATTCCGAGGTCTGCCGCGATCCTGAGACCAGCAAGCAGCCCCTCGTACTCAGCAGTGTTGTTCGTTGATACCTCCCTGGGGAAGTGCATCTGGACCACATACTTGAGGTGCTCTCCAGTGGGCGCGACCAGCAGTACGCCAGCCCCGGCGCCCTGCAAGGAGAAAGCTCCATCAAAGTACATGATCTTGTTGCAACTCGCCTCTTTGCCGGGGAGAGCAGTTTCCTGGACTTCTTCATCAGGCATTGCGGTCCATTCTGCGACGAACTCTGCCAGGACTCGGCTCTGAATCGTCGAGGTACTTTCAAACTTGAGGCCAAAGCTGGACAGCTCCAATGCCCACTCTACAATCCTTCCCGTTGCATCTGGATTGTGCAATATCCGTTGTAGAGGGAGGCGAGTGACGATAGTGATCTCGTGCGCCTGGAAGTAGTGACACAGCTTCCTCGAGGCCATGAGAAGGCCGAAGAGCAATTTTTGCACACTGGAGTACCTTGATCTAGCCCCTGCAAGAGAGAGCTAACAAAGTAGACCGGGTGCTGCATCATTTTCTTCCTTGGCTGCACCCCAACTGGCCATGTCGTCTCTGCGCCAGTGGCACCAGGCTCTGTCGCTGCTATGACCCCGTCATCAATTTCTCTCTGCGCCACTAGTGCGGCGCTGACCACCTGGTTCGTCGCCGCCAAGTATAGCAGCAACGGTTCTTGTGGCCTAGGCGCAACTAGTATTCACGTGGAGGAAAGATACCTCTTCAAATCTTGTAATGCTGCTTCAGCTTCTGCTGTCCACTCCATCGGCCCTGCCTTTTTCAAAATCTTGAAGAAGGGGAGGGCGCACTCGGTAGACTTGGAAATGAATATGCTCATGGCGGCAACGCAGCCAGCAAGCCGATGCACGTCCTTGGCCCGTTTGGGTGCTTCAATCTCCTCTATAGCTTTGATCTTGTCCGGATTGGCCTCTATCCCATGCTGCGACACAAAGAACCCGAGAAGCTTGCCAGACGGGACGCCGAAGACGCACTTCTCAGGGTTCAGCTTGAGGTTGATCTTGCGTAGGTTGACAAATTTTTCTTGTAAATCCGGTATAAGGGTTGCCCTGTTCTTGGTTTTGACCACTATATCATCCATATAAGCGTCCATATTTCTATGGAGCTGGGGTTCAAAACCAATCTGGACTGCCCTTGCAAACGTCGAGCCAGCACTCCTCAACCCGGAAGGCATTCGTACGAAATAGTACGTACCATATGGGGTGATGAATACTGTCTTCTCTTCGTCTTCTCTTGCCATGAAGATCTGGTGGTAGCCGGAGTAGGCATCGAGGAATGGCAGCAGGTCACACCCAGCCGTGGAGTCAACAATCTGGTCGATGCGCGGCAACGGGAAGGGGTCCTTGGGACAAGCTTTATTGATATCTGTGTAATCAATGCACAGCCTCCACTTCCCATTTGCCTTGCATACTACCACTGGATTGGCCAACCACGTTGGATGGAGCACTCCTCTTACCAAACCCGCAGCTTCCAATTTTCGGATCTCCTCCGTAATGAACTCTTGCCGTTCCAAAGCTTGCTTCCTGACCTTCTGCTTGACGGGCCGCGCATGAGGACAGACAGCAAGGTGGTGCTCAATCACCTCCCTGGGAACGCCGAGGATGTCGGATGCTTGCCATGCAAACACGTCGACATTCGCCCGCAGGAAGGTGACGAGCGCGTCTTCCTATTTGTCATCAAGGGAGGAGCTTATGGTGAAAGCCCCTCCCGTGCCGTCCTCCTTGACGGAAACCTTCTTGGTTCCCGGCGGCGTGGCCCTGGACCTCTTGTTTCTGCCGGTGGAGCTCTCTGGCACGTCCTCAACGGGAGCGCGACACTCCGAAGAGGTGCGCTTGCCGGAGTGGGTGTTTGAGGTCTCACCGGTCTTCTTCTTTCCGGTGGAGCTCTCTGGCATGTCCTCGACGGGAGCACAGCACTCCGAAGAGGTGCGCTTGCCGGAGTGGGTGTCTGAGGTCTCACCGGTCTTCTTCTTCTTCCCTCTCGGGGCTCCAGTGGCAGGAGCAAGTGCCCTCGTAGCGGCAGCTGCTGCAACTGCTTGCTGGTACAGTTGGTCAGCGCAAATCAGCGCATCTTTCTTATCGGAGGGGATGGTGATGATCGTCACAGGCCCTGGCATATTCAGGGTGTTGTAGGCGTAGTGTGACGCTGCCATGAACTTGATCAGCGCTGGGCGGCCAAGGATCCCGTTGTAAGGCAAGGGGATCTTGGCAACATCGAACACGATCCTTTCCGTCCTGTAGTTCAGATCGCTCCCAAAAGTCACGGGCAGTGTGACCTTCCCCTTTGGTTGGCTTCCCCCCGGTTTGACCCCCTGAAACGTGCCCGTCTCTTCGAGGTCTCCATCAGGAACTTGCAGCTTCTCGATCACGGTGGGCGAGAGTAGGTTCAGACCGACCCCGCCATCGACTAGCATCTTTGTCACCTTGAGGTTGCGTATTGTTGGCGGAACCAACAATGGCAAGCACGCAACCGCAATAGTGCGATCAGGGTGATCCTCAGCGTCAAAGATGATAGGTGTGCTGGACCATTTCAGCGGCTTTTGGGGACCGGACGACGGCTCTGCCGCTGTAATCTCGCGCCCCCACTGTTTAAGTTGGTGGTGAGAAGTATGCAGCGAGGGGCCGCCATCGACGCACATGGCCTCCGTAGCCTTCTGAAATTCTTGGTCGCCAGACTCGTCGTCCTCTTCGTGATCGCCGTCTTCGGGCCTTCTGTCTCGGCCCTGGGCGGGCCTCTCCCGCTGTTTATCCTAGCCGCGACGGCCTGCTTGGCCATCACGCTTCTTGCCGGACCCTTCGGCACCATCCTGGCCCTTCTCCTTGTCCCGCCTCTCATATTCAGCCCTCTGCTTCTCAGCAAGGAGCTCAACCTGTCGGCAGTCCTGGAGATCATGGCCCTTGGTACGATAGATCTTGCAATATCGCTTGCCGGAGTTTCCTGGCTTCTCGGCAGCCGCCAAGGCCCGGCAGGCAACACACCTGGCAATATCCTTGTCGGGGTCACCCGCCCTAGTTATCTTGGCGGAGCCGGTGTCATCAGATCCCTCGACGGCAAGCACGGCTTTACCCTTGCACTTCCTGTTGCGGTGCCGGCCTTTCTTCACCGGGGCGGTAGTATCGTCATCTGAAGAGTCAGTTTCCGCACCGGCATCTTCGCCGGGGTACTTCCTTCCATCTTTAGCCCGGGCACATCTGTAAGTGAGAACATAGAGCTCCGCCACGTCTTTCACCTTGGTCATCGCAAGTTCTTCACGCATCTTGCGATTACGCACGTTCTGATGGAACGCGCTGATGATGGCGGCAGGGTGGACGTCAGGGATGTTGTACTGCACCCGGCTGAACCTTTGTATGTACTTGCGCAGACTCTCGCCTTCCTTCTGGGGTATGACGGCAGGTCACTCGCTTGTCCATGGGCTTGGTGACCTCCAGTAAAGGCGCCAACAAACTCATGGCACAAGTCGGACCAGGAGGAAATAGAGTCTACTGGCAAGTGCATCAACCACGACATGGCGTTAGGTTTAAGAGCCAACGGAAATTAATTCGCAAGCACCTTATCGTCGCGGGCCCCGGCAGCTTGCATCGCGATGGTGTAGATGCTGAGGAACTCCGACGGGTGGGTCTTGCCATTGTACTTCTCGCCAACATCAGGCTTGAATGTGCGGTGAGAGGGCCACTGGAACTGCCGCAGCTCACGGGTAAAAGTCGGACAGCCTACCTCGTAAGGTAGACCTCCAAGGCTCTCCGGTGCTGGGCGGTCCACAGCAGGCCCCGCTCGCCTGTCTGACTGGTGACGCGCTCCGCGCCGGCGCTCGATGGTGGTTCGAGCGTCTTCATGAGCTCGCTCCTGAAGAACTTGACGCTGGTCGCCGTGGGTCCGTGGGTCGGACGACGCTATGGAGATGGCATCGCCCGTGACGCCCCGACGAGTCGACGCACGTGGCACCGGGCGAGGAGGAGGCGAATGCACCGTAGCCACGGCGCTGCCGGCCCTCCCGCCGCCGGTGCGTGGGACCCCATCGGAGCGTCGACCCGGGAGCTCCGCTGTATTTGGTTCATCCTTGTTGGCGACTGCGACAAGGCTTCGGATGGTGGCTCTCCATTCGTCGAGTTTCCCCATAACGGGAGGAAAGTCGAGGAGCAACTACGCGCGCGCCAGGGCTTCGGCTGGGGTCAATGGTAGCAAAACCTGCACGGACAGCAATGCGCTTCGACCCCTGACCGTGTCAGGAGGAGCTCCGGCACGATCCCGCGGTCGCATGCCATTTCCACCAACGCTCTGGCGGGCGGGCAGGTCTTCTACGTCCCGGGAGTGGCGCTCGGGGCACTTCCCGTGGCGACGCCTGGGATATTCGGCGTGACGACGCCGTTCGTCACATGCTGCTTGAGAGGAGCGCGCTGTTGGCGCCAGCGTGGGAGTTCTGGAGGGCCTTGCATCGCCTCCGGGTGATGCGGCCGCGACCTTGGAAGGCCCCGCGCCACCCGCGGAGGGCCTGGCTCCATCTTCGGAGCTGGCGGTTAGTGGCCCGTTATCAGGCGCACAAACATCGCCACCTCCCAAACTCTGGCTGATGGGACGGCATTGGTGTTCGCGAGCAGCGCCTCGGGTCCTTTCCGCGACCGGTCCGCTGCTCGCTCGCGTCGGGACGGGCTGTCCGGCTTCCGACTGGCCAACCGCCATCGTCGTCTTCTTCTTGGGCGCCATGATGATGAAGGAGCGCTGGACTAACTGCTAAAGCCGATTCTCACAACCGCGCCCCTACCTGGCGCGCCAAAGATGTCGGTGTATTTGGATCGACACATATGGGATCCCAAGAATCCCTACTACGGTTGCGGGGCGCGGGGTTAAGAGAAGAGCGGATCTAACAGTTAGCACACGGTTCCTTTACCCAGGTTCGGGCCGCAAAGATGCGTAAAACCCTACTCCTGCTTTGGTGGATTATATGTTTGTGTTCTTCGGCTAGTGAGGAGCTCCAAAAGCCGAGTCGTGAGGAGTTCTAAAAAGCCGAATCGTGAGGAGTTCTAAAAAGCCGAATCCTTCTCCTGGTCACCTCGGGCCTCCTTTTATAGGAAAAAGGGGTTGCCACAGTGGCACACAGGAGGTGGAAAGGGTACAGTGATGCGAGGTTATCCCTCGCATTACAGGACAAGGCGCATTTAATGTGCTTAGCTTAGGTCTCCTCGCTTTATCGGGGACGAGGGGAGACGTCCGTCTTGTCCGTCGCCGCTCCTCCTTGTGTTGACACGCGCCCTGGCCAGCGGTGCCTGGGGTGCCATGTAGGCAGGCAGGCAGCTAAGGTGGCGCAATGGCGGGTCTCCATGAAGATCTGCATGTTGCCACGCAGGTGCCTGCCCAGCTGGTTGGGTCGGTAGCTGCATGGAGCGGTGGAAGCATAGTTGGCGCGGGCCTGATGGTGGCCCCGCGGATGTCCTCGGCAAGGGCCTTGCTGGGGCTTCTTGCCACGGCGCCTGTTGTCATCCCCGGCAAGGTGCTTGCCGGGGGCCTTGTGGTCCTCCTTGGCTGGGGTTCTGCCAAGTGTCGCCGCCTTCTTAGTGTGCGTATCTGTCCTTGAATGTCTTCACAAAGATCTGCATGCCACCATGGGGATATCTCCCGAATCCTTGCCCCATGGGGGCAGTGGACTCAAGGGTGATCTGCTCCGTAGGCGTGGGGCGAGCTGCCGCGGCAAGGGTCATGTCGGGGCTGCCAGAGCCGGCCCCGGCAATGATCTTGCCAGGGCTGCTGAAACTGGCTCCCGCAAGGATCTTGCCGTGGGAAGCCGCTTCATCCCTTTGCTCTTTGTGGTCTTGTTCTTGGCGTTGCTCCAGTTCCATCGAGCTTCGGTCTTACCTTGTCTCTCCTCCCCTACTGTGCTTGGTGTGGTGGTGCCCGTGCATCAGACTGCCCGTGTACAGTCATTGGGGTACAAAAAAATGTACCCCTCTTTTTGTACACCGACAGCATGATACTATATATATAGTATATCATACTCCCTACTATATAAGGCTGACCATAGTGGTGGTATCATAGCCAACGATGTCATGCACTCGGAAATAGCAAGTATGCTGATGTGGCAAATAATTAAATATATATAAAGAGGGTTAGAGTAACATATAGTAGGTAGATACCGTATCATGTTAAATGCGATGCTAATTTGTGTCATGCATGCATGGCAATAAATATGATCTATATATGATACTATATATACTCTATATATGTATTATACTATGCGCTATAATTAATTAAAGGTAGTATCATATGTAATGTATATTCATGATACTAGTATATGACACTCTCCACTATACTCATGATTTCTTACCATGGAAAAAAATTGGAGGCGAACTCATGTTTTCGTTCGAAAAAAAATATGATGTTAGGTAATGTAAATGTTTTCAAAGAGCACATGGTTCACTCACGAAAGCCATGTGTCCACAAAACCGTGGCCGATGCACCCCCCCCCCCACCCCTCTGCCACGTGCGCGATCGAGTCGTGAGTTCTGATTGCCTAGAACCCAAACCCCACGGATCGTACGTCTGCACCGTTGGATTCTCCTTGATCGAACGGCGATCCTCATCCCTTTTGACAACACATGTACATGTTTTCAAATAGCCCCTCCAAAAAAAATGTTTTCAAATAGCACACGGTTCACACACGAACGCCGTGTGCCTACCAAACCGTGGCCATCCCCCCCCCCTCGCTGCACGCGCAGTCTGAGTCATGCGTTCTGTTTGGCCAGAACCCAAACCCCACGGATCGTACGGTGCTACACCGTTGGATGCTCCCAGATCGAACGGCAATCCTCATCACTTTCGACAGGAAATGCAGTACAGCTAGGAACTGATTTATATGCCAACATGCATGGTAAATGCCAAAAAATGTCTTACATATAGCACACGAGACCTGAAACGCGCCAGCAAATCAAACCCGTGGTAAAATTGTGATTGGTTTACGTGCGAAAAATTTAGAGGAGAAACGATGAACTCACGTCTTCATTTCAAAATTAGTACGTCTTCCTTTCGAACAAAATTATTATGTGTGTGCACACGACCGCTTAGGGCATTTACAACACAGGACGCTAAGGCAGGCGCTAGGCTCAGAATCCTGGCCGTTTTGCTCGGTTCACATCCTAATTTGGGAATTCGACTGGCATCGATGCCATACTAGTCCTCGGGCGCTAGGCCAGCTTCCTGTCCTATTTTTACGTGTGTAGCGCTCGTGCATGGTTGTTATCGATGGAAGAAGGGACTCTTAACCATGCTCTAGGAATACAATACTATTTTATTGTTGATCAAGCGCCTGATTAGGCGTCTTCCATTGAAGATGCCCTTAGAGGCAACCGTTTGCATAGGCCTTTCCGCGCACGCGGCGACCGGGGATATTTTTCTCCTGGGCCGCCAACACATACACCCCCACCGTCTGCCCGCGTTTCACTCAACTAGTCCACCCAATCTCCTTCGCTAGCTCCCCCTCCCCCAGATCCACAACAGAACCCTCTCCGGCGCCGCCATGCTCACCCCGGCCGTGTGCCCGATCTTCGGCGTCAAGCTTACCTCCACTGTCGTTCCCAACGTGCGGTGGCCCGCGGCTCGCCGTCTTTGTTTGCTAGCCAGCCACCCTCGAGCATATCGATGCAGTAACCCTAGCCTCACCCATGGTCCGGCCAGGTTTGCAATAAGAAGCATGTTAGTTACTACTCTCCATGGCGGTGAGGCATATTTCCTCGCAATCCCTCTTCCAGTTTCATTTTGTATGTTCCCAAATTGGCTATAAAATAATGGAGAGCGTATATATGTTCATTATCTACCTTCCTTACTAAAAAAAGTTGTATTTGTTCCAATAAGTTACTGCCTATTTACAGATCGCGGGCGCCCGAGTCACACAAACTTAACAAATTAGCCGTACATTTTCTAAATTATTGCATGGCATGTTTAGAAAGCTTGATACCAAGTTGTTAGTTTTATGCTTATCCTACTTTCCCGAGTTTCGCATGTGTTCTCTTTAGATGCCGAGTAGCAGCGACAGCACTCATTCAGGCCAAGTATCTTCATCTGATTCGGACAACCCTAGGTCTTTAGCAGATTGTGAGGGATCAAGTAGTCTTGAACGGGACAGAGCTGCAATAATTACCCTTCTGGTCAGGACATGGAGGAACGCTCCAAGGAAGCCCACACACCAGCCTAAATGTGTATATGAAGTAACCGAGCTTGATTTAAAGTCCTGGGCTCCAACTAAACCAGATAAAGCACGCATGAGGTTTAGGAGTGTGTGCGGATTTGTTGGCAGGGCAAGGCTCAACATTAATCTGCCGGGGTTTCGGAAGGCTGACACAGAAACACGACGAAGGATTGTCTGGGAGATCATTGATCACTTCATCATTCCAGAGCAGTGGAGAATGCATGTGGAACACGCTGCACTAAAGAAGGCTAGGGATGCTTGGAGAAACTGGAAGAACGTGATGTACAAGAAGTACTTGAGTGAAAGAAAGGATCCAATCCCCGCATACCACCAAATTACAAAGGCAGACTGGGCAGAATTCAAAAGGGTCAAGGCAACTGCAGAGTTTGCTGCAAAGAGTTTCAAGCAATCAGAACTTCAGAAGAAGAACATACACCCGCACCGTATGGGTGTGGCAGGATACTACAGCATGAAACTGATATGGGAACAGGAGGACAAAGAAGCAGTAGCGGCAGGTGGAATCCGGCCTTTAGTGAAATCAAGGGCGAACGTGGTAGAGACTACTTGTGGGCACGTGCAAAGAGGCGTGATGACAAAACTTATTACTTTGAAAATGCAGGTGACGCCAAACTATATGAAGTGATGGTAGAGGCTTCCGAGATCCCTGGAAGGCTCTACAGGAACTCAAGGCCATGTGACATTCTGCCCATTGCTCTGGACACAAAAGAGTCCCCTGGCCGTGCAAGGGGTATAGGTGTTAATGTCCCGCACAAGATGACTTTCACACTCAGCAAAGAAGAGAGGCTCAACTTGAAAAAAACGAGGAGTGAAATGAAGCAGAATGCATTGTATGAAAAGTTGAAGAAGGAGATTTATCCGGCTGTTCGAAAGGATGTTGAGGAGTCAATGATGATCCAGAAGACTCTAACACTGACAGATAGCCAGCAGATGGGAGGGGAGGCGGGCATGGATGATGCTGCTTATTGCGCAACAAAACTGCACAAGAGTAGTTGTGCATCAGCTGACCCCGGCGACACTGAGACTGCAGCTGCTCATGATGATGCTATATCTGATCTATCTGGAATGAAAGACAGACTGAAGGGCATGCTTACACATTATGAAGGTACATTAAAATGTGCAACAGCCTGGGTTTGCCCACCCTTCTTGGAATGGCCTCTTCTTGGACAATGTGCCATTGAAGCCGGGCTGTGTGAAGTGCTACGTGACTGAAGTAAAGCATGAATTCAATGAAATTGCCCTGAAGAATGTCCTAGGAGACTTCAATGAGCAAAGGACCTTGTGAGAAACACTGTTACATCACATCCAGTGGCCACAGAAGGAAATAGAGTTCATCGATCAGATTCCTGAAGCCCCGCCAAGAGTAACCACTGTCGTCCCTCAACCGGTGACGCTCTCCTTCCACACTAGCTCTCGCGGCCTGATGCATCAACCTGTGATCAGCCGCCCTGACTTTGTGCCGTACAGGCCATGTCATTCTCCGCCCCAAAGCAGCCAGTGACAAGGCCTACAACTACTGATGACCCACCACCGGTTCAGATGCCGGCCGCTGAAGCAGCGGGGGGGGGGGGGGGGGACCCAGCTACAGCACATGCTGAGTAGACCAACCTGGTGGAACAGACTGCTAAGCAGTCTTTTGCTTCGGAACCGCCTGCTAAGCAGTATGTAGGTCCAGAACCGACTGCTCATCAGTCCATCGGTCTGCAGGCGCGTGATTAGCATACCAATGCGTCAAGACTTCCTGCTCAGCAAACCAACGCGTTGGCACGACCTCCTCAGCACACCGACAACTTGGCACCACCTGCGCAGAAACCTGACATAGCTTCAACGCATGGTCAGCAGTCCGATGCCTCTGCTCCTACAGCCAAATAGTCCGTCGCAGCCGGCATAGATAAACTGTCTGCTAAGCAGTCCGTACAAGCTTCACCGTCTGCTCAGCAGTCTACCTTGCATCCAACCAGACATTCTACCAGAAATGCTTCAAGTACCAAGAAGGAAGTGGCCAAAAAGGCTACACCCACGACCACGAGGAAGCGCAGCGGGAGAAGGAAGAGGAAAGAGAATGATTGCCTCTTACTTAAAGCACTCATCGCCCAAAACCAAATTAACAGCAGCTTGTTCGAATCGGGGAGTAATATTTTTCCTGACGCCATGGATGATGAAGTAGTAGAATTGTTGCTTGCTAAAAGTAAAGCAGATGTACTTGAAGCACGCAATTACGTCCATGGCCAGCCATTTCTTCTTGGTGAATACTTTGATGAGTGCAGCTCTAGTTGCCGCAAGTTACATGAATATTGCATGGATAAAATGTCTGAAGGTCATCACCATTTGCTAGTCCACTACAATAGAGATCATTTCCGACACGATGCTGGTTCCATCATTGTGAGTTTCGAGGACTTACATCTCTTCTTCAACTTCAATGTGCTCGATGCCACTCTTGTTAGATGCGTGATTTCGTAAGTGCTTAACAAACTATGATCAACTTCTCCATACAAGGTTGTAAATGATAAACAGCTAATTGCATTTTATTCCTCTGATGGGATTGAACGCGTAGAGAAGACAAAGTGAGAGTTTGTATTTCATAGATCCTGCATTAGCAAATGGCACAACATTACATGAAAAGGACCGACGGGACTGGGCTGTTAACACGGTCGTCCGTATCTTCGAAAACACGTCCCATGCAGAATCATTTGTCTGGCCATATCATGAATGGTAAGTCAAGTAAACAACCACGCATACACTGATTGTCTTTTAGATTTCGACATCATTCATAAGTTCATGGCTTTCTTAATATGTAGCAATCACTGGATATTGGTATTCATTGTTCCAAACAAGAACACAATTTACTACATAGATTCTCTTAGAGAGTCAACAAACGCTCAGGATCTGACGCATCTTCAGCAATTCTTGGATAGGTATTGAATTCTATGATGTTGAAATTAATTTGCATTCATATCTGGTTCAATAATTGATGTTGTCAAAATTCATCATCATTTGAAGTGTGCTCGTGTTGTGGGAAACTAAAACAGGGAACATGTTCAAGGGGAAACTACCTCTGCATCACGAGATCGTTTCTACGGTAACACACCGAAATCCATTATTTTCGGAAAATTTATCCAACAGTTTGCAAATACCTTTCCTTACGCTAGTCAAATGTCCAAGCTTCTAAATAAACCTCTTTCTATTTTGTCCAAAGAAAAAATAATACATCTAACACCGATTAGGTTGTTCCTAACACGACAAATACATGACTAATTTTGTACAAAAAAATCCAGTGTCCTCAGCAAGAAGCAGGGACCAACCTTTGTGGATACTATGTTTGCAGACACATGATCATCTGCAAATCTGCTGATAGTTGTGACGATCCTCGCGAATTAGTACCAGTAAGTCTATCTTAATTAATATCTTCTACTCCACTCATATGGCACATTCTAATCTTAAAAATACTACAACTCATCTTACAACTGAGGACCCATGAATCGCTCCCGGCTTGTGAATTGATGATGGTTCGGAGATTTATCAGCGACTTCTTCTTAGATCACTACATCAATCCCACTGGTGATACTGAAGATTTCAGCATGCGTTCTCCTGAAACATTAAGTAAGAGTTAGCCGCTAAATATATAACGCATGGATCCATTGTTTTCCATGTGATGAGGTCTTCGTATTTCGTACACTATGATTAACTATGTAATGCATATATGTGTGGACAAATCATTGGAATTTAGCACCATATGTTCAATTGCAATTGTTGTGAAATCTGATGAATGTTCTTCCTGTGGACACTATTTGTTCAATTGAATATTGTGGTGAATTTGCTTTTTGCATGCCGATTCAAAATGGGATATTTTTGTTTATTTGTTCAATTGAATATTGTGGCGAATTTGCTTTTTGCGTGCCGATTCAAAATCAGATTTTTTTTAACCTGCAATTGCTCCACACACGGTTTAACTAAATGAGTGTGTGCGATCTACATCGGAAAGCATACGTCAATCGTAGCGGAACCGTCAGTGATACACAGCAGATCGCAAACGATTTGCAGCACTACTATTTGTGCGTAGGTTCTCTGGAACTGTTTGTGATATCGCATTATCGCACATGAGAACTGGGAGTAAACCATGCCCAATGAAAAATACAATCCCAGTCGTATTTTTTTCAGGAAACGTGTGGGATCCCAAACGAAAAACACACGTCACTCTTGCGGCAACCGTCGGTGATACCTAACAAATCACAAACAGTCTGCAACACTTGTATGTGTGCGAAGGTGTAATGCCCAGGATGGGACTATATCTCCTACGTGTCGAGGCACGACTTAGAGACATAACCCCATGCTGGAATGATCGCAAGTCTGGTATCTTTGCACAACTCATGTAAAAGATGGGGATGGAAAACATAAAATAGTTGGCTTACAATCGCCACGTCACACAAATACAATACATGCCTCAATCATCATTCAATAAAACATCACAGCCCTCTAAGGGTAAAATCCAAATGACAAGATACCAAACATAATTTAAATCCATAGGTCGGATCGAATCCTAGTAGAAGTCTCCACTACTGATCATCAGGATAACGAACATAGTATCGACTACGCTCCTCGTCATACTCCCAGTCGAGCTCAGTGCCATCACCTGGATAGCTCACCATCGGACCTGCATCTGGTGTGGTGAAGTAACTGTGAGCCACAGATGACTCAGCAATCCCGTTCCCGGGTAACAAGACGATTTAAGCCTTGGGTGAGGATAAGGCTGAAGAAAAGAATAAGTGTCTGCAGCAGCAACTAGCACTAGCTTACGTGAAAGAGTGCGAGAAGAGAAGTGCCTCGGTCGAGAGATGATCATGAAGTGATCCTAGCTACAACACCTCAAACATAACCCCACCGTGTTCAACTCCCGAATCCCTATTCGGAAATTGACAGTCATGGTACACACGCTGGTAGTGTATTGGAACATTGTGTCAAGTTGTCTACAACCGGATATTAACAAGCTCCCATCTGCCACATAACCGCGGGAACGGCTTTCGAAAGTTCATAACCCTGCAGGGGTGTTCCAACTTGGCCCATGACAAGCCCACGATCCGCGGAGTCGCAACTCCAATGTGGGAAGACCCGAGTATTCTCGGAATCCCGTGCTCAAGATACTCCGAACTAAGGTAAGGCTAAGCCAGCAAATCCTCCCGGCGTGCCGACACCCTGATAGTAGCCGCGCGTATCTAGTCTCAGGCCACGACCGGATGAGCACAGCGTACAGTGGCCGAAATACCCAAGTTGCCAAGGGGGGCCCCGCACACGACTCTAGTTTGGACCAACACTCACATCGAGCACTGGCCCAAGGGGGTTGAATTAATTAAGCCTCGGGTTAATTACTCCCTCGGAAAGTTTTAGTTGTTTAGGTGAATAGTACCAATGTTGGGACTTGCTGGAAAAGACTTAGCACTTAGCGGTTTATCGAGGGGGCCCCATAAACCCCAACCGTGTGAGGAACGCATAATCAAGGAACATAACACCGGTTTATACGGTTCCTAGCGGCATGAGTGGAACAAATCACCAAGCAAAAGGCTTAGCCTTCCACCCTTGCCAATATATAGATGATTTAATTTTAAGCATTTATATAGTGTGATATAACCCAACAAACTTCAACATGAAGCAAGCATCTTCAATCTTCACCTGCAACTAGCAATGTTATAAGAGGGGCTGAGCGAAGCGTACTTAGCCATTCAACGGTTTGCATAGGTAGGGGGGTTAAACAGGTTCATGGTTACAAGTAGGAGGCTGACATGAAAACATGAGCATCGAGGCAAAACTATAGATCGAGACTACTAGCAATAGGCAAAGATAGTAATTTTATCGGGGTTCGGTCATCTTGCCTGAAGAGTTGTCGTTCGGATCATAAGAAGGGTCCTCATGCTCAACCTCGTTGGTAACCTCGTTCTCGTACTCGTACTCGGTCTCAGCTTCCGGCTCTAAACAATACAATCACACAAGGCACGAATCAACAAGATGCAATGCGCACACAAAAATGATGGATGCATGATGGATGCACTAAGAGAGCACACGGAGCACGGAAAATAGCACTCAAGCAAAACACCTCAAAACATGACAACAGTAGGATATTATGAATCTACACGGAAAATCAATCAAGTTTCATATAAGACTCGCTGAAATCGGAGCTACGGGCTAAAAGTTATGCCCGAAACAAGAAATAGGCGAAAGCTGAAAATTACAGCAACATAGCAACTTCGGAGCACTAGATAAATAAGCTACAGCACTCAAACATCATGGCAAAGAGCATGAACAGAAACTAGACATATCCTACAGCAAATAAGTCCAAAGGTGCACCCCCAAAGGAGCCACGGATCAATAGCAACAAGCTTGGACGTATTGAACTTGACAACAAAATCCTGACAGCAGTAATTTATTGCAATTTTGGAGCAAAAGTTAAATATGCTACAGCCACTCAAATAAGCATGTGAGAGCATGAATGGATAGCCAACAATATATACTACAAGGAACCATCAAGATTCACCCCAAAACTATCATGGATTGTCGTAGAACAGCAAGCAAACATGGCATCTGAGAATTACAGATTCCAGACTTAGTGAAATTTCACTAAGTGCTAAAACAGCAGTTTCATCATGGCATCTATAAGAGCAAGTTTAAGTCACCTCGAAACTAAACATGGCAAGTGGTAAGCACCACATCAAAGTACACATGATGTTGATTCCGAAACACACAAGCATGCATCATGGAGATAAACACAACGATAGCAATGAGCTCAACAAGATGGCATCTCATAACAAGTTAAACAACTAAACAGCCACATAGCACTTTGCAACGAGGATAAACATGGTAAGAATAAATCTATCATGCAACCTAACACAGACAACATGTAGAGCATGCCAAGACGAACACGTGGACATGTCATTTGCATCATTTGGATAAACGAGCTAAAAGATATCACTATGCGAAGATGGCATAAAAAAACAACACATAGCAGCAGTTTATATCAGGATGCACTCTTGCAAGAGAAAAATAAGCACCTAGATGATCCCAAACATGCATGGCACAAAGAAATGAAACGTAGTGCTAGTCACCACGAACGTCAGGACATGTCATTTGCGCAAAACGGAGCAACACACACAAAGTTATCGCAGGTCTAATATTGCATCAGAGACAAACAAATCTGGGACTTAGGATTTGAAATAACCTAGATCTGATGATTGACGGGCCTCGGGCGGATCTGGAACTGCAGATCGGGCCGGCGGAGAGGATCCGGCCCGCGGTGACTGGCGACCGGGCCGAAGGCGGCGCTGCTGGGCTGGGTGGAGGAAGGCCGGCCCGGCTCGGCTGGGAGGAACGCCTGGGCCGTGCGGCACTGCGGAGGAGGCCTCGGGCCTCGAAGCGAAGGCGGCGGCCTGCGGTGGTGAGGCGGCCCAGCGCGGAGGCGGGACGGGCCGCTGGGTGGAGAAGCCCGGTGGTCGCCTGGCGTCGCGGCTGGCCGATGGAGGAACGGGCCGGCCCGCTGCGGCGGCTCGAAGTGGAGCGAGGCCCGACGACGGATCGGTGAGGAGGCGGCCTGCGGAGTGGTGCGGGACGGCAAGCGGATCTACAGCCCATGCGGATCGGGCCTGCTGGATACCGGATCGGGCAATGCGGCTGGGGATCCGGCGCTGCGGTGGTGATCGGGCCGATCGATGGATCGGGGAGGCGAGCGATCGACGAGGCTCGGGCGGGGCGTTGACCCCGATCTGGATCGAGATCCAGCGGGACTCGGGTGCCTCATCCGAGCGGCGGCGGCTGTAGCTCGAAGCCGGCGGCGGGATTCGAGGAGATGGATCCAAGTGGCGGCTGGGAACTGGCCAGGCACGGAAATTGAGGGGGAGGTAGGCTAGAGGTAGGTGGGGGTGTTTTAGGCTGCCAAAAATGGCATGGGGGATGTTTATATAGGGTAGGTGCTATGGTTTGAGGGATTTGGGTGGTTTTAGAGCCCTCCGATCGCGATCCGATGGATCCGATTGCGAGGGGAGTTAGGATGGGCCAAGAGGAGGGAAGTGGGCTGTTGGAGGGGTGTCTTGGGCCTCAAAGTGGAGGCACTTTGAGCCCACACGAATAACTGTTGGGGTAGCAAACAGACTCGAAACGTGACGAGATTTGACAGGCAGGTTACACACACCAAAACAACAACACACGACAAGTCTCGCGCCAAACCGGTAACGTTACACGGCCAAACACCAAAGTAGGCCTACGGGACGCCACGGACACGTGAGGGAGCTCCGGAACGCGAAACGGACAACGAGAAGGAACGCGTGGGACCGGATGCAAACGACAACACAAATGCAATGCGATGCACATGTCTATATGATATGAATGAATGCCACACACGCACACAACAAAACGACGAAAACCCGAAAGACAAAGAACCCGAAATGGAATAGATGAAGCCAGGGATATATTATATGCCCAAAAGGGAAAGTATTACATCCGGGGCATTACAAATTCTCCTCTACTACAAAAAGATCTCGTCCCGAGATCTAGGACTGGAAAAAGGAAGGGTACTCGGAATGAAGATGATCTTCTCGTTCCCACGTAGCTTCTCGGTCGGTATGATGTGACCACTTGACTTTCAAGAATTTGATGGACTTGTTGCGGTTCTTGCGTTAGGTTTCTTCGAGAATAGCGACGGGATGCTCTCGGTAGGACAAATCTTGTTGAAGATCAATCTCTTCAAACGGAATCATGCGCTCAGGTGCCTTGAAGCATTTGCGGAGTTGAGACACATGGAACACATCATGAACATTGGCAAAGTTGGAAGGGAGCTCAAGTTGATAGGCTAGATTGTCTCTTTTGCCAAGAATCTTGAAAGGCCCGACGTATCTAGGAGCAAGCTTTCCTTTGATACCGAATCTTTGTGTGCCTTTCATCGGAGAAACACGGAGATAGACATGATCACCAATGTAGAAAGCCAAATCACGATGCATGCCGTCATAGTAGCTCTTCTGACGCGACTGAGCGGCCTTGAGATTCTCACGTATGACTTTGCACATTTCTTCGGCCTCTGAGATCAAGTCATTGCCAAGAAGTCGACGTTCACCTGTTTCAGACCAGTTGAGAGGGGTACGACACTTTCTGCCATAGAGGATTTCAAACGGAGCTTTGCTTGCACTTGCTTGAAAGCTGTTGTTGTAAGAGAACTCGGCAAATGGAAGGCAGCCTTCCCATTTCATGCCAAAAGATATGACACAGGCTCTGAGCATGTCTTCTAGAATCTGATTCACTCGCTCGACTTGACCACTAGTCTGAGGGTGAAAAGCAGTGCTGAACCTGATCTTAGTGCCCATGGCGGACTGAAAGGAGTCCCAGAACTTTGAAGTGAACAAACTTCCACGGTTTGAGGAGATAACTTGAGGAATGCCATGTAAAGACACAATTCTGGAAGTGTACAACTCTGCCAATTGAGCTGCATTGATGGATTCTTTGACTGGAAGGATGTGAGCGACTTTGGTAAGCTTGTCAAACACCACCAAGATAGAATCATTCCCTCTCTTGGACTTAGGAAAGCCAGTGATGAAATCCATTTCAATGTGGTCGAATTTCCACTCGGGAATAGGAAGAGGTTGGAGAAGACCGGCTGGACGTTGATGTTCTACTTTCACTCTTCTGCAAACATCACATTCATTCACGAATTGGGCAATCTCCCTTTTCATGCGTGTCCACCAGTAAGACTGCTTGAGGTCTTGGTACATCTTGGAACTACCAGGATGAATGGAAAGGAGAGAATCATGTGCTTCTTCCATTATGAGCTTCCTGAGATCACCTTTGGGAACAACGAGTCTGTCCTCGAAGAACAAGGTATCTCTCTCATCAACACGAAAGCACTTGTATTTAGGAGTGCCCTTTGCAATACCATGTTTCACCTTCTGCACCATGGCATCACTGAGTTGGGCCTCACGGACCTGATCTTCCAAGGTAGGAGCAACTTGAAGATTTGCAAGAAAACCCTGCAGAACAAGTCGGAGGTTGAGTTTCCTGAATGCTTCACAAAGCTCAGACTGGAACGGCTTGATAAGAAGGCTGTTGCAATATGCCTTTCTGCTCAAAGCATCTGCAATCACATTCGCCTTGCCAGGAGTGTATTCAATGCTGGGATCATACTCTTGGATCATTTCAACCCAGCGAGTCTGGCGGAGGTTCAGATTAGGTTGTGTGAAGATGTACTTCAAGCTCTTGTGATCAGTGAAGATGTCGACTTTTCTGCCCAACAACAGATGTCTCCACGTAATCAAAGCATGTACCACAGCTGCTAGCTCGAGATCATGTGTGGGATAGTTCTTCTCACTTGGCTTCAGCTGACGAGAAGTGTATGCCACAATTCTCTTATCTTGCATAAGCACACCACCAAGTCCTTGAAGAGAAGCATCACAAAATACTTCATAGGGCTTGGACTCATCTGGAGGAGTAAGAATTGGAGCAGAGACGAGCTTTTCTTTGAGAGTTTTGAATGCCACTTCACACTCTGGAGACCAAAAGTATATGACAATCTTCTGAAGCAAGTTGGAAAGAGGCTTGGCAATCTTGGAGAAGTTCTCAACGAACCTTCTGCAATAGCTGGCAAGACCCAGAAAACTTCGGAGTTGCTTGACGTTCTGAGGAGCTTCCCAGTTGACAATTGCTTCAACTTCTCGGGATTAACCGCAATACCGTCAGCTGAGATGATATGGCCCAGGTACAAAACCTTATCGAGCCAAAATTCGCACTTGGAGAACTTGGCATTGAACTTATGCTCACGGAGTCGATCAAGAACCAGACGTAAGTGGTTTTCGTGATCTTCTTCATTCTTGGAAAACACCAGAATATCATCCAGATACACAAGCACAAACTCGCCGGTGTAAGGGTTGAAAATGTAGTGCATCATTCTTGAGAAGGTAGGAGGAGCATTGGCGAGACCAAAGGACATGACGGTATACTCGTATGATCCGTAGCTCATTCTGAAGGCAGTCTTGGGAATGTCTTGCTTGCGAATGCGAATTTGGTGATAGCCCATTCGGAGATCGAGCTTAGAGAACACTTTAGCTCCTTTGAGCTGCTCGAAGAGTTCGTTGATGTTGGGGAGCGGATACTTGTTCTTTATTGTCTTCTTGTTCAATGGCCGGTAATCGACGCAGAGGCGCTCCGTGCCATCTTTCTTCTTGACAAATAAGAAACCACAGCCCCAAGGAGACGTACTAGGCCTGATGAGACCCATACGCTCCTATTCATCAAGTTGCTTCTTCAATTCCTTCAATTCTTTAGGAGAGAGCTTGTACGGACGCCGGCATGCTGGCTCAGTACCCGGCTCGAGTTCAATGACGAATTCCACCTGACGGTGTGGAGGCATGCCTGGAAGTTCTTCAGGAAAGACGTCTTGATATTCGTTCACCACCGGAATTTGAGATATGGCATTAATTTCGCCCATATCATTGAGAGAGAAAAGCCTGATAGTGTTATCCCTGGAGGCAAAGATAATCACGTCTTCATCAGGATGAGTCATCTTGACTTCCTTCTGTGCACAATCAATGTGAGCATCATGCTGAGAAAGCCAATCCATCCCGAGGATGAGGTCAATGTCGGAATTACCAAGAACCACCGGATTAGCCAGAAAGCGATAATCACCCATGCGAATAGACACATTAGGAACAAAGTTGTTGGAGTTCATAAGCAAACCTGGAGAAAGCACAGACATTGGTCTCGGCAAAGCTTGCAATGGCATATCATGTGACAATGCAAAAGGTCTTGACATGAAGGAATGTGAAGCACCTGAATCAAACAAGACTTTTGCTGGAAAAGAGTTAACTGAGAGGTTACCCAAAATCACATCAGAAGAATTCTCCGCTTCAGTTGCACTCATCAGATTGACCCTTGCTTGCTTGGGGTTATGCTTGACAATAGCTGAACTGACAGGAGGAGGAGGTGGAAGGCGCTTTGGGTTCGGACATCTGTTGGCATAATGACCCTTCTGGCCACACTTGTTGCACACCACTTCTGAGAGAGGACGGAAATGAGAACCACTTGACTTGGAGCCTTGAGACTAAAACTGGTTCTTCGACTGGTTGCTCGGGTTGGGTGGGTGGGAGAAACCACGTCCACCGGAGTTCTTGTTGCTGGTTGAATTGTTGTAAGTAGCTCGAATCACTGGAGGAGGAGGAAGCCAAAATTTCTGTTGCTTCGAGACCATCTGAGACGATGAGGAGGAGTGAACGGCATCTCGAATCCTCTTTTTAGAAGCCTCCATCTTAAGCTGAGTTGCCTCTTGTTTCAAAGCCATGTTATAGAATTTGTCGAACTCATCGGGCTCGAACAGGGTGAGAGCAAGTTGAAGTTCATCTTTCAGACCTCCACGGAACTGGAAGATTTTGCTCTTGGCGTCAGGAATGTCTTGCTTAGCATAGCGGGCGAGGTTTTGGAACTTGACATTATACTGATAGACTGTCATAGAGCCCTGCTTCAGGTTGCGGAATTGCTCACGCATACCCTCGATGACACTTGTTGGAATGTGGTGAGAGAGAAAGTCCTTGCAGAAATCCTCCCAAGAGATCACACGACCTGGCCAGGAGTCTTTGTACTTCTGCCACCAGTCAGCTGCTTGGTCTTTGAGTTGGAAGGCTGCAAACTTCACATAGTCCTCTTCCTTCACGTTACTGCACTCAAAATGCTTCTTGATATCGGTTAACCAATATTCAGCATCAAGAGGGTCGACACAGTAACTGAAAGCTTTTGGATTATTGGCCAAGAATTGGTTGAGGGTAGCATGGTGCTGCTGGTTGAAGAAATTGCCTTGATTCCCTGGAACACCCTGATTAGCTTGATTAGCTTGCATCTGCTGCATCATCTGCATCAACATCTGGGTGTTCTGAGTTGTAGTCTGCATAATCGCTCTCCAAGCGTCAGACGGAGGAGGAGGGGAAGGAGGACGATCTGGGACCTCTTCACCCTCTGGGTTAGCGTTGGGAACCCGTTTCGGAGCCATCCTGAAAGAGAAGACCACGAATCAGCAATTGATTGACAGAAGGTATAAGCTGAATCAATGGAATGAATTGCAACAAGTCTTCACAATAATCATTCGAACAATAGGAATGAATGAAAACATTCGAACAAGAGGAACGAATGAAATTCTCAGTTAAATGATAACATCAATCTTCACGAGAAGCCACATAGGGGACAAAATGTAAAATAAGAAAAACAACAAGGTACAGATGGGAACAAACACAAGATAGGAGCTTCGTTCTAACATCTTTGTGCTGAAAGCATATGAACGCGTTACGAACGGGTTTTGCAATCCCCGGATTAGCATAGCCAAGGACCCTTTAAGATGCAACTCCCGATCGGAACATTGGTCATAATACCACTTCACTCAATGTAGAACCCAGAACTCGTTAACCTGCATTCGTTGGAAGAATGCCTACGATCTACTGGATAAACCCACCTATTAATTTCTGAAAGATTCCAGTTATGCAATCACGTGTTGGGGATACAGGGGAAGCACCGCGCAATCAACTCTAAACCTACATCCAGCTGTATCCATCCTTCAACACATAACCAGTCTTTCTCGGAAACTGTCTACCTCGGACCTTCGAAAAGCATCCACTATAACAAGCTATGGCAATACTCCCGAACTACCTACCCATTACTGGGTGATGTCGGGGTTATCTTGCCACTAACCGTATAGGAGAGATTTTCGATGTCGGCCGTCTTAAGTATTCAGTACTGCCACGATATGCTTGTGACGACAATACCCCGAAGCTCAACTCCCCGGGACACTGCCACAACCCCTAATGTCAGGAGGCATCGAGAACAATATTCTCGTCACAAGAACATCGAAACAATCCTAGAATACTCGCGAGATTCCTAAAAAAATTTGGTGCAATTTTGAAAGTAGAAGAGGCAAGAGTAGTCGTCAGGAGTCCTCACCAGAGAGAAAGGGGATGAGAAGCAAAGAAATCCTACTCTCTGATATAAATATAGGACTCAAAATATTTTCAGTGTGTGCCTAGACTCGACCGTCAACGATTCGATCAATCAGTGGGGGCTCCTAGGTCGGAGAAGGCTCTGATAACAACTTGTAAGGCCCAGGATGGGACTATATCTCCTACGTGTCGAGGCACGACTTAGAGACATAACCCCATGCTGGAATGATCGCAAGTCTGGTATCTTTGCACAACTCATGTAAAAGATGGGGATGGAAAACATAAAATAGTTGGCTTACAATCGCCACGTCACACAAATACAATACATGTCTCAATCATCATTCAATAAAACATCACAGCCCTCTAAGGGTAAAATCCAAATGACAAGATACCAAACATAATTTAAATCCACAGGTCGGATCGAATCCTAGTAGAAGTCTCCACTACTGATCATCAGGATAACGAACATAGTATTGACTACGCTCCTCGTCATACTCCCAGTCTAGCTCGGTGCCATCACCTGGATAGCTCACCATCGGACATGCGTCTGGTGTGGTGAAGTAACTGTGAGCCACAGAGGACTCAGCAATCCCGTTCCCGTGTAACAAGACTATTTAAGCCTTGGGTGAGGATAAGGCTGAAGAAAAGAATATGTGTCTAAAGCAGCAACTAGCACTAGCTTACGTGAAAGAGTGCGAGAAGAGAAGTGCCTCGGTCGAGAGATAATCACGAAGTGATCCTAGCTACAACACCTCAAACATAACCCCACCGTGTTCAACTCCCGAATCCCTATTCGGAAATTGATAGTCACGGTACACACGCTGGTAGTATATTGGAACATTGTGTCAAGTTGTCTACAACCGGATATTAACAGGCTCCCATCTGCCACATAACCGCGGGCACGGCTTTCGAAAGTTCATAACCCTGCAGGGGTGTTCCAACTTGGCCCATGACAAGCCCACGATCCGCGGAGTCGCAACTCCAAGGTGGGAAGATCCGAGTATTCTCGGAATCCCGTGCTCAAGATACTCCGAAGTAAGGTAAGGCTAATCCAGCAAATCCTCCCGGCGTGCCGACACCCTGATAGTAGCCGCGCGTATCTAGTCTCAGGCCACGACCGGATGAGCACAGCGTACAGTGGCCGAAATACCCAAGTTGCCAAGGGGGGCCCCGTACACGACTCTAGTTTGGACCAACACTTACATCGAGCACTGGCCCAGGGGGGTTGAATTAATTAAGCCTCGGGTTAATTACTCCCTCGGAAAGTTTTAGTTGTTTAGGCGAATAGTACCAATGTTGGGACTTGCTGGAAAAGACTTAGCACTTAGCGGTTTATCGAGGGGGCCCCATAAACCCCAACTGTGTGAGGAACACATAATCAAGGAACATAACACCGGTTTATACGGTTCCTAGCGGCATGAGTGGAACAAATCACCAAGCAAAAGGCTTAGCCTTCCACCCTTGCCAATATATAGATGATTTCATTTTAAGCATTTATATAGTATGATATAACCCAACAAACTTCAACATGAAGCACGCATCTTCAATCTTCACCTACAATTAGCAATGCTATAAGAGGGGCTGAGCGAAGCGTACTTAGCCATTCAACGGTTTGCATAGGTAGGGGGGTTAAACAGGTTCATGGTTACAAGTAGGAGGCTGACAGGAAAACATGGGCATCGAGGCAAAACTATAGATCGAGACTACTAGCAATAGGCAATGATAGTAATGTTATCGGGGTTCGGTCATCTTGCCTAAAGAGTTGTCGTTCGGATCGTAAGAAGGGTCCTCGTGCTCAACCTCGTTGGTAACCTCGTTCTCGTACTCGTACTCGGTCTCAGCTTCCGGCTCTAAACAATACAATCACACAAGGCACGAATCAACAAGATGCAATGCGCACACAAAAATGATGGATGCATGATGGATGCACTAAGAGAGAACACGGAGCACGGAAAATAGCACTCAAGCAAAACACCTCAAAACATGATAACAATAGTATATTATGAATCTACACGGAAAATCAATCAAGTTTCATATAAGACTCGCTGAAATCGGAGCTACGGGCTAAAAGTTATGCCCGAAACAAGAAATAGGTGAAAGCTGAAAATTACAGCAACATAGCAACTTCGGAGCACTAGATAAATAAGCTACAGCACTCAAACATCATGGCAAAGAGCATGAACAGAAACTAGACATATCCTACAGCAAATAAGTCCAAAGGTGCAACCCAAAGGAGCCACGGATCAATAGCAACAAGCTTGGACGTATTGAACTTGACAACAAAATCCTGACAGCAGTAATTTATTGCAACTTTGGAGCAAAAGTTAAATATGCTACAGCCACTCAAATAAGCATGTGAGAGCATGAATGGATAGCCAACAATATATACTACAAGGAACCATCAAGAGTCACCCCAAAACTATCATGGATTGTCCTAGAACAGCAAGCAAACATGGCATCTGAGAATTACAGATTCCAGACTTAGTGAAATTTCACTAAGTGTTAAAACAACAGTTTCATCATGGCATCTATAAGAGCAAGTTTAAGTCACCTCGAAACTAAACATGGAAAGTGTTAAGCACCACATCAATGTACACATGATGGTGATTCCGAAACAAACAAGCATGCATCATGGAGATAAACACAACGATAGCAATGAGCTCAACAAGATGGCATCTCATAACAAGTTAAACAACTAAACAGCCACATAGCACTTTGCAACGAGGATACACATGGTAGAATAAATCTATCATGCAATCTAACACAAACAACATGTAGAGCATGGCAAGACGAACACGTGGACATGTCATTTGCATCATTCGGATAAACGAGCTAAAAGATATCACTATGCGAAGATGGCATAAAAAAACAACACATAGCAGCAGTTTATATCGGGATGCACTCTTGCAACAGAAAAATAAGCACCTAGATGATCCCAAACATGCATGGCACAAAGAAATGAAACGTAGTGCTGGTCACCACGAACGTCAGGACATGTCATTTGCGCAAAACGGAGCAACACACACAAAGTTATCGCAGGTCTAATATTGCATGAGAGACAAACAAATCTGGGACTTAGGATTTGAAATAACCTAGATCTGAAGATTGACGGGCCTCGGGCGGATCTGGAACTGCAGATCGGGCCGGCGGAGAGGATCTGGCCCGCGGTGACTGGCGACCGGGCCGAAGGCGGCGCTGCTGGGCTGGGTGGAGGAAGGCCGGCCCGGCTCGGCTGGGAGGAACGCCTGGGCCGCGCGACGCTGCGGAGGAGGCCTCGGGCCTCAAAGCGAAGGCGGCGGCCTGCGGTGGTGAGGCGGCCCAGCGCAGAGGCGGGACGGGCCGCTGGGTGGAGAAGCCCGGTGGTCGCCTGGCGTCGCGGCTGGCCGATGGAGGAACGGGCCGGCCCGCTGCGGCGGCTCGAAGTGGAGCGAGGCCCGACGACGGATCGGTGAGGAGGCGGCCTGCGGAGTGGTGCGGGACGGCGAGCGGATCTACAGCCCACGCGGATCGGGCCTGCTGGATACCGGATCGGGCGATGCGGCTGGGGATCCGGCGCTGCGGTGGTGATCGGGCCGATCGATGGATCGGGGAGGCGAGCGATCGACGAGGCTCGGGCGGGGCGTTGACCCCGATCTGGATCGAGATCCAGCGGGACTCGGGTGCCTCGTCCCAGCGGCGGCAGCTGTAGCTCGAAGCCGGCGGCGGGATTCGAGGAGATGGATCCAAGTGGCGGCTGGGAACTGGCCAGGCACGGAAATTGAGGGGGAGGTAGGCTAGAGGTAGGTGGAGGTGTTTTAGGCTGCCAAAAATGGCATGGGGGATGTTTATATAGGGTAGGTGCTAGGGTTTGAGGGATTTGGGTGGTTTTAGAGCCCTCCGATCGCGATCCGATGGATCCGACCGCGAGGGGAGTTAGGATGGGCCAAGAGGAGGGAAGTGGGCTGTTGGAGGGGTGTCTTGGGCCTCAAAGTGGAGGCACTTTGAGCCCACACGAATAACTGTTGGGGTAGCAAACAGACTCGAAACGCGACGAGATTTGACAGGCAGGTTACACACACCAAAACAACAACACACGACAAGTCTCGCGCTAAACCGGTAACGTTACACGGCCAAACACCAAAGTAAGCCTACGGGACGCCACGGACACGTGAGGGAGCTCCGGAACGCGAAACGGACAACGGGAAGGAACGTGTGGGACCGGAAGCAAACGACAACACAAATGCAATGCGATGCACATGTCTATATGATATGAATGAATGCCACACACGCACACAACAAAACGACGAAAACCCGAAAGACAAAGAACCCGAAATGGAATAGATGAAGCCAGGGATATATTATATGCCCAAAAGGGAAAGTATTACATCCGGGGCATTACAAACTCTCCTCTACTACAAAAAGATCTCGTCCCGAGATCCAGGACTGGAAAAAGGAAGGGTACTCGAAATGAAGATGATCTTCTCGTTCCCACGTAGCTTCTCGGTCGGTATGATGTGACCACTTGACTATCAAGAATTTGATGGACTTGTTGCGGTTCTTGCATTCGGTTTCTTCGAGAATAGCAACGGGATGCTCTCAGTAGGACAAATCTTGTTGAAGATCAATCTCTTCAAACGGAATCATGCGCTCAGGTGCCTTGAAGCATTTGCGGAGATGAGACACATGGAACACATCAAGAACATTGGCAAAGTTGGAAGGGAGCTCAAGTTGATAGGCTAGATCGTCTCTTTTGCCAAGAATCTTGAAAGGCCCGACGTATCTAGGAGCAAGCTTTCCTTTGATACCGAATCTTTGTGTGCCTTTCATCGGAGAAACACGGAGATAGACATGATCACCAATGTTGAAAGCCAAATCATGATGCTTGCCGTTATAGTAGCTCTTCTGACGCGACTGAGCGGCCTTGAGATTCTCACGTATGACTTTGCACATTTCTTCGGCCTCTGAGATCAAGTCATTGCCAAGAAGTTGACGTTCACCTGTTTCAGACCAGTTGAGAGGGGTACGGCACTTTCTGCCATAGAGGATTTCAAACGGAGCTTTGCTTGCACTTGCTTGAAAGCTGCTGTTGTAAGAGAACTCGGCAAATGGAAGGCAGTCTTCCCATTTCATGCCAAAAGATATGACACAGGCTCTGAGCATGTCTTCTTGAATCTGATTCACTCGCTCGACTTGACCACTAGTCTGAGGGTGAAAAGCAGTGCTGAACCTGATCTTAGTGCCCATGGCGGACTGAAAGGAGTCCCAGAACTTTGAAGTGAACAAACTTCCACGGTCTGAGGAGATAACTTGAGGAATGCCATGTAAAGACACAATTCTGGAAGTGTACAACTCTGCCAATTGAGCTGCATTGATGGATTCTTTGACTGGAAGGATGTGAGCGACTTTGGTAAGCTTGTCAAACACCACCAAGATAGAATCATTCCCTCTTTTGGACTTAGGAAAGCCAGTGACGAAATCCATTTCAATGTGGTCGAATTTCCACTCGGGAATAGGAAGAGGTTGGAGAAGACCGGCTGGACGTTGATGTTCTACTTTCACTCTTCTGCAAACATCACATTCATTCACGAATTGGGTAATCTCCCTTTTCATGCGTGTCCACCAGTAAGACTGCTTGAAGTCTTGGTACATCTTGGAACTGCCAGGATGAATGGAAAGGAGAGAATCATGTGCTTCTTCCATTATGAGCTTCCTGAGATCACCTTTGGGAACAACGAGTCTGTCCTCGAAGAACAAGGTATCTCTCTCATCAACACGAAAGCACTTGTATTTAGGAGTGCCCTTTGCAATACCATGTTTCACCTTCTGCACCATGGCATCACTAAGTTGGGCCTCACGGACCTGATCTTCCAAGGTAGGAGCAACTTGAAGATTTGCAAGAAAACCCTGCGGAACAACTTGGAGGTTGAGTTTCCTGAATGCTTCACAAAGCTCAGGCTGGAACGGCTTGATAAGAAGGCTGTTGCAATATGCCTTTCTGCTCAAAGCATCTGCAATCAAATTCGCCTTGCCAGGAGTGTATTCAATGCTGGGATCATACTCTTGGATCATTTCAACCCAACGAGTCTGGCGGAGGTTCAGATTAGGCTGTGTGAAGATGTACTTCAAGCTCTTGTGATCAGTGAAGATGTCGACTTTTCTGCCCAACAACAGATGTCTCCACGTAATCAAAGCATGTACCACAGCTGCTAGCTCGAGATCATGTGTGGGATAGTTCTTCTCACTTGGCTTCAGCTGACGAGAAGTGTATGCCACAATTCTCTTATCTTGCATAAGCACACCACCAAGTCCTTGAAGAGAAGCATCACAGAATACTTCATAGGGCTTGGACTCATCTAGAGGAGTAAGAACTAGAGCAGAGACGAGCTTTTCTTTGAGAGTTTTGAATGCCACTTCACACTCTGGAGACCAAAAGTATATGACATTCTTCTGAAGCAAGTTGGAAAGAGGCTTGGCAATCTTGGAGAAGTTCTCAACGAACCTTCTGCAATAGCTGGCAAGACCCAGAAAACTTCGGAGTTGCTTGACGTTCTGAGGAGCTTCCCAGTTGACAATTGCTTCAACTTTCTCGGGATTAACCGCAATACCGTCAGCTGAGATGATATGGCCCAGGTACAAAACCTTATCGAGCCAAAATTCGCACTTTTTGGAGAACTTATGCTCACGGAGTCGATCAAGAACCAGACGTAAGTGCTTTTCGTGATCTTCTTCATTCTTGGAAAACGCCAGAATATCATCCAGATACACAAGCACAAACTCGCCGGTGTAAGGGTTGAAAATGTAGTGCATCATTCTTGAGAAGGTAGGAGGAGCATTGGCGAGACCAAAGGACATGACGGTATACTCGTATGAGCCGTAGCTCATTCTAAAGGCAGTCTTGGGAATGTCTTGCTCGCGAATGCGAATTTGGTGATAGCCCATTCGGAGATCGAGCTTAGAGAACACTTTAGCTCCTTTGAGCTGCTCAAAGAGTTCGTTGATGTTGGGGAGCGGATACTTGTTCTTTATTGTCTTCTTGTTCAATGGCCGGTAATCGACGCAGAGGCGCTCCGTGCCATCTTTCTTCTTGACAAATAAGAAACCACAGCCCCAAGGAGACGTACTAGGCCTGATGAGACCCATACGCTCCTATTCATCAAGTTGCTTCTTCAATTCCTTCAATTCTTTAGGAGAGAGCTTGTACGGACGCTGGCATGCTGGCTCAGTACCCAGCTCGAGTTCAATGACGAATTCCACCTGACGGTGTGGAGGCATGCCTGGAAGTTCTTCCGGAAAGACGTCTTGATATTCGTTCACCACCGGAATTTGAGATATGGCATTAATTTCGCCCTTATCATTGAGAGAGAAAAGCCTGATAGTGTTATCCCTGGAGGCAAAGATAATCACGTCTTCATCAGGATGAGTCATCTTGACTTCCTTCTGTGCACAATCAATGTGAGCATCATGCTGAGAAAGCCAATCCATCCCGAGGATGAGGTCAATGTCGGAATTACCAAGAACCACCGGATTAGCCAGAAAGCGATAATCACCCATGCGAATAGACACATTAAAAACAAACTTGTTGGAGTTCATAAGCAAACCCGGAGAAAGCACAGACATCGGTCTCGGCAAAGCTTGCAATGGCATATCATGTGACAATGCAAAAGGTCTTGACATGAAGGAATGTGAAGCACCTGAATCAAACAAGACTTTTGCTGGAAAAGAGTTAACTGAGAGGTTACCCAAAATCACATCAGAAGAATTCTCTGCTTCAGCTGCACTCATCAGATTGACCCTTGCTTGCTTGGGGTTATGCTTGACAATAGCTGAACTGACAGGAGGAGGAGGTGGAAGGCGCTTTGGGTTCGGACATCTGTTGGCATAATGACCCTTCTGGCCACACTTGTTGCACACCACTTCTGAGAGAGGACGGAAATGAGAACCACTTGACTTGGAGCCTTGAGACTGAAACTGGTTCTTCGACTGGTTGCTCGGGTTGGGTGGGTGGGAGAAACCACGTCCACCGGAGTTCTTGTTGCTGTTGGAATTGTTGTAAGTAGCTCGAATCACTGGAGGAGGAGGAAGCCAAAATTTCTGTTGCTTCGAGACCATCTGAGACGATGAGGAGGAGTGAACGGCATCTCGAATCCTCTTTTTAGAAGCCTCCATCTTAAGCTGAGCTGCCTCTTGTTTCAAAGCCATGTTATAGAATTTGTCGAACTCATCGGGCTCGAACAGGGTGAGAGCAAGTTGAAGTTCATCTTTCAGACCTCCACGGAACTGGTAGATTTTGCTCTTGGCGTCAGGAATGTCTTGCTTAGCATAGCGGGCGAGGTTTTGGAACTTGACATTATACTGATAGACTGTCATAGAGCCCTGCTTCAGGTTGCGGAATTGCTCACGCATACCCTCGATGACACTTGTTGGAATGTGGTGAGAGCGAAAGTCCTTGCAGAAATCCTCCCAAGAGATCACACGACCTGGCCTGGAGTCTTTGTACTGCTGCCACCAGTCAGCTGCTTGGTCTTTGAGTTGGAAGGCTGCAAACTTCACATAGTCCTCTTCCTTCACGTTACTGCACTCAAAATGCTTCTTGATATCGGTTAACCAATATTCAGCATCAAGAGGGTCGACACAGTAACTGAAAGCTTTTGGATTATTGGCCAAGAATTGGTTGAGGGTAGCATGGTGCTGCTGGTTGAAGAAATTGCCTTGATTCCCTGGAACACCCTGATTAGCTTGATTAGCTTGCATCTGCTGCATCATCTGCATCAACATCTGGGTGTTCTGAGTTGTAGTCTGCATAATCGCTCTCCAAGCGTCAGACGGAGGAGGAGGGGAAGGAGGACGATCTGGGACCTCTTCACCCTCTGGGTTAGCGTTGGGAACCCGTTTCGGAGCCATCCTGAAAGATATGACCACGAATCAGCAATTGATTGACAGAAGGTATAAGCTGAATCAATGGAATGAATTGCAACAAGTCTTCACAATAATCATTCGAACAATAGGAATGAATGAAAACATTCGAACAAGAGGAACGAATGAAATTCTCAGTTAAATGATAACATCAATCTTCACGAGAAGCCACATAGGGGACAAAATGTAAAATAAGAAAAACAACAAGGTACATATGGGAACAAACACAAGATAGGAGCTTCGTTCTAACATCTTTGTGCTGAAAGCATATGAACGCGTTACGAACGGGTTTTGCAATCCCCGGATTAGCATAGCCAAGGACCCTTTAAGATGCAACTCCCGATCGGAACATCGGTCATAATACCACTTCACTCAATGTAGAACCCAGAACTCGTTAACCTGCATTCGTTGGAAGAATGCCTACGATCTACTGGATAAACCCACCTATTAATTTCTGAAAGATTCCAGTTATGCAATCACGTGTTGGGGATACAGGGGAAGCACCGCGCAATCAACTCTAAACCTACATCCAGCTGTATCCATCCTTCAACACATAACCAGTCTTTCTCGGAAACTGTCTACCTCGGACCTTCGAAAAGCATCCACTATAACAAGCTATGGCAATACTCCCGAACTACCTCCCCATTACTAGGTGATGTCGGGGTTATCTTGCCACTAACCGTATAGGAGAGATTTTCGATGTCGGCCGTCTTAAGTATTCAGTACTGCCGCGATATGCTTGTGACGACAATACCCCGAAGCTCAACTCCCCGGGACACTGCCACAACCCCTAATGTCAGGAGGCATCGAGAACAATATTCTCGTCACAAGAACATCGAAACAATCCTAGAATACTCGCGAGATTCCTAAAAAAAATTTGGTGCAATTTTGAAAGTAGAAGAGGCAAGAGTAGTCGTCAGGAGTCCTCACCAGAGAGAAAGGGGATGAGAAGCAAAGAAATCCTACTCTCTGATATAAATATAGGACTCAAAATATTTTCAGTGTGTGCCTAGACTCGACCGTCAACGATTCGATCAATCAGTGGGGGCTCCTAGGTCGGAGAAGGCTCTGATAACAACTTGTAATGCCCAGGATGGGACTATATCTCCTACGTGTCGAGGCACGACTTAGAGACATAACCCCATGCTGGAATGATCGCAAGTCTGGTATCTTTGCACAACTCATGTAAAAGATGGGGATGGAAAACATAAAATAGTTGGCTTACAATCGCCACGTCACACAAATACAATACATGTCTCAATCATCATTCAATAAAACATCACAGCCCTCTAAGGGTAAAATCCAAATGACAAGATACCAAACATAATTTAAATCCACAGGTCGGATCGAATCCTAGTAGAAGTCTCCACTACTGATCATCAGGATAACGAACATAGTATTGACTACGCTCCTCGTCATACTCCCAGTCTAGCTCGGTGCCATCACCTGGATAGCTCACCATCGGACATGCGTCTGGTGTGGTGAAGTAACTGTGAGCCACAGAGGACTCAGCAATCCCGTTCCCGTGTAACAAGACTATTTAAGCCTTGGGTGAGGATAAGGCTGAAGAAAAGAATAAGTGTCTAAAGCAGCAACTAGCACTAGCTTACGTGAAAGAGTGCGAGAAGAGAAGTGCCTCGGCCGAGAGATAATCACGAAGTGATCCTAGCTACAACACCTCAAACATAACCCCACCGTGTTCAACTCCCGAATCCCTATTCGGAAATTGATAGTCACGGTACACACGCTGGTAGTATATTGGAACATTGTGTCAAGTTGTCTACAACCGGATATTAACAGGCTCCCATCTGCCACATAACCGCGGGCACGGCTTTCGAAAGTTCATAACCCTGCAGGGGTGTTCCAACTTGGCCCATGACAAGCCCACGATCCGCGGAGTCGCAACTCCAAGGTGGGAAGATCCGAGTATTCTCGGAATCCCGTGCTCAAGATACTCCGAAGTAAGGTAAGGCTAATCCAGCAAATCCTCCCGGCGTGCCGACACCCTGATAGTAGCCGCGCGTATCTAGTCTCAGGCCACGACCGGATGAGCACAGCGTACAGTGGCCGAAATACCCAAGTTGCCAAGGGGGGCCCCGTACACGACTCTAGTTTGGACCAACACTTACATCGAGCACTGGCCCAGGGGGGTTGAATTAATTAAGCCTCGGGTTAATTACTCCCTCGGAAAGTTTTAGTTGTTTAGGCGAATAGTACCAATGTTGGGACTTGCTGGAAAAGACTTAGCACTTAGCGGTTTATCGAGGGGGCCCCATAAACCCCAACTGTGTGAGGAACACATAATCAAGGAACATAACACCGGTTTATACGGTTCCTAGCGGCATGAGTGGAACAAATCACCAAGCAAAAGGCTTAGCCTTCCACCCTTGCCAATATATAGATGATTTGATTTTAAGCATTTATATAGTATGATATAACCCAACAAACTTCAACATGAAGCAAGCATCTTCAATCTTCACCTACAACTAGCAATGCTATAAGAGGGGCTGAGCGAAGCGTACTTAGCCATTCAACGGTTTGCATAGGTAGGGGGGTTAAACAGGTTCATGGTTACAAGTAGGAGGCTGACAGGAAAACATGGGCATCGAGGCAAAACTATAGACCGAGACTACTAGCAATAGGCAATGATAGTAATGTTATCGGGGTTCGGTCATCTTGCCTAAAGAGTTGTCGTTCGGATCGTAAGAAGGGTCCTCGTGCTCAACCTCGTTGGTAACCTCGTTCTCGTACTCGTACTCGGTCTCAGCTTCCGGCTCTAAACAATACAATCACACAAGGCACGAATCAACAAGATGCAATGCGCACACAAAAATGATGGATGCATGATGGATGCACTAAGAGAGCACACAGAGCACGGAAAATAGCACTCAAGCAAAACACCTCAAAACATGATAACAATAGTATATTATGAATCTACACGGAAAATCAATCAAGTTTCATATAAGACTCGCTGAAATCGGAGCTACGGGCTAAAAGTTATGCCCGAAACAAGAAATAGGTGAAAGCTGAAAATTACAGCAACATAGCAACTTCGGAGCACTAGATAAATAAGCTACAGCACTCAAACATCATGGCAAAGAGCAAGAACAGAAACTAGACATATCCTACAGCAAATAAGTCCAAAGGTGCACCCCCAAAGGAGCCACGGATCAATAGCAACAAGCTTGGACGTATTGAACTTGACAACAAAATCCTGACAGCAGTAATTTATTGCAACTTTGGAGCAAAAGTTAAATATGCTACAGCCACTCAAATAAGCATGTGAGAGCATGAATTGATAGCCAACAATATATACTACAAGGAACCATCAAGAGTCACCCCAAAACTATCATGGATTGTCCTAGAACAGCAAGCAAACATGGCATCTGAGAATTACAGATTCCAGACTTAGTGAAATTTCACTAAGTGTTAAAACAGCAGTTTCATCATGGCATCTATAAGAGCAAGTTTAAGTCACCTCGAAACTAAACATGGCAAGTGGTAAGCACCACATCAAAGTACACATGATGGTGATTCCGAAACAAACAAGCATGCATCATGGAGATAAACACAACGATAGCAATGAGCTCAACAAGATGGCATCTCATAACAAGTTAAACAACTAAACAGCCACATAGCACTTTGCAACGAGGATACACATGGTAGAATAAATCTATCATGCAACCTAACACAAACAACATGTAGAGCATGGCAAGACGAACACGTGGACATGTCATTTGCATCATTCGGATAAACGAGCTAAAAGATATAACTATGCGAAGATGGCATAAAAAAACAACACATAGCAGCAGTTTATATCGGGATGCACTCTTGCAACAGAAAAATAAGCACCTAGATGATCCCAAACATGCATGGCACAAAGAAATGAAATGTAGTGCTGGTCACCACGAACGTCAGGACATGTCATTTGCGCAAAACGGAGCAACACACACAAAGTTATCGCAGGTCTAATATTGCATGAGAGACAAACAAATCTGGGACTTAGGATTTGAAATAACCTAGATCTGAAGATTGACGGGCCTCGGGCGGATCTGGAACTGCAGATCGGGCCGGCGGAGAGGATCCGGCCCGCGGTGACTGGCGACCGGGCCGAAGGCGGCGCTGCTGGGCTGGGTGGAGGAAGGCCGGCCCGGCTTGGCTGGGAGGAACGCCTGGGCCGCGCGGCGCTGCGGAGGAGGCCTCGGGCCTCGAAGCGAAGGCGGCGGCCTGCGGTGGTGAGGCGGCCCAGCGCGGAGGCGGGACGGGCCGCTGGGTGGAGAAGCCCGGTGGTCGCCTGGCGTCGCGGCTGGCCGATGGAGGAACGGGCCGGCCCGCTGCGGCGGCTCGAAGTGGAGCGAGGCCCGACGACGGATCGGTGAGGAGGCGGCCTGCGGAGTGGTGCGGGACGGCGAGCGGATCTACAGCCCACGCGGATCGGGCCTGCTGGATACCGGATCGGGCGATGCGGCTGGGGATCCGGCGCTGCGGTGGTGATCGGGCCGATCGATGGATCGGGGAGGCGAGCGATCGACGAGGCTCGGGCGGGGCGTTGACCCCGATCTGGATCGAGATCCAGCGGGACTCGGGTGCCTCGTCCGAGCGGCGGCAGCTGTAGCTCGAAGCCGGCGGCGGGATTCGAGGAGATGGATCCAAGTGGCGGCTGGGAACTGGCCAGGCATGGAAATTGAGGGGGAGGTAGGCTAGAGGTAGGTGGAGGTGTTTTAGGCTGCCAAAAATGGCATGGGGGATGTTTATATAGGGTAGGTGGTAGGGTTTGAGGGATTTGGGTGGTTTTAGAGCCCTCCGATCGCGATCCGATGGATCCGACCGCGAGGGGAGTTAGGATGGGCCAAGAGGAGGGAAGTGGGCTGTTGGAGGGGTGTCTTGGGCCTCAAAGTGGAGGCACTTTGAGCCCACACGAATAACTGTTGGGGTAGCAAACAGACTCGAAACGCGACGAGATTTGACAGGCAGTTTACACACACCAAAACAACAACACACGACAAGTCTCGTTCTAAACCGGTAACGTTACACGGCCAAACACCAAAGTAGGCCTACGGGACGCCATGGACACGTGAGGGAGCTCCGGAACGCGAAACGGACAACGGGAAGGAACGCGTGGGACCGGAAGCAAACGACAACACAAATGCAATGCGATGCACATGTCTATATGATATGAATGAATGCCACACACGCACACAACAAAACGACGAAAACCCGAAAGACAAAGAACCCGAAATGGAATAGATGAAGCCAGGGATATGTTATATGCCCAAAAGGGAAAGTATTACATCCGGGGCATTACAAACTCTCCTCTACTACAAAAAGATCTCGTCCCGAGATCCAGGACTGGAAAAAGGAAGGGTACTCGGAATGAAGATGATCTTCTCGTTCCCACGTAGCTTCTCGGTCGGTATGATGTGACCACTTGACTATCAAGAATTTGATGGACTTGTTGCGGTTCTTGCATTCGGTTTCTTCGAGAATAGCAACGGGATGCTCTCAGTAGGACAAATCTTGTTGAAGATCAATCTCTTCAAACGGAATCATGCGCTCAGGTGCCTTGAAGCATTTGCGGAGATGAGACACATGGAACACATCAAGAACATTGGCAAAGTTGGAAGGGAGCTCAAGTTGATAGGCTAGATCGTCTCTTTTGCCAAGAATCTTGAAAGGCCCGACGTATCAAGGAGCAAGCTTTCCTTTGATACCGAATCTTTGTGTGCCTTTCATCGGAGAAACACGGAGATAGACATGATCACCAATGTTGAAAGCCAAATCATGATGCTTGCCGTTATAGTAGCTCTTCTGACGCGACTGAGCGGCCTTGAGATTCTCACGTATGACTTTGCACATTTCTTCGGCCTCTGAGATCAAGTCATTGCCAAGAAGTTGACGTTCACCTGTTTCAGACCAGTTGAGAGGGGTACGGCACTTTCTGCCATAGAGGATTTCAAACGAAGCTTTGCTTGCACTTGCTTGAAAGCTGCTGTTGTAAGAGAACTCGGCAAATGGAAGGCAGTCTTCCCATTTCATGCCAAATGATATGACACAGGCTCTGAGCATGTCTTCTAGAATCTAATTCACTCGCTCGACTTGACCACTAGTCTGAGGGTGAAAAGCAGTGCTGAACCTGATCTTAGTGCCCATGGCGGACTGAAAGGAGTCCCAGAACTTTGAAGTGAACAAACTTCCACGGTCTGAGGAGATAACTTGAGGAATGCCATGTAAAGACACAATTCTGGAAGTGTACAACTCTGCCAATTGAGCTGCATTGATGGATTCTTTGACTGGAAGGATGTGAGCGACTTTGGTAAGCTTGTCAAACACCACCAAGATAGAATCATTCCCTCTTTTGGACTTAGGAAAGCCAGTGACGAAATCCATTTCAATGTGGTCGAATTTCCACTCGGGAATAGGAAGAGGTTGGAGAAGACCGGCTGGACGTTGATGTTCTACTTTCACTCTTCTGCAAACATCACATTCATTCACGAATTGGGTAATCTCCCTTTTCATGCGTGTCCACCAGTAAGACTGCTTGAGGTCTTGGTACATCTTGGAACTGCCAGGATGAATGGAAAGGAGAGAATCATGTGCTTCTTCCATTATGAGCTTCCTGAGATCACCTTTGGGAACAACGAGTCTGTCCTCGAAGAACAAGGTATCTCTCTCATCAACACGAAAGCACTTGTATTTAGGAGTGCCCTTTGCAATACCATGTTTCACCTTCTGCACCATGGCATCACTAAGTTTGGCCTCACGGACCTGATCTTCCAAGGTAGGAGCAACTTGAAGATTTGCAAGAAAACCCTGCGGAACAACTTGGAGGTTGAGTTTCCTGAATGCTTCACAAAGCTCAGGCTGGAACGGCTTGATAAGAAGGCTGTTGCAATATGCCTTTCTGCTCAAAGCATCTGCAATCAAATTCGCCTTGCCAGGAGTGTATTCAATGCTGGGATCATACTCTTGGATCATTTCAACCCAACGAGTCTGGCGGAGGTTCAGATTAGGCTGTGTGAAGATGTACTTCAAGCTCTTGTGATCAGTGAAGATGTCGACTTTTCTGCCCAACAACAGATGTCTCCACGTAATCAAAGCATGTACCACAGCTGCTAGCTCGAGATCATGTGTGGGATAGTTCTTCTCACTTGGCTTCAGCTGACGAGAAGTGTATGCCACAATTCTCTTATCTTGCATAAGCACACCACCAAGTCCTTGAAGAGAAGCATCACAGAATACTTCATAGGGCTTGGACTCATCTAGAGGAGTAAGAACTAGAGCAGAGACGAGCTTTTCTTTGAGAGTTTTGAATGCCACTTCACACTCTGGAGACCAAAAGTATATGACATTCTTCTGAAGCAAGTTGGAAAGAGGCTTGGCAATCTTGGAGAAGTTCTCAACGAACCTTCTGCAATAGCTGGCAAGACCCAGAAAACTTCGGAGTTGCTTGACGTTCTGAGGAGCTTCCCAGTTGACAATTGCTTCAACTTTCTCGAGATTAACCGCAATACCGTCAGCTGAGATGATATGGCCCAGTTACAAAACCTTATCGAGCCAAAATTCGCACTTTTTGGAGAACTTATGCTCACGGAGTCGATCAAGAACCAGACGTAAGTGCTTTTCGTGATCTTCTTCATTCTTGGAAAACACCAGAATATCATCCAGATACACAAGCACAAACTCGCCGGTGTAAGGGTTGAAAATGTAGTGCATCATTCTTGAGAAGGTAGGAGGAGCATTGGCGAGACCAAAGGACATGACGGTATACTCGTATGAGCCGTAGCTCATTCTAAAGGCAGTCTTGGGAATGTCTTGCTCGCGAATGCGAATTTGGTGATAGCCCATTCGGAGATCGAGCTTAGAGAACACTTTAGCTCCTTTGAGCTGCTCGACGAGTTCGTTGATGTTGGGGAGCGGATACTTGTTCTTTATTGTCTTCTTGTTCAATGGCCGGTAATCGACGCAGAGGCGCTCCGTGCCATCTTTCTTCTTGACAAATAAGAAACCACAGCCCCAAGGAGACGTACTAGGCCTGATGAGACCCATACGCTCCTATTCATCAAGTTGCTTCTTCAATTCCTTCAATTCTTTAGGAGAGAGCTTGTACGGACGCTGGCATGCTGGCTCAGTACCCAGCTCGAGTTCAATGACGAATTCCACCTGACGGTGTGGAGGCATGCCTGGAAGTTCTTCCGGAAAGACATCTTGATATTCGTTCACCATCGGAATTTGAGATATGGCATTAATTTCGCCCTTATCATTGAGAGAGAAAAGCCTGATAGTGTTATCCCTGGAGGCAAAGATAATCACGTCTTCATCAGGATGAGTCATCTTGACTTCCTTCTGTGCACAATCAATGTGAGCATCATGCTGAGAAAGCCAATCCATCCCGAGGATGAGGTCAATGTCGGAATTACCAAGAACCACCGGATTAGCCAGAAAGCGATAATCACCCATGCGAATAGACACATTAAAAACAAACTTGTTGGAGTTCATAAGCAAACCCGGAGAAAGCACAGACATCGGTCTCGGCAAAGCTTGCAATGGCATATCATGTGACAATGCAAAAGGTCTTGACATGAAGGAATGTGAAGCACCTGAATCAAACAAGACTTTTGCTGGAAAAGAGTTAACTGAGAGGTTACCCAAAATCACATCAGAAGAATTCTCCGCTTCAGCTGCACTCATCAGATTGACCCTTGCTTGCTTGGGGTTATGCTTGACAATAGCTGAACTGACAGGAGGAGGAGGTGGAAGGCGCTTTGGGTTCGGACATCTGTTGGCATAATGACCCTTCTGGCCACACTTGTTGCACACCACTTCTGAGAGAGGACGGAAATGAGAACCACTTGACTTGGAGCCTTGAGACTGAAACTGGTTCTTCGACTGGTTGCTCGGGTTGGGTGGGTGGGAGAAACCACGTCCACCGGAGTTCTTGTTGCTGTTGGAATTGTTGTAAGTAGCTCGAATCACTGGAGGAGGAGGAAGCCAAAATTTCTGTTGCTTCGAGACCATCTGAGACGATGAGGAGGAGTGAACGGCATCTCGAATCCTCTTTTTAGAAGCCTCCATCTTAAGCTAAGCTGCCTCTTGTTTCAAAGCCATGTTATAGAATTTGTCGAACTCATCGGGCTCGAACAGGGTGAGAGCAAGTTGAAGTTCATCTTTCAGACCTCCACGGAACTGGTAGATTTTGCTCTTGGCGTCAGGAATGTCTTGCTTAGCATAGCGGGCGAGGTTTTGGAACTTGACATTATACTGATAGACTGTCATAGAGCCCTGCTTCAGGTTGCGGAATTGCTCACGCATACCCTCGATGACACTTGTTGGAATGTGGTGAGAGCGAAAGTCCTTGCAGAAATCCTCCCAAGAGATCACACGACCTGGCCTGGAGTCTTTGTACTGCTGCCACCAGTCAGCTGCTTGGTCTTTGAGTTGGAAGGCTGCAAACTTCACATAGTCCTCTTCCTTCACGTTACTGCACTCAAAATGCTTCTTGATATCGGTTAACCAATATTCAGCATCAAGAGGGTCGACACAGTAACTGAAAGCTTTTGGATTATTGGCCAAGAATTGTTTGAGGGTAGCATGGTGCTGCTGGTTGAAGAAATTGCCTTGATTCCCTGGAACACCCTGATTAGCTTGATTAGCTTGCATCTGCTGCATCATCTGCATCAACATCTGGGTGTTCTGAGTTGTAGTCTGCATAATCGCTCTCCAAGCGTCAGACGGAGGAGGAGGGGAAGGAGGACGATCTGGGACCTCTTCACCCTCTGGGTTAGCGTTGGGAACCCGTTTCGGAGCCATCCTGAAAGATATGACCACGAATCAGCAATTGATTGACAGAAGGTATAAGCTGAATCAATGGAATGAATTGCAACAAGTCTTCACAATAATCATTCGAACAATAGGAATGAATGAAAACATTCGAACAAGAGGAACGAATGAAATTCTTAGTTAAATGATAACATCAATCTTCACGAGAAGCCACATAGGGGACAAAAGGTAAAATAAGAAAAACAACAAGGTACAGACGGGAACAAACACAAGATAGGAGCTTCGTTCTAACATCTTTGTGCTGAAAGCATATGAACGCGTTACGAACGGGTTTTGCAATCCTCGGATCAGCATAGCCAAGGACCCTTTAAGATGCAACTCTCGATCGGAACATCGGTCATAATACCACTTCACTCAATGTAGAACCCAGAACTCGCTAACCTGCATTCGTTGGAAGAATGCCTACGATCTACTGGATAAACCCACCTATTAATTTCCGAAAGATTCCAGTTATGCAATCACGTGTTGGGGATACAGGGGAAGCACCGCGCAATCAACTCTAAACCTACATCCAGCTGTATCCATCCTTCAACACATAACCAGTCTTTCTCGGAAACTGTCTACCTCGGACCTTCGAAAAGCATCCACTATAACAAGCTATGGCAATACTCCCGAACTACCTCTCCAGTACTGGGTGATGTCGGGGTTATCTTGCCACTAACCGTATAGGAGAGATTTTCGATGTCGGCCGTCTTAAGTATTCAGTACTGCCGCGATATGCTTGTGACGACAATACCCCGAAGCTCAACTCCCCGGGACACTGCCACAACCCCTAATGTCAGGAGGCATCGAGAACAATATTCTCGTCAAAAGAACATCGAAACAATCCCAGAATACTCGCGAGATTCCTAAAAAAAATTGGTGCAATTTTGAAAGTAGAAGAGGCAAGAGTAGTCGTCATGAGTCCTCACGAGAGAGAAAGGGGATGAGAAGCAAAGAAATCCTACTCTTCGATATAAATATAGGACTCAAAATATTTTCAGTGTGTGCCTAGACTCGACCGTCAACGATTCGATCAATCAGTGGGGGCTCCTAGGTCGGAGAAGGCTCTGATAACAACTTGTAATGCCCAGGATGGGACTATATCTCCTACGTGTCGAGGCACGACTTAGAGACATAACCCCATGCTGGAATGATCGCAAGTCTGGTATCTTTGCACAACTCATGTAAAAGATGGGGATGGAAAACATAAAATAGTTGGCTTACAATCGCCACGTCACACAAATACAATACATGTCTCAATCATCATTCAATAAAACATCACATCCCTCTAAGGGTAAAATCCAAATGACAAGATACCAAACATAATTTAAATCCACAGGTCGGATCGAATCCTAGTAGAAGTCTCCACTACTGATCATCAGGATAACGAACATAATATCGAATACGCTCCTCGTCATACTCCCAGTCTAGCTCGGTGCCATCACCTGGATAGCTCACCATCGGACCTGCATCTGGTGTGGTGAAGTAACTGTGAGCCACAGAGGACTCAGCAATCCCGTTCCCGGGTAACAAGACTATTTAAGCTCTGGGTGAGGATAAGGCTGAAGAAAAGAATAAATGTCTGAAGCAGCAACTAGCACTAGCTTACGTGAAAGAGTGCGAGAAGAGAAGTGCCTCGGTCGAGAGATAATCACGAAGTGATCCTAGCTACAACACCTCAAACATAACCCCACCGTGTTCAACTCCCGAATCCCTATTCGGAAATTGACAGTCACGGTACACACGCTGGTAGTTTATTGGAACATTGTGTCAAGTTGTCTACAACCGGATATTAACAGGCTCCCATCTGCCACATAACCGCGGGCACGGCTTTCGAAAGTTCATAACCCTGCAGGGGTGTTCCAACTTGGCCCATGACAAGCCCACGATCCGCGGAGTCGCAACTCCAATGTGGGAAGATCCGAGTATTCTCGGAATCCCGTGCTCAAGATACTCCGAACTAAGGTAAGGCTAATCCAGCAAATCCTCCCGGCGTGCCGACACCCTGATAGTAGCCGCGCATATCTAGTCTCAGGCCACGACCGGATGAGCACAGCGTACAGTGGCCGAAATACCCAAGTTGCCAAGGGGGGCCCCGCACACGACTCTAGTTTGGACCAACACTCACATCGAGCACTGGCCCAGGGGGGGTTGAATTAATTAAGCCTCGGGTTAATTACTCCCTCGGAAAGTTTTAGTTGTTTAGGCGAATAGTACCAATGTTGGGACTTGCTGGAAAAGACTTAGCACTTAGCGGTTTATCGAGGGGGCCCCATAAACCCCAACTGTGTGAGGAACGCATAATCAAGGAACATAACACCGGTTTATATGGTTCCTAGCGGCATGAGTGGAACAAATCACCAAGCAAAAGGCTTAGCCTTCCACCCTTGCCAATATATAGATGATTTTATTTTAAGCATTTATAAAGTGCGATATAACCCAACAAACTTCAACATGAAGCAAGCATCTTCAATCTTCACCTACAACTAGCAATGCTATAAGAGGGGCTGAGCGAAGCGTACTTAGCCATTCAACGGTTTGCATAGGTAGGGGGGTTAAACAGGTTCATGGTTACAAGTAGGAGGCTGACAGGAAAACATGGGCATCGAGGCAAAACTATAGATCAAGACTACTAGCAATAGGCAATGATAGTAATGTTATCGGGGTTCGGTCATCTTGCCTGAAGAGTTGTCGTTCGGATCGTAAGAAGGGTCCTCGTTCTCAACCTCGTTGGTAACCTCGTTCACGTACTCGTACTCGGTCTCAGCTTCCGGCTCTAAACAATACAATCACACAAGGCACGAATCAACAAGATGCAATGCGCACACAAAAATGATGGATGCATGATGGATGCACTAAGAGAGCACACGGAGCACGGAAAATAGCACTCAAGCAAAACACCTCGAAACATGATAACAATAGTATATTATGTATCTACACGGAAAATCAATCAAGTTTCATATAAGACTCGCTGAAATCGGAGCTACGGGCTAAAAGTTATGCCCGAAACAAGAAATAGGTGAAAGCTGAAAATTACAGCAACATAGCAACTTCGGAGCACTAGATAAATAAGCTACAGCACTCAAACATCATGGCAAAGAGCATGAACAGAAACTAGACATATCCTACAGCAAATATGTCCAAAGGTGCACCCCCAAAGGAGCCACGGATCAATAGCAACAAGCTTGGACGTATTGAACTTGACAACAAAATCCTGACAGCAGTAATTTATTGCAACTTTGGAGCAAAAGTTAAATATTCTACAGCCACTCAAATAAGCATGTGAGAGCATGAATGGATAGCCAACAATATATACTACAAGGAACCATCAAGAGTCACCCCAAAACTATCATGGATTGTCCTAGAACAGCAAGCAAACATGGCATCTGAGAATTACAGATTCCAGACTTAGTGAAATTTCACTAAGTGTTAAAACAGCAGTTTCATCATGGCATCTATAAGAGCAAGTTTAAGTCACCTCGAAACTAAACATGGCAAGTGGTAAGCACCACATCAAAGTACACATGATGGTGATTCCGAAACAAACAAGCATGCATCATGGAGATAAACACACCGATAGCAATGAGCTCAACAAGATGGCATCTCATAACAAGTTAAACAACTAAACAGCCACATAGCACTTTGCAACGAGGATACACATGGTAAGAATAAATCTATCATGCAACCTAACACAAACAACATGTAGAGCATGGCTAGACGAACACGTGGACATGTCATTTGCATCATTCGGATAAACGAGCTAAAAGATATCACTATGCAAAGATGGCATAAAAAAACAACACGTAGCAGCAGTTTATATCGGGATGCACTCTTGCAACAGAAAAATAAGCACCTAGATGATCCCAAACATGCATGGCACAAAGAAATGAATCGTAGTGCTAGTCACCACGAACGTCAGGACATGTCATTTGCGCAAAACGGAGCAACACACACAAAGTTATCGCAGGTCTAATATTGCATCAGAGACAAACAAATCTGGGACTTAGGATTTGAAATAACCTAGATCTGAAGATTGACGGGCCTCGGGCGGATCTGGAACTGCAGATCGGGCCGGCGGAGAGGATCCGGCCCGCGGTGACTGGCGACCGGGCCGAAGGCGGCGCTGCTGGGCTGGGTGGAGGGAGGCCGGCCCGGCTCGGCTGGGAGGAACGCCTGGGCCGTGCGGCGCTGCGGAGGAGGCCTCGGGCCTCGAAGCGAAGGTGGCGGCCTGCGGTGGTGAGGCGGCCCAGCGCGGAGGCGGGACGGGCCGCTGGGTGGAGAAGCCCGGTGGTCGCCTGGCATCGCGGCTGGCCGATGGAGGAACGGGCCGGCCCGCTACGGCGGCTCGAAGTGGAGCGAGGCCCGATGACGGATCGGTGAGGAGGCGGCCTGCGGAGTGGTGCGGGATGGCGAGCGGATCTACGGCCCACGCGGATCGGGCCTGCTGGATACCGGATCGGGCGATGCGGCTGGGGATCCGGCGCTGCGGTGGTGATCGGGCCGATCGATGGATCGGGGAGGCGAGCAATCGACGAGGCTCGGGCGGGGCGTTGACCCCGATCTGGATCGAGATCCAGCGGGACTCGGGTGCCTCGTCCGAGCGGCGGCGGCTGTAGCTCGAAGCCGGCGGCGGGATTCGAGGAGATGGATCCAAGTGGCTGCTGGGAACTGGCCAGGCACAGAAATTGAGGGGGAGGTAGGCTAGAGGTAGGTGGAGGTGTTTTAGGCTGCCAAAAATGGCATGGGGGATGTTTATATAGGGTAGGTGCTAGGGTTTGAGGGATTTGGGGGGGTTTTAGAGCCCTCCGATCGCGATCCGATGGATCCGATCGCGAGGGGAGTTAGGATGGGCCAAGAGGAGGGAAGTGGGCTGTTGGAGGGGTGTCTTGGGCCTCAAAGTGGAGGCACTTTGAGCCCACACGAGTAACAGTTGGGGTAGCAATCGGACTCGAAACGCGACGAGATTTGACAGGCAGGTTACACACACCAAAACAACAACACACGACAAGTCTCGCGCCAAACCGGTAACGTTACACGGCCAAACACCAAAGTAGGCCTACGAGACGCCACGGACACGTGAGGGAGCTCCGGAACGCGAAACGGACAATGGGAAGGAACGCGTGGGACCAAATGCAAACGACAACACAAATGCAATGCCATGCACATGTCTATATGATATGAATGAATGCCACACACGCACACAACAAAACGACGAAAATCCGAAAGACAAAGAACCCGAAATGGAATAGATGAAGCCAGAGATATATTATATGCCAAAAAGGGAAAGTATTACATCCGGGGCATTACAGAAGGGGCTCCTGAACCGTTTGTGATAGAACATTATCGCAGACGGTAATTGTTGGAAAACATGTGCGATGGAGTCTAGCATGGATATTGGCCCGTGTGCCTTACATACTATTTCCCAAACTGTTTGTTATGACAAACCGTATGGTTTCACTGCGTCATTAGAAATGCTTAATCACCGATACCACACGTGCGAAAGAATTTAGCATGTGCTGCATCGCACACGATTACATTTTGGAAGGCCTCTGGATCACTGTTCCATATCCCCGACGGTTTCTGGGTCGTGTGGGAAGGACCCCTTATTGCACACACTTACTTGGCAACGGTTCCGAAGGCCGTCACGGAAAGGGGTTAAAACCCGTTTGTTTAGGACCGACGTGCACCAGTGTCATGTGGACCAAATCTAAGCTCCCAAAATATTTCGAGGGCAGGCTTGAGCCTACCGAAGGCCGCCTAGTAGAATTGCCACTGGTTCAAAGAAAAAGTGAAGGAAAACATAGGAATTGGAAACTTTACTATGCTACTACTATTCGTGCATTTGGTTAGAAGGAATGGAGCAAAGCAAAACTGGAGGATTTTTTCCTTTGGTGTCTCTTTCAAAGAAAAAATGTAGGAATTTTAATATCCACTTGGACATCCTTTTCAGATTAATATGGATGAAGAACAAGACTAATTGCATTATTGGCATAATAAGATTCTTATTTTACATTTTCATGTGGTTTGACTTTAATTTGACAGAAATCCTATGTTTGCAAATGCCCTATTTTGCACGTGCATTCCTATCCCATTCCTGTGTTTTCCTTGTCCCCGCGTTTATAGAATCCTCCAATTCTAAGGAGCCCTTACAAATTTACTTCATTTTCATATAGGTGTCAAAGAAAACTTTGTGTGTTATGTCCTGCTCCTACCGTGTCGTCATCCACCCCACCTGAGGTGTACCATCGACGAAAGCGTTCACTGTAGCAGAGATTCACCCTGTAGACTTTCTTTCGCCGCCTCAGATCATCTTCCCCATTGTCGGCATCCACGTCACTGCATTACCATCATCGACTAAGAAGATGAACCTGAGTACTACACAGTTCCGCAAGAGAGGTCGCACACTTTTGTGTCACCCTGAGGTGTTTGCTCTAACCTGGCATGATGATGTTTGTCATATCATGCATATGGCACCTCGCATGGCTTACATTATACATCTTATATGTCATCGGATTAGTTTAGATTTTCTTTGTGTGAATGCCACTTGTTTGGTTTCAATATCATACTCCCACTGTTCCTAAATATTTGTCTTTTTAGAGATTTCAAGAAGTGACTACATACGGAGCAAAATGAGTGAATCTACACTCTAAAATATGTCTATATACATCATTATGTGGTAGTCCATTTGAAATCTCCATAATTAAAAATATTTAGGAACGGAGGGAGTATATGTTAATTATGCAATGCCATCTTCTTTATCCAAGCAGCATATATGTGAATCATGCAATGCCATCCTATTTAGCCAGCCACCGTATATGTGAATTGTATCGTGCCATATTGTTTTCATAATGTATTCTATTTGTCAACAATGTTTATACATTCATCTACTCTTCCTGTGCATCAGCCATTTGAGTCAGTCATCGGAAAATCTGGAGTGAAAACAAGGTCTTCTGAGCAGTAAGTGCTACTCGTCGATGCAGATTCCTTGCTAGTTACTAATAGCTCCTTAGAGGAGGATTCGGAGACAGATGACCAGTCGTATCCCCCCGAGGTGTATGATCTAACTTGGCAGGGTTATATTGCTCATATCATGCATATGGTGTCTTGCATTGACATGCCATCTGCTTAGATTAGACATGCTTTGTGTGAATGCCTCATGTTTGCTTTCTATATTAGATATGTGAATTATGCAATGCCATGTTTTTCAGCCAGTTATCATATATGTGAATTATGCACTGCCATGTAGCCAGGCATCATATATGTGAATTATCCTCATGCCATCCTTTTTCTAATTATGTATTCCATTTGTTGACAATCTGTGTATATTGAACTACTCTTCATGTGTATCATCCATTTGAGCTGACTATGGAAAACTTTAGAGTGAAAACATGGTCTTCAGAGCAGGCAATGATACCCGTTGAAGCATATATCTCGATGGTTACAAGTAGCTCCTTAGAGGAGGATTCAGAGACAGATGACCACTCCTATATCGCACCTGAGGTGTATGCTCTAACTTGCAATGTTTATATTTCTCATATCATGCATGTGGTGTCTTGCATTGCTTAGTTAGACATCAAATACACAATATTCAATGCTATCTGCTTAGTTTAGAGATCATACATGCGAGTGCCAGCTGCTTATTATATGAATCAATTATGTGAATTATATCATGCCATCCTGTATACTAGACAACATGTATGTGAATTATTTCATCCCAACCTATTTTAGAAAGACATCATATAGTTTTGTCATGTCATCATGGTTAGATAATCATCATATGTTAAAGTATGCCATTATATCATGTTAAGTTATCCATCATATATCTGCAACTGTGTCATGTTATCATGTTTAGTTAGCCATGATATATGTGAAATTGTGTCATGATGTCCCGTTTGGTTAGACAACATATATGTGAACTACCATATCTGTCTATCATACAATGTATGTACTTTCAATTTATTTTCTTGTTTATCAGCCATTTGAACTTGAGGGGGTGATGGCAGTATCTACGGGAGTAAAAACCCGTTCTTCACAAAAGATGATGCTATCTGTCGATGCAGATAGAACCATGGCTGTACTGGCCCACGAACTAGCCCCACCACACATAATCGAGACTCTTCCAGATTGTACACTTACACCGTTGGATAGAGAACCAGCTACACCCCATCTAACGCCAACCCCAGCGGATGGTAACCCACTTCTAGTTGACACAGTACCATGTACACCACTGAGTACCCCCACACGAGCAGTTTGTAAAGCAACTGCAGTGCCCAAAGCACGAATACCACCACAGCGAACCCAAAATCCATGTTTAAAGCAGAAGAGCAACTATTCTCAGGTCAGATTTTGTAGCTATGGTCTATACTCCTTTGCTCTCGCATCACTGTATTTACTCATACCAACTAATTTTGAATTTGAAGGAACCAATTGAAACTCCAATGGCGCAACAGGTATGATTTAAACCTATTTCTTTAACTGGATTGCTATTCTAACTTCTTGATGTATGTTGATTTCAGTTTCAGTTGTATAAACAATTATGTTCTCATGCCATGCACATTACAAGTGTTGCCCATGCTGTGTAGTTTCCCATACTTATATTCTGTCTATGTTGTTGTGTCTTAAAAATATATGATTTGAACTGCGTCTCTATCTTGATTTGGCAACATAAACTAGAATGATATGGACAATACACTGACCATAGTATATAGATATATGTTTGTTTCATGCTGTTATACTGTCCACCTTACTACTGAACCGGTTTACCAAAATGAGTTTCATATACTACATGTTAAGCATGTGATGTGTCTGCTTCTTTCTCTTGTAGAATGTGAACAGAATATTGGAGAAGAGCACCACATTATGCAATGTTAGAGAAAGTAATGCATATACGGTTCAAGATAGTGAGACAACCATGTTGGTCTCCAAGAAAGGTGATAAAAACTATCTTGTAAACAGTGAGACAACCCCAAAGTCCCGCGTTGATGTAGTGCTCGAGTTACTGACCACTACCGCTCGCACAAGCTCTCTAAACTCACTGCCTGAACCACTTCAGCTTCTTTAGTCTCAGCTACAATATGAAAGGCATCAGTCAGTTGTGCTGCGGCACGAAGCCAAAGGACTGAGGAAGTTCCTGCATAATTCAGATGCATACTTTCTCGTGCAACTAGCAAGCTTTGGACGATTTTAGCACCAAACAAGAGAAAACTAATAAGCTTGCTAAGATTCATGTGAGCATGGTGGGTATACAGGATATCGTTTCTTGAGCTCTTCTGAAGTGGTTTCAGTTCTAGACTTGTTTTGCTGCCGCATTTATTTTCACTGGTGGCCAATTTAGACGCCTAGTGTGTAATATGCTGCTTTGTTCACTATATTTGCACTGGTGGCGAACTTTGATGCCTAGTGGATGTAATATTTGTAATAGCCGTAATAGCCTAGCGTAAGTTGCTTGCTTATTTCTTTCCTTATTGTCTTGTTTATCTTTTTGCTGGTAGTCATTGTAGTTCTTTTTCCGCGGTAACCTTTTTATTTAGAACTAGGCCACAATAAACATGGGAAAATACTGAACGTTGTAACCATCGTCCTGCTTGGGCCTCCTAAGGTTTGTATGATCCATGGGCCTTCTACGGGCCATAGATTAAATGGGACTACTATGGGCCGTATGATCGATTGGCCAAACATGGGCCGTACTTTTGTGGACAATTAACGTATTGCAATATGGGCCATAAATGGGCTACAATAGGAATCATCTGTTTATGGGTCATTAACATGCCCGTGTGTACAATGGGCTTAACTCCAACGGTGGGCATAACGGGTCGTTAATGGGCCATATTTGATAACGTCATGAAAACGGACCAACGGATTAACAGGCCACAAACAGGCTGAATTTGACCACGGGTTGAATTTGGCCCACAAGCGGAAAAGGCCAGTAATAGACCATAAGCAACGAATGCTGCAAATCAGCCCAAGAATAAATGGGCCCTTAAAAGGCAGAAAGTTAACACAGGCTAGGAACGGGCCAATGGAGTAATGGACCGTAAATGGGTATGAAGCGATATAATGTTCATTGCGGGCCAGTTTCACCACGGGTCGTTAATGGGCCAAGAGTTATAAAGGGCCTCACATGGGCCGAAAGACGTCGTGGGTCGTACATGGGTCGGAAGTTACAATGGGCTAGAATCATATTGGACAGCCTAGATGAAACTAGTGTGCCAAATTCAGAAAGGTCATAATGGGCCATGAGTTTTCGGGCTTGAATGGGCTATATGCGAGAAGGCCGTTAACAGGCTTTCGATGGGCCGGCCCGTTAACATTTGACCAAGTCAAATGGGCCGGCCTTTTGACCTGAATGAGCCTATTGGGTCATGCCACATGTCGATGTATCATAGGCGCCTCCTGTCCATTGGTTGGTCTGACAATTTTACATGTGGTTCCTTCGGCCAATGAGAATTTTACACGTGGAAATTTCCCATTGGTTCTCACTGTGAGCGGGTTATCGGATCCCAAACCGGATCTGATAGCTTAACAATGACCCGTTATGGTAGATGCCATGTGTCGGTTACCCTTGACGAAAACACTTCCATGACGCGCCATTTATCGTCATGGAAGTGGACACTTCTGTGATGATAATTTTGGTATTGTCATGGAACACTTCTATGACAACACAGGTATGACTATCTTGATTCTATCATAAAATCGTCATGGATGTACATGCATGATAGAAAACGTGACCTTCTGTGACAAACACGTATTATGACGAAAGTGGTTTTTTTGTAGTGTTCGCATCTGTGGTGTAAGGTATACCCAATAGTTTCTTTAGGGTATCCTATGAAGATGCACTTCTCCGCTTTGGGTTCGAGCTTATCAAGCTGAAGCCTTTTAACATAAGTGTCGCATCCCCAAACTTTAACAAACGACAACTTAGGTTTTTTTGCCAAACCATAGTTCATATGGTGTCATCTCAACGCATTTAGACAGTGCCCTATTTAATGTGAATGCGGCTGTCTCTAATGGATAACCCTAAAACGATAGTGGCAAATTAGTAAGAGACATCACAGAGCGCACCATATATCTAATAAAGTATGGTTACAACGTTCGGACACACCATTACGCTATGGTGTTCCGGGTGGCGTGAGTTGTCAAACAATTCCACGTTGTCTTAAATGAAGGCCAAACTCGTAACTCAAATATTCACCTTCAGGATCAGATCACAAAAGCCTTATTTTCTCGTTACGATGATTCTCCACTTAACTCTGAAATTCTTTGAACTTTTCAAATGTTTCAAATTTGTGTTTCATCAAGTATATATACCCATACCTACTCAAGTCATCTGTGAAGGATACAAAATAATGATACTGTAACATCCCAAATTTTCAATTTGGAATGTTATACATATGTCATCATATGCATATCATGTTTTATTTGCTTTTCGTTTCGCGCTCCTCGAAATTCTAAGCAACTCAAGGACCCACGGAGAGAGTTGGGGATTTCACTGGTTTCATATTTGAATTTTCTCAAATATTGGAACGAGGATCATTTGGTTTAATTATTTTTCTCTCCGAAAATATTTCATATTAAAATATATGAGAGGAGATAATATGACTTCTCCACAATAAATGAAATATTGGAGGAAAAATATTAAAATCAAATAAATGGTTTTATTTGATTTTTCTGCTATTTTATTTGCATTAGAAAAATGTGCATATTTCAAAAGTTGCATTTTAGGGCCAAGAAAATGTTCATCATGTTCTAAATATTTTATTTAGACGGTGAACATTTGTTTTGGCATTTTTAGAATTTTATTTATTTTTCTAGGATTTTTCCAGCGAAATCTGTTTAAAAAAAATTCGGACCGACAGGGCCGAAGACCAGCCAGCCAAGCGTCGCCGCCGTCGCCTTCCCGACTCCGGGTGGGAGTCTGTCGGCCGCACGCCCGCTGCTGTGGCCGACCCGGGCACCTCGCCACCTTGCCCCCTCCCCCAAGCCACCACCCTCCCTCCCCTCATAAATAGCGCCGCTGCCCCCCCTCGCCTCCACCTCACCCCACCGCCGCACCGCGCTCCACCGCCATCGCTGCCGCTCGCCGCCCGCCGCCGCAGCTCGCGCAGCCGCCCGCGCCGCGTGCCGCTGCCGTCGCCGCCCGAAGCCGCCCCGCCTCGCTGGAGCCTCGTCTCGCCGGATCCGCCGCCGTTTTTTTCGGTTTTAGGTAAAAACCCCGATTTTAAAAAAAAACCCTAGATCGCTTTTATTTAGTTATATCAGTTTGGTTTTCTTGGTTTAGCTATTTAGCGGACGTTCGTCCGTTCGTTTGTTTTAACGAACGTTTTTCATCAGTTAGCCGCAGACAGTGAACATTCGTTCGTTAGTCTGTTCGTCTCGTTTTCTTTTTCATGGTTTTTCCGTGATTATTTTCGATCGTGATTTCTGCCCTGATCTTCGTTTTAGTTTATCATTTCGCTCGTTAGTCAGAATAAGGTGAAACAAGCACCTAGACCTTCGTCTCGAAGCCCTCTTTCTGTTTAACCAACTTGAACAAGATTTTGGTACTTTAAAATTTGACTTTAGTACAATTTAGTAAACAGATCTTGTTTCTTTCGTGGTTTGAGTTTTGTTGCTCCGTTTGATTTGATTCTTTTTTTAAACCGGAGTTCTTCAGTTGAACTTTCTGGTTAGATCTTTTTATTTGAGATTTACCCATGCATCATTGTTTGATTGCTTATGTATGCTACTGTTTGTTTGCGATAGAATTCTCGGAGTGCAAAGCGTGCTACTACGAGTCCCTAGGTTTTGCGAATCGTCAGCAAGGCAAGTGTAATGCCCAGGATGGGACTATACCTCCTACGTGTCGAGGGACGACTTAAAGGTATAAGCCCATTCTGGAATGATCTCAAGTTTGGTATCTTTGCACGACTCATGTAAAAGAGGGATTAAATTGCAAAAGGAGATAGTTGGCTTACACTCGCCACTTCACACAATACATTACATAAGCAAAACATCATTCAATCATCACAACCCGACTACGGGCGAAGATCCAAAAGAAAGATACCAAAACATAACGTTAAACCACAGGTCTAGATCGAATCCTAGTAGAAACCACTACTGATCGTCGAAACGTCACAAGCATACGGCCACTCTCTTCATCGAACTCCCGGTGAAGTACTTGAACCAGCTCCTGCATCCTTCTCGGCTGAACCTGCATCTGGTGTTGTAGTATCTGTGAGCCACGAGGACTCAGCAATCCCATAACCATGGGTATCAAGACTAGCAAACCTTTGTGGGTATGAAGAGGTAAGGTGGTGAGGTTGCAGCAGCGGCTAAGCATAATATGGTGGCTAACTTACGAGTACCAGAAATAAGATGAGCATCTACGCAAACGGTCGCAAAAGTAGTGATCGCTAAAGATCCTGAACTACATACGAGTCAAACATAACCCCACCGTGTTCTCTTCTCAAAGTGAAAAGAGACAGTCACGGTTACTCACACAGTTGTGTGTTTTACTTCGGAACCTCTGCAAAGTTTTCTACAACCGGACATTAACAAATTCCAATCTGCCACATAACCGCGGGCACGGCTTTCGAAAGATCATAACCCTGCAGGGGTGTTCCAACTTAGCCCATCACAAGCTCTCACGATTAGCTGAAGTGATAATTATAATATCATCACCCCTTATCTTAGGGAAAATCCGATCAGGCTCGGCTTCCCGGTAGCACAAGACATTTCGACAATGGTAAAACAAGTCCAGCAAGACCTCCCGGTGTGTCGACACCCTGATAGTAGCCGCGCGTATCTCATCTCAGGCCACGACCGGATGGGCGAAGCTACGGGTTTATATCAATCCTCGAGTTTCCTCGTGGTGACCCCGCAGGCTCCCCGTTTGGGACCAACACCATCAGCACTGGCCCCCCCTGCTATGTAGAATTAAGAACCCGGGGACATGACCCCCTATGCAATTAATTAATTATTTAAGTTTGTTATTATGAGCAAATTAAAACCAATGTTGGGCCTTGCTCGAGGAGTTTTATTCAAAGTCGAACTGTCAAGGGGTCCCCATCCACCCATCGTGTAAGGAACGCAAAAATCAAGGAACATAATGCCGGTTTATCGGCACCTAAGGTGGCATGAGTGGAACAAAACACCGAGCAAAAGGCCAAGCCTTCCACCCATGCCCAGTATATAGGTGTGTTAATAATATTAATAATAATAGATATTGTGGTATAACAACAACAAGTTCCCTCCGGGAACGAACTTCATCTTCACCTGCAACTAACAACGCTATAAGAGGGGCTGAGCAAGCGGGTAACATAGCCAAATAGTGGTTTTGCTAGGAAAGTTTCAAAGGTTAGAGGTTTCACGGCAACAAGGAGAGGGCTGACATAAAAGATGGGTAGCGCGACATGTAACGATAGCATCGAGACAACTAAGCATGGCAATGGTAGTAAAGGTATCCAAGGGTATGATCATCTTGCCTGGGATTCCGCAAGGGAGAAGAACGGATCCATGAAGTAGACGGAGCAACATAGCCGAGCGAATCCTCACAACTCCGGAACGAAACCGAAGCTAACAAGAGAAGCAACCGGAAAGAAGCAAACGACACGGTAAACACACAAGCATAAACATGGCATATGATGCACATCCAAGTATGATGCATGTCCGGTTTAAAATATGCATGGCATGGCAATGTGCACAAACAAAACTACAAGTTAAGTGGAGCTCAATATGCAACGAGTTGCATATTGACGAAACACCACATTTTATTTATTTAGTTGACTCTCGTTTACACAAGACAAGATTAAATGTTTGTTAACATGGCACGAGGTGAAACAAAACAAACTACCTATTTAGGCATGTTTAAATGAGGCCGGAATGACAAACAATAATTCCGGAAAATCCCCATGAGCATAATTTGAACTTGGTACTGTTCTGCCTAAAACATATTTTAATGTTGTTAAACAGCAATACAAAGTGCAACAAGTTATTCTACACATTTTTCCACCCCATTTACATATAAAGTTTATTTAAAACCGAGCTACGGTTATTTAGTTATGAAATAAATCATTTTAGCAAGTTATTTACACAAATTAATGAAAACAGCAAGTTTAGCATTTTTTTAACGGGGGTGAAAGTGGCATATTATGAATCTACACAAAATTCTAAGCATTTTTCATATATAAAGTTCTTGCATAAGATGCACTGTTGTGTAGTTATTATATGCATGAAGTTTAGGGTCCAAACTGTAAAACTGCAGCAACTGGATAATTACAAAATCGCAGGTAGGAAAAAAAAGGAACTGGGCCGAAACTGGAGAGGTTGGGGGTTCTCACCATGGGCCATGGCCCGTCGGTGGAGAGGAACAGAGGGCTGGCGCGCTGGGCCTTGGCGCTGGAAGTGGCCCAGGGCGGGGCAGAACTGGCGATGTTGGGCCTCCCAGGCCGGCCCGATCGAGCAAGCAGGGGCGACCGAGGCAGGGGATCGGAGGCTGGCCTTTCGATGTGGTAACGGGCGCGCTAACGGGTGCGGGCGAGTGGGGACTCGGCGCTGCCGTCGCACTCGTTCCTGAGCAGAGGACGACGACGAGGGATGAGAACGGCACGGGATCCGGGCGGGAAGGCGCTGCGGAAGGCCGGGAACGGCGGGCGGCGGAGGAGGCGAGCAGATCCCGGCGGCGGCGTGGCGACAGAGGCCGCTGGAGGCGGGTCCGACTGCGGCTTGTGGCAGCGAGGCAGGGAAACGGCGCGCGAAGGAGGAACTCGCGGCCGGCTGACAACAAGGCACGACGGCGCATGCACGGGTAGGCAGCAGCGATGCTCTTCAAGGAGTAGGCAACGTAGGGCGGCAGCTTTCGAGGGACTTGGCGCGGGACTTGGCGCGGGCTTCGGTCGGGACGCAGGGGAGGCCGATGCAGGCGAGGAAAGAGGCGGGTCTGCGAGGTCCTGGTGATGGTCGTCGGCGGGATGGAGCTCCGGCGGTCCGGTGTCTTGGCCGGCAAGGTCTTGCGAGAGGAGAAGGCGCGAGGATGAAGGACGACGATAGCTTGAGGAGCGTGGGACGCCGAGCAGAGGAGCTCGAGCATCGGGCGCGTGAAGGTTGTGGCCTCGATTTCCAACTGGATCGAGTGCCGGCTGGATGGGTGGATCAAAGAGAGGCCGGGGTTGGCCCGATGGGGAATTTCAAGGGAGAAGAGGTGGGTGGATCGGGAAGGATCTCGAGGAAGATGCTGAGTGGGTGACGGCGCGACAAGGGATGGATGGGATATTGATCCTAAAATTTAGGGTTAGGTGTCTATATATAGTAGGTGGGTTTAACTTAGGGGCTATTCGGTCCCTCCGATCGAAATTAGACGGTTCGAGAAAAATAGTGTAGGAGAGTCCAACAAAGAACCGATGATATTTTAGGGATGTTTGGGGATGATCCGGACCCAACGGTAACGAGAACCCCGGGTCGGTCCGGGGCAGTTTCGGACAAGCAGTCGATGGGGTAAATGTGGGCTATGTAGAGTGATTGGGCTGAGAAGAGAGGGAGAGAGAGGGAGATGGCAGCCCGGCAACAGGTTTCAGAGCACTGAAACGTCCGACGAATAAACCGGCTATAGTGCCGCTATAGATTTAACGGTTGGGCTATCAAACAGACTCCGAATGCGATGAAATTTGACAGGCGGTCTGTCTACACTATAATAAGACCACACGCCAAGTTTCAACCCATTCCGAGAACATTTTCCGGCCACTTAAAAAATAAATATTCGGATGTGCCGCGGGCGCGTGCGAGTGTGTCTGGACTCAGAACGGACAACGGAGAGAACTGGGGAACACGAACGAATGCAAGTTTTTTAAAACATGCTGATGAAATGCACATGATGACAAGGCAAGGTGCAACACGCAAGCAAAAGACATGGCAACGATGACGAATAACTGGCTGACACCTGGCGCATCGGTCTCGGGGCGTCACATCTCTCCCACACTAACAGAGGATCTCGACCCGAGATCCTAGAGATAGCACCGGTTAAAAACGGAAGAGGAAGAGGTAAAACAAAGTTGCTTCTTTGACAAACGAGTGAAACCTTGAACCTTGAGAGGTTGAACAAGTTGATAGAACAAAACAACATAGATGAATGAAGATGATAACACTCCGATCAAATGAGGAACAAGGAACACCACGAGAACCTTGCAGGTTGAAAGACATGAAACAACAGCTCACGGATGACGGAAGAATTTCAAAACCACTCCGGTTAACCAAGATTGTTAAGGAATAAGAACGAAATAATTTGGACAGCACGCCGACTGAAAATGGAAGGAATTGAACATGAACTTGAGGAGATGGGAAGATACTTGATGAAAACAACAACATATAGCCTCCGGAACATGAAAGAATGGCACAAGGGGTAAGGAAGGCTTCAGACAGCACTCCGGTTGAAAAGAGAGGCAAAACAAGATAAGATGACGGAACTAGAATGAAGAATACAACACTCCGGTTAAATGATAAGCAAGGGAAAGAACATGATCTCGATAAAACGATATGATGGTTTGGAGAGAGCAACATCACAATGCCTCCCGAATGAAAGAATATATGCTAGATCGTTGGAAAGAAAAGAATGGAGAAGAAAATGACAACTTCTCCCACGAATGAATATGAAAAAAAAATCATCCTTACGAAGAAGGGTTGAACGGAGTTGTTGGAAAAATCAACAACGAAAACGAATATGCTTGTTGTGGACTTATGGAAAACATCTCAAAATTAAGAGGAGACAACCAGCCACTGACAAAAACAATTAATTGGATTGAGATCAACAAGGAGACGATAAACTTATTTCACTAGAATGACAAACGAAGAACTTGGGTAATTTATAAGCACCATAATTAGCAACAATCCTCAGGGAAAGCTTTTGGTGAAATACAACCCAAGATAACTCCAATTAATAAATTGAAGGGTTGAAAGATCTCCTGAACAAGGAAAAAGATGGGTTTAAGTATCTCATTCCTGACAACTTGTGAATCATGAAACATGAAGGAAAATTGTCAAGAATGACATAACACCACATGAAAAGATAAGGTAGAAAGAATTGCACTTGGAAAGCATGATGAAGAATGCTTGAGCTCCAACAAGAATCTTGATGAAGACTTCGAGGATGAATTAAATCATGAAGAACCACCATGAGAACTCTGGTAATAAAAGCAAGAGAAGTGAAACATGAAAAGAATACGATTCAAGGCCTGCGATGAATTAGATGGAGCTTTGAAATAATATAATTGAAATAACTTGAAGCTCCGGAAAACAAGATGAACAACTTAGGACCGAGAATATGATATGATGAACAAGCTCCGGAAAAGAGATTAGTCACTTCGGGAAATAAGAATAAGATTTATTGTATGCTTATCCTTCATCAAATTAAATTGATGACAAGCAAAGGATTAGGCATACTACTTATTCTCGTTGCAAAGAATTAAAGAGAGATCTAACACAAACTTGGGTAAATCTTCAACGAACCACCGGTAGGATTAAGAAAAGAACAAATGAATTGATATGATAACAACGGAAGAGTAAACTTGAATGAACCCCCGTAAGAATATGGAGACGAACGAAGAGGCATCAATGCAGAATAGTTGGAGGACGAAGAAATATTCTGAATGGATGTCCTTCGGAGGATCACAAAGAAAAGAATTCATGAAATGCTTCGGATGGGTATAAAAAGATACCTCGTGATCAAAACAATAATGAGGATGGCATGAAGCTAGAACCACAACTCATCAAGAGAACGGGTCAAAATTTAAGAGAAACTCTTCTCCGGTCTTCAAATGTTGAGACTGAAGACGAGAAATGACATAAGAATTTCGAGATACTCCGGACGAATGACAAGAGGAAGGTGGAGTAAAAGATGGAAATAATTGAAAACAAGCTTGGAGAAGGCATGTGACTGATGGAAATCATTCTTACGTCACACTTTGAAAAGAATTCTCCGGAAAAAAGAAGAGTCAGGTAAGATCCTGGGAAAGACCTGTGGGTTATGGGCCCACTCAAAAGAAATCACCGTTGAAAAAGATTGCTGAAGAGATATTGCACCAGTTGAATTAAATGGCTTGAATAAGATGATAAACCTCAAAATAGCTTGAAAGGGTTAAGAATGTATTTACGAATCTTCAGCACTCCGGATATGAATAGCAAGAGGAGAATGATTAATTGGTGCACCCGAATAAGAAAGCCTTGTGAAAAGAGGAAAAAGGATAAGATCAACACCGAAATCTTGAATTACATCCATCGGCACAATTTGAGAACAAAAGAATGATGAACTTGAAGCTCTTGAGCATCTTCCTGAGAAAACACCGGATAAGAACGTTGAAGGAAAAGAATGAAGAAACATCACATGAATAAAATGGATATTTCATTAAGAATTTCTGGCTCCAAGAAGAAGAAGGGTGGGAGGGTGGGGAAAACAAAGACAACTTGGGATGAATGAAATAGACAAATCGTCAGAATTCTCAATGGCGTCCGTGAGGAATAACTTGAAGAGAAGGCACACCGGTTGAAAAGGATTAACATGACAATCTTGACGATCAAGAAGGATTAGCACTCCCATAGAAATATGAGAACACCGATTAGGAAGGTATGGAATCAACATTTGACATCGAAGCAACTCGAATACCAGAATCAAAACAAAACAACGGATAGATATGTTTATGAAGAAGATTATGTTGCAACATATCTATCCGAACAGAGAATTGAACGAATGAATTCCGCAGGTACATCAACTTGACGAGAAGCCACTTGGAAGAACAAAAGATACATAAAAGCAACAAGGATCAGATAGAACAAATACAAGATAGAAGCTTCGTTCGACATATTCGTGCTGAAAGCTCATGGAACGTGTTACAAAAGGGTTTTGCAATCCCCGGATCAGCATGGCCAAGGACCCTTTAAGATGCAACTCCCGATCGGAACAAGCCCATAAAACCACTTCACTCAATGTAGAACCCCGAACTTCATATCATGCATCTGTTGGAAGAATGCCTAGAACTACTGGATGAACCCAACTATTAATTTCCGAAAGTTTCCAGTTATGCAATCAGGTGTAGGGGATACAGGGGAAGCACCGCGCACTCAACTCTAATCCTACATCCAGCTGTATCCATCCTTCAACACATAACCAGTTATCTCCGGAAACCGTTTACCTCGGACCTTCGAAACGCATCTACTATACAAGCTATGGCAATACTCCCGAACTACCTCCCCAGTACTGGGTGATGTCGGGGTTATCTTGCCACTAACCGCATAGGAGAGTTTTCGATGTCGGCCATCTTAAGTATTCTAGAACAGCCGCGATATATTTGTGCCGATAACACCTCGGAGCTCAACTCCCCGGGACACTGCCACAACCCCTAATGACAGGAGGCATCGAGAACAATGTTCTCGTCACAAAGACATCGGGACAATCCAAACAATACTCGCGTGATCCTAAAAAAAATTTGGTGCAATTTTTGAGAGTAGAAGAGATAAGAGTAATCGTCAGGAGTCCTCACCAGAGTGAAAAGAGATGAGGAGCAAAAGAAATCCTACTCTCCGATATATATATATAGGACTCAAAACATTTTCAAGTGTGTGCCTAGACTCAACCGTCAACGATTCGATCAATCAGTGGGGGCTTCTAGGTCGGAGAAGACTCTGATACCAACTTGTAATGCCCAGGATGGGACTATACCTCCTACGTGTCGAGGCACGACTTAAAGGTATAAGCCCATTCTGGAATGATCTCAAGTTTGGTATCTTTGCACGACTCATGTAAAAGAGGGATTAAATTGCAAAAGGAGATAGTTGGCTTATACTCGCCACTTCACACAATACATTACATAAGCAAAACATCATTCAAACATCACAACCCGACTACGGGCGAAGATCCAAAAGAAAGATACCAAAACATAACGTTAAACAACAGGTCTAGATCAAATCCTAGTAGAAACCACTACTGATCGTCGAAACGTCACAAGCATACGGCCACTCTCTTCATCAAACTCCCGGTGAAGTACTTGAACCAGCTCCTGCATCCTTCGCGGCTGAACCTGCATCTGGTGTTGTAGTATCTGTGAGCCACGAGGACTCAGAAATCCCAAAACCATGGGTATTAAGACTAGCAAAGCTTTGTGGGTAGGAAGAGGTAAAGTGGTGAGGTTGCAGCAGCGGCTAAGAATAATATGGTGGCTAACTTACGAGTACCAGAAATAAGATGAGCATCTACGCAAACGGTCGCAAAAGTAGTGATCACTAAAGATACTGAACTACATACGAGTCAAACATAACCCCACCGTGTTCTCTTCTCAAAGTGAAAAGAGACAGTCACGGTTACTCACACAGTCAAGTTTTCTACAACCGGACATTAACAAATTCCAATCTGCCACATAACCGCGGGCACGGCTTTCGAAAGATCATAACCCTGCGGGGGTGTTCCAACTTAGCCCATTACAAGCTCTCACGATTAGCTGAAGTGATAATTATAATATCATCACCCCTTATCTTAGGGAAAATCCGATCAGGCTCGGCTTCCCGGTAGCACAAGACATTTCGACAATGGTAAAACAAGTCTAGCAAGACCTCCCGGTGTGTCGACACCCTGATAGTAGCCGCGCGTATCTCGTCTCAGGCCACGACCGGATGGGTGAAGCTACGGGTTTATATCAATCCTCGAGTTTCCTCGTGGTGACCCCGCAGGCTCCCCGTTTGGGACCAACACCATCAGCACTGGCCCCCCCTGCTATGTAGAATTAAGAACCCGGGGACATGACCCCCTATGCAATTAATTAATTATTTAAGTTTGTTATTATGAGCAAATTAAAACCAATGTTGGGCCTTGCTGGAGGAGTTTTATTCAAAGTCGAACTATCAAGGGGTCCCCATCCACCCATCGTGTAAGGAACGCAAAAATCAAGGAACATAATGCCGGTTTATCGGCGCCTAAGCCTTCCACCCATGCCCAGTATATAGGTGTGTTAATAATATTAATAATAATAGATATTGTGATATAACAACAGCAAGTTCCCTCCTGGAACGAACTTCATCTTCACCTGCAACTAACAATGCTATAAGAGGGGCTGAGCAAGCGGGTAACATAGCCAAACAGTGGTTGTGCTAGGAAGGTGTCAAAGGTTAGAGGTTTCATGGCAACAAGGAGAGGGCTGACTTAAAAGATGGGTAGCGCGACATGTAACGATAGCATCGAGACAACTAAGCATGGCAATGGTAGTAAAGGTATCCAAGGGTATGATCATCTTGCCTGGGATTCCACAAGGGAGAAGAACGGATCCATGAAGTAGACGGAGCAACATAGCCGAGCGAATCCTCACAACTCCGGAACGAAACCGAAGCTAACAAGAGAAGCAACCGGAAAGAAGCAAACGACACGGTAAACACACAAGCATAAACATGGCATACGATGCACATCCAAGTATGATGCATGTCCGGTTTAAAATATGCATGGCATGGCAATGTGCACAAACAAAACTACAAGTTAAGTGGAGCTCAATATGCAACGAGTTGCATATTGACGAAACACCACATTTTATTTATTTAGTTGACTCTCGTTTGTACAAGACAAGATTAAATGTTTGTTAACATGGCACGAGGTGAAACAAAACAAACTACCTATTTAGGCATGTTTAAATGAGGCCGGAATGACAAACAACAATTCCGGAAAATCCCCATGAGCATAATTTGAACTTGGTACTGTTCTGCCTAAGACATATTTTAATGTTGTTAAACAGCAATACAAAGTGCAACGAGTTATTCTACACATTTTTCCACCCCATTTACATATAAAGTTTATTAAAAATCGAGCTACGGTTATTTAGTTATGAAATAAATCATTTTAGCAAGTTATTTACACAAATTAATGAAAACAGCAAGTTTAGCATTTTTAACAGGGGTGAAAGTGGCATATTATGAATCTACACAAAATTCTAAGCATTTTTCATATATAAAGTTCTTGCATAAGATGCACAGTTGTGAAGTTATTATATGCATGAAGTTTAGGGTCCATACTGTAAAACTGCAGCAACTGGATAATTACAAAATCGCAGGTAGGAAAAAAGGAACTGGGCCGAAACTGGAGAGGCTGGGGGTTCTCACCATGGGCCATGGCCCGTCGGTGGAGAGGAACAGAGAGCTGGCACGCAGGGCCTTGGCACTGGAAGTGGCCCAGGGCGGGGCAGAACTGGCGATGCTGGGCCTCCCAGGCCGGCCCGATCGAGCAAGAAGGGGCGACCGAGGCAGGGGATCGGGCGCTGGCCTGTCGATGTGGTAACGGGTGCGCTAACGGGTGCGGGCGAGTGGGGACTCGGTGCTGCCGTCGCACTCGTTCCTGAGCAGAGGACGACGGCGAGGGACGAGAACGGCACGGGATCCAGGCGGGAAGGCGATGCGGAAGGCCGGGAACGACGGGCGGCGGAGGAGGTGAGCAGATCCCAGCGGCGGCGTGGCGAAAGAGGCCACTGGAGGCGGGTCCGACCGCGGCTTGTGGCAGCGAGGCAGGGAAACGACGCGCGAAGGGGGAACTCGCGGCCGGCTGACAACAAGGCACGACGGCGCATCCACGGGTAGGCAGCAGTGATGCTCTTCAAGGAGTAGGCAAGGCAGGGCGGCAGCTTGCGAGGGACTTGGCGCGGGACTTGGCGCGGGCTTCGGTCGGGACGCAGTGGAGGCCGATGCAGGCATGGAAAGCGGCGGGTCTGCGAGGTCCTGGTGATGGTCGTCGGCGGGATGGAGCTCCGGCGGTCTGGTGTCTTGGCCGACAAGGTCTTGCGAGAGGAGAAGGCGCAAGGATGAAGGACGACGACAGCTTGAGGAGCGTGAGACACCGAGCAGAGGAGCTCGAGCACCGGGCGCGTGAAGGTTGTGCCCTCGATTTCCAACTGGATCGAGTGCCGGCTGGATGGGTGGATCAAAGAGAGGCCGGGGTTGGCCCGATGGGGAATTTCAAGGGAGAATAGGTGGGTGGATCGGGATGGATCCCGAGGAAGATGCTGAGTGGGTGGCGGCGCGACAAGGGATGGATGGGACATTGATCCTAAAATTTAGGGTTAGGTGTCTATATATAGTAGGTGGGTTTAACTTAGGGGCTATTCGGTCCCTCCGATCGAAATTAGACGGTTCGAGAAAAATAGGGTAGGAGAGTCCAACGAAGAACCGATGATATTTTAGGGATGTTTGGGGATGATCCGGACCCAACGGTAACGAGAACCCCGGGTCGGTTCGGGGCAGTTTCGGACAAGCAGTCGATGGGGTAAATGTGGGCTGTGTAGAGTGATTGGGCTGAGAAGAGAGGGAGAGAGAGGGAGATGGCAGCCCGGCAACAGGTTTCAGAGCACTGAAACGTCCAACGAATAAACCGGCTATAGTGCCGCTATAGATTTAACGGTTGGGCTATCAAACAGACTCCGAATGCGATGAAATTTGACAGGCGGTCTGTCTACAGTATAATACGACCACACGCCAAGTTTCAACCCATTCCGAGAACATTTTCCGGCCACTTAAAAAATAAATATTCGGATGTGCCGCGGGCGCGTGCGAGTGTGTCTGGACTCAGAACGGACAACGGAGAGAACTGGGGAACACGAACGAATGCAAGTTTTTTAAAACATGCTGATGAAATGCACATGATGACAAAGCAAGGTGCAACACGCAAGCAAAAGACATGGCAACGATGACGAATAACTGGCTGACACCTGGCGCATCGGTCTCGGGGCGTCACAGCAAGTAACACATTGATCATACCCGTTATTACCCGGTTTTTATGCATTAGTTTCAACCGTCACACATTGCATGAGTAGGATCTCTTAACATGTAGGTCTGGGAAGTAGATGATGAGGTATAACCTAGTACCAGTTTTATTATCAAACCCCTGGGAGTTACTTCTACGTTATGCTTAGGTTGCCATGCTATGATCGTAAACGTGGTTTGGGTTTGAGAGTATCCATGACATATGTGAGAATTGTTAATTAATGGTTCAACTTAAGGTGGCAACTTTAAAACACATCTAGGAGGATTGGTTGCAGGGCACCTGGAGAATCCAGTGTTGTCCTAGGAAATCCCGGAGGACCCATGTGATTATCCTATGGAATGCCACCCAGGCTCAAAGGGATCATAAGACTATTCATGCTAGAAACTTCCATGTGCGGCCACAATGCCATTATGGGCTCCGGTATAGTTGAGTATGTTGTGTGAGCTCTTTCAGTGGTGGACTAGCAGATGTAGGGGAAAGTAGGTGTACGGGTCCACCCAGGTTAAAGAGTAAATGCTTCTGAAAGACTGTGTCTCGGTCATCCGTTTCTCAAACACCATGCAGTGCGAGAAATTCAACGGAGGAGATCGAGTCTTGTGGGGAAAAGTACGCAAACCTCTACAGAGTGTACAAACTATTCATGATTAGCCGTGTCCCCGGTTATGGACATCTTGAGTATCTGGCACTTGAACTATTGGATTGATCTCATCACTCAAAAATTAATTTGTTGGGTTGATACTATTTACTTTAATTGGGATGAAGTTGGAGGAACCTTCTCAATGATGTTTCAATTACCATGACAGTTAGAATAAAATTTAATACTTTGTTGTAGGGGAAATTGGGCTTTATGCAAAACATTACAACCTTAGAGCCTCCACCAACCATATATGCTTGGAGTAATAGCATTTATCTGTTACTTGCTCTACTGTGTTATCTTGCCAGCATATTCCATGTGCTGAACCGTTTCGGGCTACAACATATCGTGTTGCAGGCTTTTCTGAAGAAGAGTAAGGTGTGCTAGGTCATTTGTCATGCACTCAGCTATGCCGTTGGAGTTGATGGACTCACTTTATCTTCCAAGCCTTCCGTTGTTATCGTGTTAGATGGCCTTAAGCCATACCTATTGTAATGAGCTGCCATACTCTTACCTAGGCTTCAGGTTGGTGAATCAAAGGAAAACTCTATGGGCTCAGTGACTGGCATGAACGTCCTCCCGGGAATTTGAACTTGAATATTCCATCACCCCTCTTCTGGTAGAGTGGCGGTGTAGGTCCCGGTGAATCTCGGTATTCCAATGTTCAGGTACCTAGTGACTTCCTTCAAGTGTCGTCCAAAAGGTGTGTCTTCATCCGGTTGGGTAAACTTGTTCCTTGAGTCCGCCATCCTAAAGAGTAGAAATGGAGAGGAGTCATATCTTAGTGGTCGTGTCCTACATTCAGCGTGTGCTCTGATACCATCTTGTAGCAAACCGGCCCGAATGGATCAAGTCTTTGTGCTTTAGTGTCATCCCTGGATCTGTAATGCTGACACACACAGTACTCGAAGGAATTATAACAGAGTGGCAATCACACACTTATTACATTGAATGTCTCAAAAGAAAACTTACATTGCTATGGGACGAATTGGAGAAGTCTACAAACAGGAGTTGAAGGACACTATCTACCAGATATGTGGGCGCCGAGATGAGCAATGGGATATGATCAGTACCCGAAAGAACATGTCCATTGCAGCTTTCATCCAGGAGTTAAACCAGCACATTCGTCAACAGGAGCACCAGATGTGCGCAGGCATGATAGATTTGAAGAAGGTGTTAACCAGGAACACGGAGCTAGAAGAGGAACTCAAGTCTTCATGTGACGGATATGAGGAGGAAATCGCAATACTTGTGGAGAAGAATGATGACCTGACAAGGAAGCTAGGAGTATTCATGGGAGACCCCGCGCCAGGAGCAGAAGACGACGAACCCATGGAGATTCGTTCTGAAGACTACATCATCATCGACGACACCGACTCCGACCCTGATGGTAGTGATGATTACTATGAAGACGAAGCTGGAGCGGATATCATGGAGTCTTCCACCGATCAAAATTTCTAGATGACCACCATATGAGTAGTAGTTTTTCCCCATATAGTAGAAGTCCGAGCACTTTTGTAACGATAGTTTAGACCTTTTGTATGCCCTTGCTTGAATTTTTTTTTGGTGTGATATGATTGTGTTTGTCTCATGTGCATATGGGTAGTGATTTTACCCCTAGACCTCATTCTATTCTAAATCTCTTCCCTCTAAACCCATCAGATGCCTACGAGACGTGAGCCTGGATTTGAGTTTCCCCCTGAGCTCACCCAGCTGATCCAGCAGCAGAACACTTTGATGCAACTTCTTGTCTAGAACCAGAACAACAACAACAACCCTCCGCCGCCATCACCAGTTGGCAACCTAGCCCGTTTTGTGAGGTTGCGGCCGCCGGTGTTTTCCTGTAGCGTCGAGCCAATAGTTGCTGATGACTGGCTACGCAAGATTGGAAGGGAGTTGACCACTGCAGGTTGCACAGATGCTGAGAAGGTGCGTTTTGCCGCACATCAATTGGATGGACCAGCAGCCTCGTGGTGGGAGAATTACACAGCCACTTTCCCTATAGCCAATGTCACTTGGGATCAGTTTCAGCAAGCCTTTTGCACCGCCCATGTTTCAACTGGGGCTATGAGCATGAAGAAGTGTGAGTTTTGCAACTTGCGTCAAGGAAATCGTATTGTGGCTCAGTACGTAGATGAGTTTAGTACTCTATCTCGCTATGCCCCTGATGATGTGGCCACCGATGCCGCGAAACAAGAGAAGTTTATGGAAGGGCTGAATGATGAGATGAGCATACAGTTGATGGTAGCAACATTTAATAACTACCAGGAGTTGGTCGATAAGGTTCTTATGATTGAAGGGAAGCAGCAGCAGATTGAGAGCCGCAAGAGGAAGTATGGCGAAGGAAAGAACAATTCTGGAGCCTAGCAAGAAGCCCCGTTTCACCCCGAACTCGGGAGGATATACCCATAACCATGGAGGCCACACCCATAATGGAGGGAGTTCTCATAACCACAATGGCCCTAAGAATGGAAATGGGAATGGAGTAAGCAGTAATTAGAACCGCTCCAATCCAGCCACACCCACCAAGAAGGATCTAGGTCACATTACATGTTTCAAGTGTGGGAAGACTAGACACTACGCCACGGAGTGCCCTGAAGCGAAGAATGGGAACGGCAATGGAAGCTCTGGTTAGAAGCCCAACCCTTTCAACAGGGGACAAGTGAACCACGTGAACGTGGAGGAGGTTGAAGAGCAGCCTGATGCAGTTGTCGGTACGTTTTTGGTTAAGTCATTTACCGCAATAGTTCTTTTTGATACTGGTGCATCACATTCATACATTTCAAGGGGATTCATGGATAGATATAAGTTTCCCACCAAAGTACTTATGACACCTATGTTAGTAAGCTCACCAGGAGCAGAATGTATGGAAAGTCAAGGATGTTTTCAGATGCCATTAGCCATTCGAAGCCACGTTTTCCCCTGACCTGATAGTTTTGGAATCACAAGGATTGGATGTGATACAAGGCATGGATTGGCTATCGATGTATGGAGGAAACATCGATTATGCAAGTAAGTCGATTCTACTCACCACCCCGGAGGAGAAAAGGATCAAGTATGTATCTAGCCATGCGGCTAGGAGGACCCAAGTAAATTCTCTCTCGGGAGTAGTTCAGGAGGAAGTGCCTGTGGTGAAGGATTACCCGGATGTATTTCCAGAGGAGCTACCAGGCATGCCGCCAAATCAGGACATTGACTTTCTGATAGAACTATTGCCGGGCACCGGGCCAATATCGAAGAGACCATACCAGATGCCCACGAATGATCTGGAGGATATCAAGAAGCAGATTAAGGAGATATTGGAGAAAGGATTAATTCAACGAAGTTCATCACCCTAGGGAGCCCCGATGCTTTTGGTCGAGAAGAAGGATGGATCTTTCAGAATGGTCGTTGATTATCGAGCGCTGAATAAAGTGACCATTAAGAATAAATACCCACTGCCGATGATCAATGATTTGTTCGACCAACTTCAAGGAGTTAAAGTATTCTCCAAGATCGATCTACGATTAGGGTACCACCAACTGAAGATCCGAGAAAAGGATATACCTAAGACAACCTTCACCACCAGGTATGGGCTATATGAGTATACGGTTATGTCATTTGGATTGACTAACGCCGCTGCCTATTTCATGAGTATGATGAATAGGGTGTTCATGGAATTCTTGGATAAGTTTGTCGTGGTATTCATTGATTATATCTTGGTGTACTCAAAGAACGAAGAGGAACATAAGGAACATTTGCCTTTGGTTCTTGAGAAGCTCAGAGAACATCAGTTATATGCCAAGTTCAAAAAATGTGAGTTTTGGTTGAAGGAAGTTGGATTCTTAGGATATGTTATATCAGGAGAAGGTATAGCAGTGGATCCTACCAAGGTTCAAGCAGTCACTGAATGGTTGGCACCCACCTCAGTTGGAGAGATCTGCACTTTTCTTGGACTCGCTGGATATTACCGGAGATTCATTGAGAATTTCTCCAAGATTGCGAAGCCTATGACAGCATTATTGAAAAAGGACACTAAGTTCCATTGGACTGAAGAGTGCGAAGAAAGTTTTCAGGAGTTGAAGAAACATTTGACGACAGCCCCAGTGCTGATCTTGCAAAATATACGCAAGAATTTCCAAGTGTATTGCGATACCTCTCGCTTAGGACTTAGAGGAGTACTCATGCAGGACAGAAGAGTTGTTTCTTATGCCTCCCGTCAACTTCGACCGCACAAGTTGAATTATCCCACACATGATTTGGAGTTAGCAGCTGTAGTGCATGCGTGTTCGCACACGAATACGTAACCGTGTACCCTCGACACCGGGGGTGATGCACCACGGCTCACGTCGAAGGAGACCCGTCCGGAAGCGCGGTACGCAAGCAATCCGACGGGCGCTTTTGTAGACCCGAAACCCCACACGCCCGGGAGGGACCCCGTCAGGGCGCGCGGCGGCTATGGGCTGCCCTGGGTCGACCTGATCGCCCCTAGGGCCTCGAGGTTCGTCGCCCTACAACAAGAAGAACGAACAAAGAACGAGGAAGAAGAAGAACTAGGGTTAAGGAGAAAAGGTAAAAGATAAAAAGTGATACAAGAATTGATCGATTGTGTGTTGTTCAATCGGCCGTCACCCCTTAGGTATATAAGAGGCGGCTGGACTTACTGTGCAAGGAAAAGGCTTGGATTCACGTCCAAAACCCTAGAAAAATTCGGATTGGTTTTGTCCGAACTTTCCAAAACCGTTCGGTTTAAACTGGCTGTACCTTGCGAGTAATTTTTGAGGTCGTAAACGACCTAGGATGGAAAAGAGCCCAAAAGCAATCTTGACCGTTTCGACGAGACGAACAACTTTCATGTTGAACGTTTTTCGATTTCAAGCCATCTTCTAGGCCAAAACGGTCACGCAATACAGGCTGTTATTCGCGCTACCCATCAGACACGTGGCTGGTGGGGCGCGCCACTTATGGCTCTGTGACAGGGCTATGTTCGGATGGCTGTAACTTTTGCATACGAACTCGGATTGGGACGATTTTTATATAAAAATCGACCATTTTGATGAGACGCACAACTTTCATGTTGAAACTTTTTCCATTTGAAGTCAACTTAATTGGGTTTAAAGCCATTCTTTAATCTGGTGTCACCATGAGCATCTCTGAACTTGTCATAACTTTTGCATCCAGACTCCGTTTTAGACCACTTTCATATCCATGTTGATCTTCTCAAAGAAAGACATCTCATGGTGACTTCTAATCATAAGTTTGAAGTAATCTTGACATAGATTAAAGCAACTTTTACGATTGTGTCACTTTTGAGCATCAACACATGCCCCCCTGTTTTTCGGCAAAGCAAGCGTGCCGAAAAATAATTTGTACCATGTTGGTTCTAAGAACGATGTCAACACCCCATCGGCCATATATATGCTTAGGACGATAATTATATACCGGCCATTATTGTTCTTGAACCCTTGATGCAAACTTGGGCGAAACCTTCTCAACTTCATTAACAATTCGATGATAAAGTTCCATAGATATTTATCTCAAGGTCATCCTCCAAACCATATTGTTCCCCCTTTTTCTAGGATTTTGTAGATAATCAACAATAAACTCTCTCCAATCCTTACTATCACCTGCATCAAAATTCATTAGTGGCCGAAGCTGTGAACTTCGGTTTGCCTTACCTATGTTGACGAGACGAAGCATCGGCTATTGAGAGAAATGCAATACACCATGATTAACGTAGTAGCCGGATGCTTGCTGTGCCAACTCTTTTGAATTGTCATGTCTAAATATAAGAACATTTTTAAGGCAACCCAAGGTAAATTTTGCATCTAGACATATCTCAAGATAAACTATATGTGTTCGTTAAAACATTGATAACCCTTGGATGTTTGTTGCACTACTCATAACGAATCACCGAAAGCCTCGATATGTATAGCACCTATAGCAAGTAAAAGAGTCAATCCGAATAACAATGCATATTCGGCTTTGATTAATCATGCATAAAAATATTCTAAGCGGCATGAGGCTTAAAAAAATATTACCATAAGGAGATATATAAACAACACCAACACTTTGGTCATTGCTACGAATTGAACCATCAAAACATAATCTCCATAGTACTAGAGAGACAAGGCTAACATCAATATTATGCATGTCATTAAACCGATGTTCAGTAATAAAATCAGCTATGATTTGGCCTCTTATAGATCTCAAAGATGCATAAGCCAAATCATATCCAAACAAAGTATAAGCCCACTAGCCAAGTTTGCACTATGAATTGGTCTATGCAACGTATACTCAATGACATCGGTCTGTTTCAACTCCATTCAATCATAATATAGGCATACATATGAATTTTCATGAGCACATATTTTGTCTCGCTCTCCATTCGAACTAAGGACGATGCTAGAATACTACACCGGCCATGCATTGACATATTCTTAGGACGAGAGATAAATATCGGCCATTACCATGTAGACATCATTCAAAGCACATATAGCCGAAATAAACAAATGAAATGACAAATCAAGTATTTCGACCCTTTGGATCAGCAATAAACTTGTAGCTAATCAAATGTATAGTGACTTGGTAATACCCTTTCATGATGTAAGAAATTATATGGCATCCATGGATTAAAATAAGCCCATTGAGGGTTACCAATCATACCTGATGACGAATTCCATGGCACAGGCGTTAATGGCATAGTTGAAGAATATGGATAATGTGTAGACCGAAGATGCTGAAATCTTCGGCTTGGTCCTTCATAGTTTTCACTTTTTTCCTTCTTCACCTTTGCCGCACTTGTTGTAATGGAAGCTTGCACATAATCCTTATTTTGAGCACTTCCTTTGGGAACCCATGCCATGTTCCTTTCTTCAAGTTCCTGTGCACTAAGTTTTTGTAATTTCTTCTTTTGCCAATATGATAAACCGAGTGGGCACCCCGGCTGCGATTTTGTCTTGGCAAATGGCAATCCTTTTTTGGCCTTGTGCACTCTCAACTTCTTTTCTTCAGATTTGGCACTTTGACTCTCAATAATTGGTTGCTTCATCTCATTGCCTTTAGTAGCCAATGTCAACACTTTAATTGGCTCTTTTTCATTTGAGATCAAAACTGAAGTTGCACTCTTACGACCATCTCTTTTAACACGGTAAACTTGCTTGACCACCTCTTTCTTCTTCCTTGAGCTCCGGACCGATTCCTTATGATTGAAACGGTCTTTAACATGTGATTGTTCAAATGTTGATCTTCTCGGAGCTGCATAATATTGGTGAGATGGTCTAAAATAAGATGGAGAATGCGCCCTTGTATCATACATGTCCCATGATGGATATGGATCTACTTGAGCATAGGGAGGCATCCACGGCATTGGCATTGGCTGTAATGCCCCGGATGTAATACTTTCCCTTTTGGGCATATAATAAATCTCCGGCTTCATCTATTTCCATTTCGGGTTCTTTGTCTTTCGGGCTTTCGTCGTTTTGTTGTGTGAGTGTGTGGCATTCATTCATATCATGTAGACATGTGCATCGCATTGCATTTGTGTTGTGGGTTGCATCCGGTTCGTGGCGTTTCTTCCCGTTGTCCGTTTCGTGTTCCGGAGCTCCCTCACGTGTCCGTGACGTCCCGTAGGCCTACTTTGTTGTTCGGGCGTTTTTCGTTACCGGTGTGCCGCGAGGTTGTGTTGTGTGTTGTTGTTTTGTTGTGTGCAACCCGCCTCTCAAATCTCGTCTCGTTTGGACTCCGTTGACTTTTCCTTCCGTTGTCCGTGTGGGTCCGATGTGCCTTCACTTCGTGTCCCGGATATACCCCTACTGCTTTCTTTTATCTCCGTCTGGTCCTTTTAAATCATCCCCGCGATCGGATCCGTTGGATCACGATCGGAGGGCTCCTAAACACCCCTAGCCTCCAAACCCTAGTCTAAAACTGCTACATATAGGCCCCCTAGCCTATTGTGGTTTCCCCTTCTTCTTCCCCTTCTCCACCATTTCGTTTTTTTTTCCTTTTTCGTTCAGATCCAAAACCACTCCGCAGAGATCTCAGATCCCGAGGGGATCCATCGGATCCTTCCAGCCGTCGACCGCGCCGGGATCCCCTCGAGGACACCGAAGTCAACGCCGCTTCGCTTCTGGCTTCGATCGCAGCCTGCCGCCGGATCCGTTCGATCCAACCTCTCGCGCCGCAGCCCGTCCACCGCGCCTTCGTCCCGCGGCCCGTACGCCGCCGACGCAGGCCGCTCGGCGCAGGACCACTTCCCCGCGAGCAGGCCGCTCGGCGCTCAGGCCCACTCGCCCGACCTCCCTCGACCCGAGCCGGCGTTCGTCGGCGCCAGTTTGCACGCCGCCTGGGCCTCTCGCCCCGGGCCCAGCCACCGCAAGCCGCCGCGGCCCGTCCCTTCGCCGCCGGCTGGGCCTCGCGCCTCTGCGGTCGCGGGCGCCTCCCAGGAGCCAGCCACCGCACCGGGCCGGTTTCCCTCCGCGCCGCCGTGGGCTTCTGCCACCGATCGGGCCCGCCTTCCACCGCGCGCTGGGCTTCGCCACTGTAGCCCGCCGGCCGCACTGTTCATCTGTTCATCAGATCTGATCCAACGAGGTTGACCTAACCCTAGTCCCTGTTTTTTTTCCTGATCTGAAATCCAAACTTTGACCTGCTCTAATTTCTTGCCTGTTGCTCCGTTTTGCGCGTGTAGCATGTCCAGATGTTCGTGGAGATGTCCTCTACGTTTTACCTGTTGTAGTCATGCATGTTAGATGTCATCTTGACACTTGTTTTGCTGTTGCAAGAGTGCATCATGAGTTAAACTGCTGTTATGTGTTATTTCCATGCCACCTTTGACTTGTGATGTCTTTTAGCTCGTTTGTCCAAACGATGCAAATGACATGTCCACGTGTTCGTCTTGCCACGAACTACGTGTTGTGTGTGATAGGTTGCATGGTAGATTTATAGTTTCCTTGTTGTCATCGTTGCAAAGTGCCATGTTCACATGTTGTGTTTTCACTTGTTATGAAATGTCATCTTGTTGAGCTCGTTGCAATCGGTGTGTTCACCACAATGATGCATGCTTGTGTGTTTCGGGATCACCTTCATATGTATTTTGATGAGGTGCTTACCCTTTGCCATGTTTAGTTTCGAGGTGACTTAAACATGCTCTTTTGTGTGCTAAGTTGATGTTGCTGTTTTAGGACTTAGTGAAATTTCACTAAGTCTGAAATCTGTAACGTTCCGATGCCATGTTCGTGAGATGTTGTAGGACAAAGCATGATAGTTTTGGGGTGGATTTTGATTGTTCCTTGTAGTATATATTGTTGTCTTTCCATCCATGTCCTCACATGTCCATTTGAGTGGCTGTAGCATGTTTATCTTTTGCTCTAAAGTTTCAATAAAATTCTGCTGCCAGAATTTTATTTCAAAGTTCAATATGTCCAAGATCATTGCTATTGATCCGTGACTCCGTTGGGGGTGCACTTTTGACCTAGTTGCTGTAATTTATATCTAGTTTATGTTCAAGTCCTTTGACATGCTTTTTGGGTGCTGTAGATTAATTATTTTGAGCTCCAAAGATGCTATGTTGCTGTAATTTGCAGTTTTCGCTCAAATCTTGTTTCGGGCATAACTTTTAGCCCGTAACTCCGATTTCAGCGAATCTTATATCAAACTTGGGTGATTTTCTGTGTAGATTAATAATATCAGGTTGTTATCTTGTTTTGAGGTGTTTTGCTTGAGTGATGTTTTACGTGCTCCATGTGCATCCCTAGTGCATCCATCATGCATTCATGTTTTTCGAGTGCGCATTGCATCGTGTTGATTGGTGCTTGGTGTGTTTGTCTTGTTTAGAGCCGGAAGTTGACCACGAGTTTTCCAACGAGGTTGAGCACGAGGTTTCCAACGAGTTTGAGCACGAGGACCCTTCTTTCGATCCGAACGTCTTCTCTTCAGGCAAGATGACCGAACCCCGATAACTTTACTATCTTCGCCTATTGCTAGTAGTCTCGATCTATAGTTTTGCCTCGATGCCCATGTTCTTCTTGTCAGCCTCCTACTTGTAACCAATTGCCATGTTTAACCAACCTTACCTATGCAAACCGTTGCTTGGCTAAGTACGCTTCGCTCAGCCCTTCTTATAGCGTTGCTAGTTGCAGGTGAAGTGAAGATGCTTGCTTCATGTTGAAGTTTGGTTGGGTTATATCACACTATATAAATGCTTTAATTGAAATCATCTATATATTGGCAAGGGTGGAAGGCTAAGCCTTTTGCTTGGTGTTTTGTTCCACTCATGCCGTTAGGATCCGTATAAGCCGGTATTATGTTCCTTGATTATGCGTTCCTAACACGGTTGGGGTGTATGGGACCCCCTCGATAAACCGCTATGTGCTAAGTCTTTTCCAGCAAATCCCAACATTGGTACTATTTGCCTAATAACAACTAAACATGCATAGGGAGTAATTAACCCTCTTTCTTAATCAACAACCCCGGGCCAGTGCTCCACATGAGTGTTGGTCCGAAACGGGGAGCCTGCGGGGCCACCTCGAGGAAACTCAAGGTTTGGTAAAAACCCGTAGCTTCGCCCATCCGGTCGTGTCCTGAGACCTAGATACGCGCGGCTACGATCAGGGTGACGACACGCCGGGAGGATTTGCTGGATTAGCCTTACCTTAGTTCGGTTTAACTTGAGCACGGGATTCCGAGGATACTCGGGTCTTCCCACTTTGGAGTTGCGACTCCGCGGATCGTGGGCTTGTAATGGGTCAAGTTGGAACACCCCTGCAGGGTTTAAACTTTCGAAAGCCGTGCCCGCGGTTATGTGGCAGATGGGAGCTTGTTAATTCCGGTTGTAGATAACTTGACACAATGATACTAATACACTACCAGCGTGAGTTCCGTGACTGTCAATTTCCGAATAGGGATTCGGGAGTTGAACACGGAGGGGTTATGTTTGTGAGCTGTAGCTAGGATCACTTCGTGATCACTTCTCGCGATGCCTTCTCTTCTCGCTCTCACTTGCGTAAGCTAGATGCTAGTTGCTGCTGCAGACTTGTTCTTTCTTCAGCCTTTCCCTCACCCAAAGGCTTTGATAGTTCTGTTACCCGGGAACGGGATTGCTGAGTCCTCTGTGGCTCACAGTTACTTCACACACCAGATGCAGGTCCAGCTGTGAGCTATCCAGGTGATGGCACCGAGCTGGATTGGGAGTACGACGAGGAGCGTAGTCGTTACTACGTGCGCTACCCGGACGATCAGTAGTGGAGTCTCTTACTAGGATTCGATCCGCCTGTGGTTGTTTTATTTATCTGAGTTTGGTACTTTGACTTTTGGCTTTTGCCCTTAGAGGGTTGTAGTGCTCTTAATGTATGATGTTTGAGACTTGTACTGTTATTCTGTGACGTGACGATTGTAAGCCAACTATTTTCAGTTTACTATCCCTCTTTTACATGAGTTGTGCAAAGATTACCAAACTTGAGATCATTCTAGGATGGACTTATGCCTTTAAGTCGTGCCTCGACACGTAGGAGGTATAATTCCATCCTGGGCATTACAAGTTGGTATTCAGAGCCTTCTCCGACCTAGGAGCCCCCACTGTTTGATCGAACCGTTGACGGTTGAGTCTAGGCACACACTGAAAACTTTTTGAGTCCTATATTATATCGGAGGGTAGGATTTCTTTGCTTCTCATCCCTTTTCTCTCTGGTGAGGACTCCTGACGTCTACTCTTGTCTCTCCTATCTTCAAAATTTGCACAAAATTTTTTTTAGGATCCCGCGAGTATTCTGCGATTGTTTCGATGTTCTTGTGACAAGGATATTGTTCCCGTTGCCTCCTGTTACCGAGGAGTTGAGCTTCGGGGTATCATTGTAACAAGCATATCGTGACAGTACTAAATACTTAAGACGGCCGACATCGAAAATCTCCCCTATACGGCCAGTGGCAAGATAACCCCGACATCACCCAGTACTGGGGAGGTAGTTCGGGAGTATTGCCATAGCTTGTTATAGTGGATGCTTTTCGAAGGTCCGAGGTACACAGTTTCCGAGAAAGACTGGTTATGTGTTGAAGGATGGATACACCTGGATGTAGGTTAGAGTTGATTGCGCGGTGCTTCCCGTGTATCCCCAACACCTGATTGCATAACTGGAATCTTTCGGAAAGCTATAGGTGGGTTTTATCCAGTAGATCGTAGGCATTCTTCCAACGAATGCAGGTTAGTGAGTTCGGGGTTCGACATTGAGTGAAGGAGTTATATGACCGAGGTTACTATCAGGAGTTGCATCTTAAAGGGTCCTTGGCTATGCTGATTCGGGGATTGCAAAACCTTTTCGTAACGCGTTCATATGCTTTCAGCACAAAGATGTTAGAACGAAACTCCTCTCTTGTGTTTGTTCCTTTCCGTACCTTGTTGTTTATTATTTATCCTTTTGATCCCTATGTGGCTTCTCGTGAAGACTGATGTTATCAATTAACTAAGAATATTCATTCGTTCCTCTTGTTCGGATGATTTCATTCGTTCTTATTGTTCGAATGATTATTGTGAAGACTTGTTGCAATTCATTCCATTGATTCAGCTTATTCCTTTTGTCAATCAATTGCTGATTCGTGGTCATCTCTTACAGGATGGCTCCGAAAAAGGTTCCGAATGCCAACCCAGAGGTGGAAGAGGTCCCAGAGCATCCTCCTTCCCCTCCTCCTCCGCCTGAGGCTTGGAGAGCAATTATGCAGACTACTGCTCAGAACACTCAGTTGATGATGCAGATGATGCAGCAAATGCAAGCTATGCAAACTAATCAAACTAATCAGGGTGTTCCAGTGAACCAAGGCAACTTCTTCCAGCAGCACCATGCTACCCTCAACCAGTTCCTGGCTAACAATCCTAAAGCTTTCAGTTACTGTGTCGACCCTCTCGATGCTGAAGATTGGCTGACCGATATCAAGAAGCATTTTGAGTGCAGTAACGTGAAAGAAGATGACTATGTGAAGTTTGCAGCCTTCCAACTGAAAGATCAAGCAGCTGACTGGTGGCAGCAGTACAAAGACTCAAGGCCGGGTCAAGTGATCTCATGGGAGAATTTCTGCAAGGATTTCCGCTCGCATCACATTCCTACAAGTGTTATCGAGGGTATGCGTGAGCAATTCCGCAACCTCAAGCAGGGCTCCATGACAGTCTATCAGTATAATGTCAAGTTTCAAAACCTCGCTCGCTATGCAAAGCAAGACATTCCTGATGCAAAGAGCAAAATCTATCAGTTCCGTGGAGGTCTCAAAGATGAACTTCAGCTTGCTCTCACTCTGTTCGAGCCAGACGAATTCGATAAGTTCTATAATATTGCTTTGAAACAAGAAGCAGCTCAGCTTAAGATGGAGGCTTCTAAGAAGAGAATTCGAGATGCTGTTCACTCTACCTCATCGTCTCAGTTGGCTGCGAAACAACAGAAATTCTGGCTTCCTCCTCCTCCAATGATTCGAGCTCCATACAACAACTCCAGCAACTTCAACAACTCCAACAACAAGAACTCTAGTGGTCGTGGTTTCTCCCACCCACCCAACCCAAGCAACCAGTCGAAGAAGCAGTTTCAGTCTCAAGGCTCCAAGTCCAGTGGCTCTCAGTTCCGTCCTCTCTCAGAAGTGACTTGCAACAAATGCACTCAGAAAGGTCACTATGCCAACAGATGTCCGAATCCGAAGCGTCTTCCTCCTCCTCCTCCTGTCGGTACCGCTATTGTCAGGCATGATCCAAAGGCAGCAAGAGTTAATCTGATGAATGCAGCACAAGCAGAGGCTTCTTCTGATGTCATTCTGGGTAACCTTCCAGTGAACTCTATTCCAGCTAAAGTGTTATTTGATTCGGGTGCATCATGCTCTTTCATGTCTCAACCTTTTGCATCCAAGCACAGTATTGCCACTTCAAATTTGCCTCAGAGGTTGGAAGTTATTTCTCCAGGGAGACGTATGTCTTCTACTGTCTATGCTCCGGATGTTTCTATTCGCATGGGAGATTATCGTTTTATGGCTAAACCGGTGGTTCTTGGTCATTCTGACATTGACCTCATTCTTGGAATGGATTGGCTTTCTCAGCACGATGCTCACATTGATTGTGCTCAAAAGGAAGTCAAATTGACTCATTCTGATGAAGATGTGATTATCTTCGCCTCCAGGGATAATACTATTCGGCTTTTCTCTCTTAATGGTAAGGGTGAAATTAATGCCATAGAGCAAATTCCAGTGGTGAACGAATACCAAGACGTCTTTCCAGAAGAACTTCCAGGCATGCCTCCACACCGTCAGGTGGAGTTTGTCATTGAACTCGAGCCGGGCACCGAACCTGTTTGCCGGCGTCCATACAAGCTCTCTTCAGATGAATTGAAGGAATTGAAGAAACAGTTGGATGAACAGGAGCGTATGGGTCTCATCAGACCGAGTACATCTCCGTGGGGCTGTGGTGTCTTATTTGTCAAGAAGAAAGATGGCACGGAGCGTCTCTGTGTTGACTACCGGCCACTGAACAAGAAGACGATTAAGAACAAGTATCCGCTCCCCAACATCAACGAACTCTTTGAGCAGCTCAAAGGAGCTAAAGTGTTCTCTAAGCTTGACCTCCGAATGGGCTATCATCAAATTCGCATTCGCGAGGAAGACATTCCCAAGACGGCCTTCAGAACGAGCTACGGTTCATATGAGTATACCGTCATGTCCTTCGGTCTCGCCAATGCTCCTCCTACCTT
>LR738711.1:533167342-533228434 GCA_902687465.1 Secale cereale | reverse complement strand
TTTTTTTTCCTTTTTCGTTCAGATCCAAAACCACTCCGCAGAGATCTCAGATCCCGAGGGGATCCATCGGATCCTTCCAGCCGTCGACCGCGCCGGGATCCCCTCGAGGACACCGAAGTCAACGCCGCTTCGCTTCTGGCTTCGATCGCAGCCTGCCGCCGGATCCGTTCGATCCAACCTCTCGCGCCGCAGCCCGTCCACCGCGCCTTCGTCCCGCGGCCCGTACGCCGCCGACGCAGGCCGCTCGGCGCAGGACCACTTCCCCGCGAGCAGGCCGCTCAGCGCTCAGGCCCACTCGCCCGACCTCCCTCGACCCGAGCCGGCGCTCGTCGGCGCCAGTTTGCACGCCGCCTGGGCCTCTCGCCCCGGGCCCAGCCACCGCAAGCCGCCGCGGCCCGTCCCTTCGCCGCCGGCTGGGCCTCGCGCCTCTGCGGCCCATCCGCGAGCGCCTCCCAGGAGCCAGCCACCGCACCGGGCCGGTTTCCCTCCGCGCCGCCGTGGGCTTCTGCCACCGATCGGGCCCGCCTTCCACCGCGCGCTGGGCTTCGCCACTGTAGCCCGCCGGCCGCACTGTTCATCTGTTCATCAGATCTGATCCAACGAGGTTGACCTAACCCTAGTCCCTGTTTTTTTTTCCTGATCTGAAATCCAAACTTTGACCTGCTCTAATTTCTTGCCTGTTGCTCCGTTTTGCGCGTGTAGTATGTCCAGATGTTCGTGGAGATGTCCTCTACGTTTTACCTGTTGTAGTCATGCATGTTAGATGTCATCTTGACACTTGTTTTGCTGTTGCAAGAGTGCATCATGAGTTAAACTGCTGTTATGTGTTATTTTCATGCCACCTTTGACTTGTGATGTCTTTTAGCTCGTTTGTCCAAACGATGCAAATGACATGTCCACGTGTTCGTCTTGCCACGAACTACGTGTTGTGTGTGATAGGTTGCATGGTAGATTTATTGTTTCCTTGTTGTCATCGTTGCAAAGTGCCATGTTCACATGTTGTGTTTTCACTTGTTATGAAATGTCATCTTGTTGAGCTCGTTGCAATCGGTGTGTTCACCACAATGATGCATGCTTGTGTGTTTCGGGATCACCTTAATATGTATTTTGATGAGGTGCTTACCCTTTGCCATGTTTAGTTTCGAGGTGACTTAAACATGCTCTTTTGTGTGCTAAGATGATTTTGCTGTTTTAGGACTTAGTGAAATTTCACTAAGTCTGAAATCTGTAACGTTCCGATGCCATGTTCGTGAGATGTTGTAGGACAAAGCATGATAGTTTTGGGGTGGATTTTGATTGTTCCTTGTAGTATATATTGTTGTCTTTCCATCCATGTCCTCACATGTCCATTTGAGTGGCTGTAGCATGTTTATCTTTTGCTCTAAAGTTTCAATAAAATTCTGCTGTCAGAATTTTATTTCAAAGTTCAATATGTCCAAGATCATTGCTATTGATCCGTGACTCCGTTGGGGGTGCACTTTTGACCTAGTTGCTGTACTTTATATCTAGTTTATGTTCAAGTCCTTTGCCATGCTTTTTGGGTGCTGTAGATTAATTATTTTGAGCTCCAAAGATGCTATGTTGCTGTAATTTGCAGTTTTCGCTCAAATCTTGTTTCGGGCATAACTTTTAGCCCGTAACTCCGATTTCAGCGAATCTTATATCAAACTTGGGTGATTTTCTGTGTAGATTAATAATATCAGGTTGTTATCTTGTTTTGAGGTGTTTTGCTTGAGTGATGTTTTACGTGCTCCATGTGCATCCCTAGTGCATCCATCATGCATTCATGTTTTTCGAGTGCGCATTGCATCGTGTTGATTGGTGCTTGGTGTGTTTGTCTTGTTTAGAGCCGGAAGTTGACCACGAGTTTTCCAACGAGGTTGAGCACGAGGTTTCCAACGAGTTTGAGCACGAGGACCCTTCTTTCGATCCGAACGTCTTCTCTTCAGGCAAGATGACCGAACCCCGATAACTTTACTATCTTCGCCTATTGCTAGTAGTCTCGATCTATAGTTTTGCCTCGATGCCCATGTTCTTCTTGTCAGCCTCCTACTTGTAACCAATTGCCATGTTTAACCAACCTTACCTATGCAAACCGTTGCTTGGCTAAGTACGCTTCGCTCAGCCCTTCTTATAGCGTTGCTAGTTGCAGGTGAAGTGAAGATGCTTGCTTCATGTTGAAGTTTGGTTGGGTTATATCACACTATATAAATGCTTTAATTGAAATCATCTATATATTGGCAAGGGTGGAAGGCTAAGCCTTTTGCTTGGTGTTTTGTTCCACTCATGCCGTTAGGATCCGTATAAGCCGGTATTATGTTCCTTGATTATGCGTTCCTAACACGGTTGGGGTGTATGGGACCCCCTCGATAAACCGCTATGTGCTAAGTCTTTTCCAGCAAATCCCAACATTGGTACTATTTGCCTAATAACAACTAAACATGCATAGGGAGTAATTAACCCTCTTTCTTAATCAACAACCCCGGGCCAGTGCTCCACATGAGTGTTGGTCCGAAACGGGGAGCCTGCGGGGCCACCTCGAGGAAACTCAAGGTTTGGTAAAAACCCGTAGCTTCGCCCATCCGGTCGTGTCCTGAGACCTAGATACGCGCGGCTACGATCAGGGTGACGACACGCCGGGAGGATTTGCTGGATTAGCCTTACCTTAGTTCGGTTTAACTTGAGCACGGGATTCCGAGGATACTCGGGTCTTCCCACTTTGGAGTTGCGACTCCGCGGATCGTGGGCTTGTAATGGGTCAAGTTGGAACACCCCTGCAGGGTTTAAACTTTCGAAAGCCGTGCCCGCGGTTATGTGGCAGATGGGAGCTTGTTAATTCCGGTTGTAGATAACTTGACACAATGATACTAATACACTACCAGCGTGAGTTCCGTGACTGTCAATTTCCGAATAGGGATTCGGGAGTTGAACACGGAGGGGTTATGTTTGTGAGCTGTAGCTAGGATCACTTCGTGATCACTTCTCGCGATGCCTTCTCTTCTCGCTCTCACTTGCGTAAGCTAGATGCTAGTTGCTGCTGCAGACTTGTTCTTTCTTCAGCCTTTCCCTCACCCAAAGGCTTTGATAGTTCTGTTACCCGGGAACGGGATTGCTGAGTCCTCTGTGGCTCACAGTTACTTCACACACCAGATGCAGGTCCAGCTGTGAGCTATCCAGGTGATGGCACCGAGCTGGATTGGGAGTACGACGAGGAGCGTAGTCGTTACTACGTGCGCTACCCGGACGATCAGTAGTGGAGTCTCTTACTAGGATTTGATCCGCCTGTGGTTGTTTTATTTATCTGAGTTTGGTACTTTGACTTTTGGCTTTTGCCCTTAGAGGGTTGTAGTGCTCTTAATGTATGATGTTTGAGACTTGTACTGTTATTCTGTGACGTGGCGATTGTAAGCCAACTATTTTCAGTTTACTATCCCTCTTTTACATGAGTTGTGCAAAGATTACCAAACTTGAGATCATTCTAGGATGGACTTATGCCTTTAAGTCGTGCCTCGACACGTAGGAGGTATAATTCCATCCTGGGCATTACATTGGCGGCCCAAAATAAGGATATGAATATGTCGCATAAAAATTGTCACTTTGCCAATACCGATCCTCATATTTGCGCCTTGGGGGTGATCTTGGTTTCTTTGCATGATTTGGCCGATAAGCATTCTTCTCTTCACTCTTCTTTTGATACTTATCCAATAGTTCAGCGAAAGTGATTTTTGATCTCTTACACTTGCGCTTATTTTGGCCTTTGCTTTCTTTTGGTTTGCTTTCATCGATCATTGGATTTGCTTGTTGCCCCCCAGTCCTTGGCGTCTCCATTGTAGCTTCGATGGAATTCTCGCCCTCAAGATTATGTTCATTATGCTCTTCAACAACTTCTTTACTTGAAAGCTTGATCCCATCACTTGCAGTTTTTATCTTCTCTTTAAATGGATCGGCTTGAAGCAGCTGATGCAAAAACTTTCTGCCATCGGGACCAATCGGAATAGACTGGTCATCTCTTGGTGTTTCAGCAAATTTCAATCGTCCTTTTTCAATGGCCGATTTAACTATTTGACGAAACATATTGCAATCCTCAAAATTATGTTTGAACGAATGATGCAACCTACAATACATTCATCCTTGAATTGATAGATTGACATGGTGATCAAGAATTCTTATGTAATTATTTTTCAGCAACAAATCAAATATTTTATCACACATGCTTGAATTGAAGGTAAACCTTTTATTCTCTAGCCGATCTTGCTGTTTGAAAGGCTTTGGAGATAAGCAAATGAATGGTTCAGATTTGTAGTCTCCCCATTCGTCTATCCATTGTTTTTTCCACTCTATCTCCGATGTCTTTGGATAAGATATTATATTAGCATCGATTTTCTCAATAGAATTTAACCTTGGCTTTAAATTTCTGAAACGAAGATATTTAGAACATACATGTCTCAGTTGAGACCAAGTGCAAGCCAAGTACGAAATAAGCAAAGCTACCCAACTAGATATGAACTTTACATAAAGCAACGGGGAAAGCTTTGGCTGTAACAATAAGTCAATATCGGTCTTTATAAATGGCGTAATGGGTTGACCGATATGTTCCACAACAAGTTTATTGCTAACAAGTAAATTACCCTTCTTCATTGGTCTTTCAAAATTACTTATGATAATATTTCTTATAGATGCATCAATAATGAAGTCGCGACCAAATCTGAAAATAGGTAAATTACTCTCTATGCATACCTCTTCAAATATGTTAGGAGAACATGATGGTGGTGTCACTTGAAGAACATCTTGCTCCGTCTTTGGATGGATCCCCAACACCTTTTCATCATCTTTTTCTTGATTCCGTGCATCATTGCTTTGAAGATCCATGTCAGCCGAACTTTGTTCGGCTACTTGTTCTTGTCCTTGAGGCTTGTCAATTTCTATGGCACGGAACTCATAGGGCAGGAAGTAGGTTCCATTGACTTCGGAAAAATCAAGTATGACTGTTTCGCTATGCTTTCCATGCCCTTTCTCAATAATGCTTGCCTCTTTGGATTTGATGGACTCAGAATATATACTACTTGATTCGGCTTTTATAATAACCGAATTTTCTTTGTTACCTGAATCAACAACTTTATCTTTTTGAATTTGCAAGGCTTCTCGCTCTCGTCTAATTTTAGCCCACATCTCAGCTTGGCGAGCTTTAAACTTTTTCATCTCAATATCCATCCACTCGTCATGAGATTGCCCCCCAATACTTTGAGACTCTTTCGGCAATGAGGTGCCGAAACTTTGCGATTGTTTAGGTGGTACAATGGATGGTACAACACTGGGCAATTGCATCATTTGCACAACTCTAGCTTTTACAGCAGCAAAATCATGAGGCTTCCTGCCTTCTATTAGTTCCTGGCGAATAGAGTTGCACAAATCCCAAGAGAATGTAAGCTTGTTCTCAATTACCCAGTCTGGATATGGTTGCCCCCCAATGCTTTTAGACTCTTTCGGCAATGAGATGTTGCCGAAATTATGTAATTGTGTAGGGGGGACATGATATGCCACGGTAGTAGGTGAAGGCATTTGTGCTCCTACAGAAGTTTCACTTATTCGGCCATGACCATTAAGGTGCGGAGCCGAATTATGGACATCGACAGTTGCGTATGGTGCCAAAAAACTAGTAGCATGAGGTGTAGCATATGATGTTTGAGGGTAATTGGCCGAATAACTAGTAGTAGCATGGCCAATTCCCCTATCCACCAGCATGTTTGGATTAACATGTTGCAAATTAGTTGCCGATGAATAAAAAGATGAAACACTATGTTGCATGCCATTGAAAGATCCTACATGGGGTGTTTCAACTTGATTAACCGAACTCACCATGTTGTTCATCGGCACATGGATTTGTGGGGTTGCCGATGCATGGGAGTTGGGATACATATGTTGCATGTTGCTAAAATTATATGAAGTAGAATCATGGAGATTTTGTTGCATCGGACCTTGCACATAATTAGATGCATGATTGATAAAGCTAGGGCTACCTGATACATTATGCTCATTAGATGATCTAGCAACAACATATGTATTAATTGCATCTACATATGTGAATTGGGTATTCATATTACCTTTGTAGATTGCAAACCCTAGATGACGATCTGTTCGTAGCAAGAACGGGCCGGAGACCGTTCAAAGCTTCGTCCCCAGCGGAGTTGCCAAAAAGTGTGTTCGCACACGAACACGTCACCGTGTACACTCGACGCCGGGGGTGATGCACCGCAGCTCACGTCGAAGGAGACCCGTCCGGAAGCGCGGTACGCAAGCAATCCGGCGGGCACTTTTGATGACCCGAAACCCCACACGTCCGGGAGGGACCCCGACTGGACGCGCGGCGGCTATGGGCTGCCCTAGGTCGGCCTGACCGCCCCTAGGGCCTCGAGGTTCGCCGCCCTGCAACAAGAAGAACAGACGAAGAACGAGGAAGATGAAGAATTAGGGTTAAGGAGAAAAGGTAAAAGATAAAAAGTGATAGAAGAATTGATTAATTGTGTGTTGTTCAATCGTCCGTTACCCCTTAGGTATATAAGAGGCGGCTGGACTTACCGTGCAAGGAAAAGGCTTGGATTCACGTCCAAAACCCTAGCAAAATTCGGATTGGTTTTGTCCGAACTTTCCAAAACCGTTCGGTTTAAACTGGCTGTACCTTGCGGGTAATTTTTGAGGTGGTAAACGACCTAGGATGGAAAAGAGCCCAAAAGCAATCTTGACCGTTTCGACGAGAAGAACAACTTTCATGTTGAAAATTTTTTGATTTGAATCCATCTTCTAGGCCAAAACGGTCATGCAATACAGGCAGTTATTCGCGCTACCCATCAGACACGTGGCTGGTGGGGCGCGCCACTTATGGCTGTGTCACAGGGCTATGTTCGGATGGCTGTAACTTTTGCGTACGAACTCGGATTGGGACGATTTTTATATCAAAATCGACCGTTTCGATGAGACGCACAACTTTCGTGTTGAAACTTTTTCCATTTGAAGTTAACTTAATTGGGTTTCAGGCCATTCTTTCATCTGTTGTCACCATGAGCATCTCTGAACTTGTCATAACTTTTGCATCCGGACTCCGTTTTAGACCACTTTCATATCCATGTAGATCTTCTCAAAGAAAGACATATCATGGTGATTTCTAATCATAAGTTTGAAGTAATCTTGACATAGATTAAAGCAACTTTTATGATTGTGCCATTTTTGAGCATCAATAATGCGCTCAAAACCTGGAAACATTTTCTTATTGGAAACCGTTTTGATGTGTACACGGATCACAAGAGTTTGAAGTACATTTTCACTCAGAAGGAGCTGAACCTCAGGCAGAGGAGATGGTTGGAGCTCATAAAGGATCATGATATGAAGCGGCACGATCATCCCGGCAAGGCCAATGTCGTAGCAGACGCTTTGAGCCAAAAGAGTTATGTCAATACCCTAGTAAACAGAGGTTTGCAAAAGGAGTTAGCAGAAGATCTCAGGGAGCTTCATTTGGAGATAGTTCCTAGAGGTTTTGTTGCAGCACTAGAGGTTCAGTCAACATTATTGTGAAAGATACGAGAAACTCAGAAGGATGACAAAGAAATTTCCGAAATAAAGGAGAAGATGAGTGAAGGAAAAGCCAAGGGTTTTCGTGAGGATGAACACGACACCTTGTGGTTTGAGGACCGTGTCTATGTGCCCAACAATGCCTAGATCAAGAAGTTGATACTACAGGAAGCACATGACTCGCCATACTCGATACACCCTGAAAATACTAAGATGTATTTGGATTTGAAGGAATGTTTCTGGTGGACGGGAATGAAGAAGGACATTGCCGAGTATGTAGTCGTATGTGATGTATGTCAGAGAGTAAAGGAAGAACATCAGAAGCTAGCAAGATTACTGCAGCCTATGCCGATACTCAAATGGAAGTGGGACAAGCTTGGCATGGATTTCATCACCAGATTACCCAGGACCCAATCGGGATATGACTCTATCTGGGTAGCAGTGGATCGTTTGACCAAAGTAGCCCACATTATCCCCGTGAAAACCACCTATACCAGTGCAAAGTTGGCCAAGATATACATGAACAGGATCGTATGTCTGCACGGAGTTCCGAGGACCATCGTATCAGATAGAGGAACACAGTTTACTTCAAAGTTTTGGCATCAGTTGCACCAGACTTTGGGTACCAGGCTAGAGTTCAGTACAGCCTTTCACCCACAGACTGATGAACAGACCGAGAGAGTCAACCAGATTCTGGAGGACATGTTGAGAGCTTGTGCGCTAGATTATGGATCTAGTTGGGATGACAACTTGCCCTATGCGGAATTATCGTACAACAACAGCTACCAGGCCAGTTTGAAGATGGCACCGTTCGAGGCATTATATGGAAGAAGATGTCGAACACCATTGATGTGGGATGAAGTTGGAGACCGTTAGTTATTTGGACTGGATTTGATTAAAGAGTCAAAAGAGAAGGTTAAGCTGATTCGAGATAGATTGGAGGTAGCTCAGTCCAGACAAAAGAGTTATGCAGACTCAAAATGGAAGGAGGTAGTCTATGAAATCGAAGACAGAGCATATCTAAGAGTGTCACCTCTGCGAGGTGTTAAGCGTTTTGGAGTTAAGGGAAAGTTAGCCCCGAGATTTTTAGGACCGTACCGTGTTTTGGAACGCATGGGAGAGGTTGCTTACAAGTTGGAATTACCCGAAGGACTATCAGGAGTTCATGATGTGATTCAAATTTCCTAGCTGAAGAAGTGCCATACTGAGATGGTCGATATTCCTCTGAGAGATACAGTGCCTCTGGAAGCAATTAAGTTGGATAGTGATCTAACCTACGAGGAGAAACCAGTCAAGATCCTTGAGTTTGTTAGCCGAGTCACACGCAGCAAGGTTATCAAGTTTTGCAACGTACAATGGAGCCACCATACCGAAGATGGAGCCACCTGGGAACGAGAGGATGATCTACGCAAGGAACACCCACACCTATTCTCTAGCCAACCCGAATCTCGAGGGCGAGATTCATCTTAAGGGGGGTAGGTTTGTAACATCCCAAATTTTCAATTTCGAATGTTATACATAGGTCATCATATGCATATCATGTTTTATTTGCTTTTCGTTTCGATATCCTCAAAATTCTAAGCAACTCAAGGACCCACGGAGAGAGTTGGGGATTTCACTGGTTTCATATTTGAATTTTCTCAAATATTAGAACGAGGATCATTTGGTTTAATTATTTTTCTCTCCTAAAATATTTAGTATTAAAATATATGAGAGAAGATAATATGACTTCTCCAAAATAAATGAAATATTGGAGCAAAAATATTAAATCAAATAAATAGTTTTATTTGGTTTTTCTGATATTTTATTTGCATTAGAATGCATATTTTAAAAGTTGCATTTTAGGGCCAAGAAAATGTTCATCATGTTCTAAATATTTTATTTAGACGGTGAAAATTTGTTTTGGCATTTTTTAGATTTTTATTTATTTTTCTAGGATTTTCCCAGTGAAATCAGTTAAAAAAAAGAGTTCGGACCGACTGGGCCGAAGCCCAACCGGCCCAGCGCCGCCGCCGCCGCCTTCCCGACTCCGGGCGGGAGTCCGCCGGCCGCACTACCGCCGCCGTGGCTGACGCGGCCACCTCGCCGCCTTGCCCCCTCCCGCAAGCCACCATCCCTCCTCCCCTCATAAATAGCGTTGCCTCCACCTCACCCCGCCGCCACGCCGCGCTCCACCGCACGCCGCCTGCCGCTGCCACCGTCGCCGCTGCCGCCGCCGCCGCCCCGCCTCGCCGGAGCCGCCGCCATTCGCCATATTTTTTTCGGTTATAGGTAAAAAAAAAACCGGTTTTCAAAAAAAAGTAGATCTGTTTGTTTTTTAGTTAGATCGGTTCGGTTTTCTCGGTTTAGCTATTTAGCGCACATTCGTTCGTTTGTTCGTTTAACGAATAAACGTCAGTTAGCCGCAGACAGCGAACGTTCGTTCTTAGCCTGTTCGTCTCGTTTTCTTTTTCAGGGTTTTTCCGTGATTATTTTCGATCGCGATTTCTGCCCTTATCTTCGTTTTAGTTTATCTTTTCGCTTGTTAGTCGGAATTAGGTGAAACAAGCGCCTAGATCTTCGTTTCGAAGCCCTTTTTCTGTTTAACCAAATTGAACAAGATTTTGGTACTTTGAAATTTGACTTTAGTACAATTTAGTAAATGGATCTTTTTTCTTTCGTGGTTTGAGTTTCGTTGCTCCGTTTGATTTGATTCTTTTTGCAAACCGGAGTTCTTCAATTGAACTTTCTGGTTAGATCTTCTTATTTGAGATTTACTCGTCCATCATTGTTTGATTACTTATGTATGCTATTGTTTGTTTGCGATAGAATTCCCGGAGTGCGAAGTGTGCTACTACGAGTCCCTAGGTTTTGCGAATTGTCAGCAAGGCAAGTAACACATTGATCATACCCATTATTACCCAGTTTTTATGCATTAGTTTCAACCGTCACACATTGCATGAGTAGGATCTCTTAACATGTGGGTCTGGGAAGTAGATGATGAGGTAGAACCTATTACCTGTTTTATTATCAAACCCCTGGGAGTTACTTATACGTTATGCTTATGTTGCCATGCTATGCTCGTAGACGTGGTTTGGGTTTGAGAGTATCCATGACAGATGTGAGAATTGTTAATTAATGGTTCAACTTAAGGTGCCAACTTTAAAATACATCTGGGTGGATTGGCTGCAGGGCACCTAGAGAATCCAGTGTTGTCCTAGGAAATCCTGAAGGACCCGTGTGATTATCCTATGGAATGTCACCCAGTCTCAAAGGGATCATAAGACTATTCATGCTAGAAACTTCCGTGTGCAGCCACAATGCCATTATGGGCTTTGGCATAGTTGAGTATGTTGTGTGACCTCTTTCAGTGGTGGACTAGCAGATGTAGGGGAAAGTAGGTGTACGGGTCCACCCAAGGTAAAGAGTAAATGCTTCTGAAAGACTGTGTCTCGGTCATTCATTTCTCAAACACCATGCAGAAATTCAACTGAGGAGATCGAGTCTTGTGGGGAAAAGTGCGCAAACGTCTGTAGAGTGTACAAACTAATCATGATTAGTCGTGTCCCCGGTTATGGACATCTTGAGTATCTGATACTAGAATTATTGGATTGATCTCATCACTCAAAAATTAATTTGTTGGGTTGATAATGATTACTTTAATTGGGATTGAGTTGGAGGAACCTTCTCAATGATGTTTCAACTACCATGATAGTTAAAATAAAATTTATTCCTTTGTTGTAGGGAAAAATTGGCTTTATGCAAAACATTGTAACCTTAGAGCCTCCACCAGGCATATATGCATGTAGTGATACCATTTATCTGTTACTTGCTCTACTTTGTTATCTTCCCAACATATTCCATGTGCTGACCCATTTCGGGCTGCAACATATCATGTTGCAGACTTTTCAGAAGAAGAATAAGGTGCGCTAGGTTGGTTGTCATGCACTCAGCTATGACGTTGGAGTTGATGGACTCACTTTATCTTCCAAGCCTTCCGCTGCTATCGTGTTAGATGGTCTTAAGCCATACTTATTATAATAAGTTCTCTTTTGAGACATTCGATGTAATAAGTGTGTGCTTGCCACTCTGTTATAACTCCTTCGAGTACTGTGTGTGTCAGCATTACCGATCCAGGGATGACACTGAAGCAATAGACTTGATCCATTCGGTTCGAATCACTACAGATACCCGCCGCGTGCTTTAACACTCATTGGTCCACATATATTGATATGTATTATTTGCAATAAGTCATTAGCTCGCTCCATTGTTTCGAAGAACGGAGTTTCAGTCATCTTACCCATGACGCATGGTTCACAAGTATCAAATGATTCATAATCAAGTGATTCCAAAAGTCCATCCGCATGGAGATTCTTCATGCGCTTTACACCAATATGACCTAAACGGCAGTGCCACAAGTATGTTGCACTATAATTATGAACTTTACATCTTTTGGCATCAATATTATGAATATGTGTATTACTAAGATCGAGATTCAACAAGAATAGACCATTCAGGCGCATTACTAGAAAAGATGTTACTCATATAAATAGAACAACCATTATTCTCTGACTTAAATGAATAACCGTCTTGCAATAAACAAGGTCCATATATAATGTTCATGCTCAACGCTGGCACCCAATAACAATTATTGAGGTCTAATACTAATCGCGAAGGTAGATGTAGAGGTAGCATGCCGACGGGGATCACATCAACCTTGGAACCATTCCTGACGCGCATCGTCACCTCATCCTTAGCCAATCTTCGTTTATTCCATAGCTCTTGTTTCGAGTTACAAATATGCGCAACCGAACCTATCAAATACCCAGGCGCTACTACGAGCACTACTAAGGAACACAGCAATAACACGTATATCAAATATACCTTTGTTCACTTTGCCATCCTTCTTATCTGCCAAGTACTTGGGGCGGTTATGCTTCCAGTGACCATTTCCCTTGTAGTAGAAGCACTCAGTTTCAGGCTTGGGTCCAGCTTTGGGATTATTCACGGGAGAGAAAACTTTCTTGTCGGTGTTCTTGAAATCCCCTTTCTTTCCCTTGCCCTTTTTTTTCGAAACTGGTGGTCTTGTCAACCATCAACACTTGATGCTCTTTCTTGATTTCTACCTCCGCTGATTTTAGTATCACGAAGAGCTCGGGAATCATTTTTTACATCCCTTGCATATTACAGTTTATCATGAAGCCTTTGTAGCTTGGTGGAAGTGACTAAAGAACTCTACCAATAACACTGTCAACTGGAAGATCAATTCCCAGCTGAGTCATGTGGTTGTGGTACCCAGACATTCTGAGTATGTGTTCACTCACATAATTGTTCTCCATCTTACAGCTAATGAACTTGTTGGAGACTTCATAACTCTCAGCACGAGCATTAGCTTGAAATATCAACTTCAGCTCTTGGAACATCTCATATGCACCATGGAATTCAAAATGCTATTAAAGTCCCGGTTCCAAGTCGTAAAGCATGGCACACTGAACTATCGAGTAGTCATCAGATCGAGCATGCCAAACATTCATAACGTGTGCATCATCTCCTGCAACAGGTTTGTCACCTAGCGGTGCATCAAGGACATAATTCTTTTCTGCATCAATGCGGATAATCCTCAAGTTACGAACCCAGACCATGTAGTTGCTACCATCATCTTTCAACTTAGCTTTCTCCACGAACACATTAAAATTCAAGGGAACGGTAGCATGGGACATTGATCTACAACATAGATTGCAAAGACTATTAGGAATAAGTTCATGATAAAGTTTAGTTGAAATAATCAAATTACTAATGAGCTCCCACTTAAATCAACATCCCTCAAGTTGTCTAAGTGATACAAGATCCAAATAAACTAGCCCATGTACGATCATCACGTGAGTTGGGGTAGTCTTCAATGGTGAACATATGCATGTTGATCATATCTACTATGTGACTCATGTTTGACCTTTCAGTCTTCAGTGTTCCGAGATCATGTCTGTACATGCTAGGCTTGTCAAGTTTAGCCCAAGTATTCTGCATTTGTAAAACTGGCTTACACCCGTTGTATGTGAGTGTAGAGTCTATCACACCTGATCATCGCGAGGTGTTTCGAAACGACGAACTATAGCAACGGTGCATACTCGGGGAGAACAATTTTATCTTGAAATTAAGTGATGGGATCATCTTATAATGCTACAATTGTTCTAAGAAAAATAAGAAGCATAAAGGATGAACATCACATGCAATCAAAATACGTGACATGATATGGCCATCATCATCTTGTACTTTTGATCTCCATCTCCAAAACAACGACATGATCTCCATCGTCACCGGTGCGACACCTTGATCTCTATCGTTGTGTCGGGGTCGTCTCACTAACTAGTGCTTCTACAACTATTGCTAATGCATAGCGATAAAGTAAAGCAATTACATGGCGCTTAGTGATTGAGACACAGGTCATACAGTAAATTAAAACAACCCTAAGGCTCATGTCGGTTGTCGTACTCATCGACATGCAAGTCGAGAACTTATTACAAAACATGATCATCTCATACATCAACATATATCATATCACGTCTTGACCATATCACATCACAACATACCCCGCAAAAACAAGTTAGACGTCCTCTATTTTGTTGTTGCAAGTTTTACGTGGCTGCCATGGGAAACTAGCAAGAACCATTCTTGCCTACACAAAACCACAACGGTGATTGTCAAGTTGCTATTTAACCTTCTGCAAGGACTGTCGTAGTCAAATTAGATTAAACTAAAGTGGGAGAAACAGACACCCGCCAGCCACCTTTATGCCAAACAAGTTGCATGTTAGTCGGTGGAACCGGTCTCATGTACGTGGACATGTAAGGTTGGTCTGAGCCACTTCATCCCACAATCCGCCGAATCAAAATAAGATATTGGTGGTAAGCAATATGAACATCACTGCCCATAAATCCTTTGTGTTCTACTCGTGCATATCATCTACGCATAGACCTGGCTCATGATGCCACCGTTGGGGAACGTTGCATGGAAAACAAAAAATTTCTATGCACGCGCAAGATCTATCAATGGAGATGCATAGCTACAAGAGGGGAAGAACATCTACATACCCTTGTAGATCTCTTAGCAGGAGCGTTTATCAACGTGGTTGATGTAGTCATACACCTTCACGATCCGTTCGGATCAAGTACCGAACGTGCAACACCTCCGTGTTTAGAACACGTTCAGCTCGATGACGTCCTCGCCTTCTTGATCCAGCAAGCGGGGCAAAGTATTAGATGAGTTCCGGTAGCACGACGGCATGGTGATGGTGGTGGTCAAACTATTTCCGCATGGCTTCGCAAAGCATAACAGATTTAGAGCCGAGGATGAACTAGAGGGAGAGGGGGAGCCAGCACACGGCTTGGTGAATCATGGTGTGTGGCGCACCCTCTCCTCCTCTCATATATATAGGTGGAGGGGGAGGGGAGGCAGCCTAGGGCATGCCCAAAGGGGGTCCGGCGGCCACCCTAGGGCGCCTGCCAAGGCGCGCCCCCTTCCATACTTGGCGCGTGGGGGACAGGAAAGGGGGCCGGCTACCCATAGGGCGCCTCCCCTTCCTTCTTCCTTGCGTGGAGAAAGGCAGGAGGGGGCCTACTGCTCCTCCTTCCTTCCTAGGGCCAGCGGCCAGGACGTGGGGCGCACTAGCCCCCTTGTGGGCTGGTGTGCTCCCCTCCTTTTGGCTTGTTAGTCCCAACAACTCCCGGTGGCCTTCTGGAACCCCTTCCGGTGATCCGATGAATTTTGGAACCCTTCCGGAGTCCGAATACTATCATCCTATATATCAATATTTACCTCCGGACCATTTCGGAGCTCCTCGTCATGTCCGTGATCTCATTAGGATTCGGAAGAACATTCGATCACCAACATACATAACTCATATTGTACTATATCGTCAACGAACGTTAAGCATGTAGACCCTATGGGTTCGAGAATGATGTAGATATGACCGATACGCTTCTCCGGTCAATAACGAATAGCGGGACCTACATGACCATATTGGTTCCTACATATTCCATGAAGATCTTCATCGATCGAACCTACATGTCAACATACGTAGTTCCCTTTGTCCGTCGGTATGTTACTTGCCTGAGATTCGATCGTCGGCATCTCCAAGTTCAATCTCCTTACCAGCAAGTCTCTTTACTCATTCCAGAATACACCATCTTGTAACTAACTCCTAAGTCACTTTGCTTGCAAGCTTCTTGTGATTTTGTATTGCCGAGAGGGCCTAGAGATACCTCTCCGTCATACAGAGTGACAAATCCGAATCTCGATCCATGCCAACTCAACAGACACCTTCAGCGATACCTATATAGCACCTTTATGATCACCCAGCTACGGAGTGACGTTTGATAGACACAAGGCATTCCTCCGTAGTCCGGGGGTTGCATGATCTCATGGTCGAAAGAACATGTATTTGACATTAAGAAAGCAGTAGCAATAAACTGAATGGTCATATGCTATGCTAACGTATGGGTCTTGTCCATCATATCATCCTCCTAATGACCTGATCGCATTATTAAATGGCAACTCATGTCTATGGTCAGGAAACCTTAACCATCTTTTGATCAATGAGCTAGTCTAGTAGAGGCTTACTAGGGACTTGGTATTTGTTTATGTATTTACACATGTATTTAAGTTTACGATCAATACAATTATAGCATGAATAATAAACATTGATTATGATTAAGGAAATATAATAATAACCACTTTATTATTGCCTCTAGGGCATATTTCCAACAACTAGTACACACCTCAGCCTCGAGGATGAACTACTCACACATCACCATGAGAACAGAGGAGATGCTGGTGGTGATGGTGATGGATGAGATGTCCCTGGCGGCGTTCCAGCGCCACCGGAGGAGAGGGGGGAGGACCCCCTCCTTCACTTTCTTCCTTGGCCCTCCAGGGAGAGAGGAGGCTCTCCCCTAGACTGTAACTCGATGTTGTCTTCTGTGTCTCGCTACCGTTTCCGGAGCCCCTCAATGTTTCTTATATTTCCGGAGATCTGTAACTCTAATTGGGATGGAATTTTCAGGGGAGTTTTATCGGGAAATTATCATTCTTGCGGAGAAAAAGGGCTCCAACCGACCTACGAGGTGCCCACAAAGGCAAGGGGACACAGCAAAGAGGTAGGTCGCGCCTTGTTGCCTTGTGGAAATCTTGGGCATCGTACTACGTTGATTCTTCTTCCCAAAAATTAACATATATTCCATAGAAAATTTCCCTAAATTTTTATCGTGTTTGTACTTCATTTGGAATGGATTTTCTATGAAACTAAAGCATGCAAAAAATAGGAACTGGCACTAGGCACTGGATCAATAAGTTAGTCCATCAAAATAAAAAATTACACCAAAACCTTATAAAATTATTATAAACATGGAGTGGATACTTCATAAATTATAGATACATTGCAGACATACGAGCAACCCCAAGCATAATTCCTGCTTGTCCTAGAATAGGCAAATGATAAAATAAATAATTTATGAAGTATGAATGCTAGCATGGTGCATAAGTTTGATCAATGATAATTTCAATCCCTTTTCCTAGCATCATAGCAGCAACTCTTTCTCATAATATTCATCATGATAAAGTAGTAACCAATTCACATGTTATGGTTCAAACAATGCATTCTCTTGAAACTTAACAATCTATTTTCTTTGTCACCAAACAATTACAATTCATATTGTTTTCTACAAATTTTAAGTAAGAGATCCACATACTCAACTATCATTCAGTATTCTATGGTTCCTAATACTCAACGTATTTTTTTAGAATAAATAGCATCCATTGAACACAGAGAAATGTAGGAGCTTAATGTTTCGCCTCCCAACTCATTTATCATAGAGATAATCAACAATAATAATTCATGATCAAATATATTGGAATGGATATATGTGCCTGGATCTTTTCCCACCACATGATGCTTGCCAACTAGAGAATAGGTTAGAATAAGAAATTGACTCAGAAAAATAAAATTAACAAAAAAAGTAAAAGATAAGCCCTTCACAAAGGGGAGCATGGATTTGTGGAGGTGCTAGGGCTCATTGCTTAAAACAGAGATGAATACATTTTGAGTGGTGTGCCTTTCCTATCAACGTCATGATTCAATAGCTTCGACGTGAAACACATTATTGGCGGTTCCCATGCAGAAATGAAAAGTTCAACTCCCCCTCAAACATTCAACCACAAGCCATGGCTGGCCGAATTTCACAGGTGCCCTCAAAACAATTATCTTTCCAGGGGAGGGGGGTTATTTTATTTTAGTTTTCTTATTTAAGGTATTGGGCATCCCAATTACCAGCCTCTCTCATGCAAGGACAAGTGAATAAAAATCAATCATGAGAATAACCCGCTTAGCATGGAAGATACTAACCGCCCCATAGCTCCATGAGCAGTACGGGAACAAAAAACAAATGTTTATTTGAAGGTTTTAGAGATGGCACATGCAAATTTATTTGGAATGACAGGATAATACCGCATATAAGTAGCTATGATTGACACTCATGGAAGAAACTTTCCTTAAGGATTTTGGATGTACAAGCAGTATTCCGGCTTATTACAGAATTTTTGGCTAGCAAAAGATTCTAAACAAGTACCACGTGTTAAAGGATCAATAATAATATAAGTTATATGCAAATATACCCTAACAGAACTCATTACACTGTCTTCCTTATCCAACTTTAACTAATTTTATCAAAGTTGAAATAATTAATGGGTATTCACAATCATAAAAGATGTTCAAGATAATATAATTTTATGTGAAATTTCTCTTCCATATATTATTCATTCATGAATTGTTGTATGACTAATATTATGACTGTCAAACTTCAATAGACTTTACTTTCTAAACCCAGTGTGACACGTTACTAAGCATATGGAAGCATATATAATTTGAGGTTTATGATATTCAATTCATTCAACAATTTACTCTTAGGATATAAGTGGAGCACAACAGTAAATGACAACTCCTATACGAGGGAAGATCAATGAGTAGTCAAACAATAAAGTAGCTATGTGAGGACTCTCTCTCCATATATCTATCTCGTTTAAAACTTCATATCTAAATATTTTATTCAAACAACAAACAAAATGAAAAGATGCTCCAAGCAAAACACATATAATTTGATGAATAAAAATATAGTTTCTAGTGAGGTTACCGATAATGTTGAAGAGGAAAGAGGGGATGCCATTTGGGGCATCTCCAAACTTATATGCTTGAGAATATCACCTTGGGGTGCCTTGGGCATCCCAAAGATTACGGTCTTGCCACTCCTTATTCTCCTCATATCAATATCTCACCCAAAACTTGGAAACTTCAATCACACAAAACTTAACAAAACTTCGTGAGATGCGTTAATATAAAAAAATCATTCACTGGATATTGTCAAGACATTATTCATAATTGTTTTCATATGATTCCTATTGTACTCTATCATTTCCACAATTTATATTGACCAATATAAGCCATAGAAACTAAGAAAACAAGCAAACTATGCATTGAAAACAAAATCTGTCAAAAAATAAACAGTCTGTAATGATCTGAACAAGCACCGTACTTATGCAACTCTAAAAATTATGAAAACATAGAGAAAGGTAGGAAACTTATATTTAAATAATGTGTACAAATTCTAGACAAAGATCACGTTCCAGTAATTTACATAATCGTTTGCGCCAGAGGCAAACGTTTCTATTTTTGCATAGGAAAGTCAACTTTCTTTCACACTATCCCAAAGATTTACTTGGCACATTGTTGAAACAAAAGCTATAAAACATGATTAATACAGTAGCTTAATCATGTGAACACACAAAAACAGTAGGTAGAAATATTGGGTTGCTTCCCAACAAGCACTTTTCTATAATGCCTTTTAGCTAGACATGACAGTTTCAATGATGCTCACATATAGTAAAGAATTAAAACACAAAGAGAGCATCATGAATCACATGACAAGCACATTTAATTCTAACACACTTCCTATTCATATCGCGAGCACACAATTCATGGCAACATGAATCAACTATCATAGGAAGGCAAAACAAGCACAACTTCAAGATTTTCAACACATAGAGAGGAAACTTGATATTATGGCAATACCTACAAGCATATGTTCCTATCTCGTAGTAATTTTCAGTAGCATCATGAATGAATTCAACAATATAACTATCACATAAAGCATTCTTTTCATGATCCACAAGCATAGAATTTTTATTACTCTCTACATATGCAAAAAAACGCATTCATAATGGTGGGAGAAAATTCAAAGAAATAAATATCATGTGATACTTGATTGGCATAATTCAACTAGAAATTAAAATCATGGTGACAAGTTTCACGGTTATCATAATTATTTATAGCATACATGTAATCATGATAATCATCATAGATAACAACTTTGTTGTCATAATCAATTGAAACTTCTACCGGAATAGTGGAATCATCATTAAATAAAGTCATGACCTCTCCAAATCCACTTTTATCATTATTCCAATAAGATTTAGCACCCTCCAAAATAGGGGGATCATTTATACCTGGAGTTGACACTCTTCCAAACCCACTTTAATCATTGTAATCATCATAAATAGGAGGCATGCTATCATCATAACAGATTGTTCATCGAAACTTGGGGGACTAAAAATATCATCTTCATCAAACATAGCGTCCCCAAGCTTATGACTTTGCATATCGTTAGGATAATGTATATTCATAGAAAGCATACTAAAAACATTGCAATCATGCTTGTCATTCAAAGATTTTACGCCAAACATTTTTTTCAATTCTTCTTCTAACACTTTGGCACAATATTCCGATCCATCATTTTCAAGAAAGACGTTATAAAGATGAAGCATTTGAGGCAACCTCAATTCCATTTTTTAGTTATCTTTTATGAACCCAACTAGTGAAAAATTAGAAACTAAAATATTCAATTGCAATATCTAAAGATATACTTCAAGCACTCACCTCCCCAACAACAGTGCCAAAAATAGCTTGATGTCTACTATGCAACTTTTATTTCTTGTAGACTCTGTTGGGCCTCCAGGCGCAGAGTTTTGCAGGACTGTAGCAAATTTCCTTCAAGTGGATGACCTAAGGTTTGTATATCTGTGGGAGGTGTACAATGAATATGGTCTCTCTCGAACAACCCTACAATCAAATACAAACAATCTCTTGTGTCCCCAACACACCAACACAATGGCAAATTGTAGAGGTGCACTGGTTTGGCGAAGAGATGGTGATACAAGCGTAGTATGGATAGTAGATATAGGGTTCCATAATCTGAAATAATAAAAACAGAAAGGTAACAAGTAGCAAACAACAAGCAAAATGTTATATCAATGCTTAAAACACAAGGCCTGGTGTTCATACTTTCACTAGTGCAATATCTCAACCGTCCTAACATAATTGAATCATATAACAATCCCTCAACGTGTGACAAACAATCACTCCAAAGTTTCAATTGGAGAACGTATGACGGAAACGTGTATCAACCTACGTGCCTAGATTACCCCAATGTCACCGGGGAGCACGCAAGTTGATTACCAAAACATATATCAAGTGAATCGATATAATACCCGATTGTCACCACGGGTATCCGCATGCAAGACATACACCAAGTGATCTCAAATCCAATATTCAATCCAACATAACAAAACCTCAAAGAGCAAGACTCAATTCATCACAACAAGATAGAGAGGGAAGAACACCATATGCTCCAACTATATTAGCAAAGCTCATGGTACATCAAGATCATGCCAAATCAAGAGCATGAGAGAGAGAGAGAGATCAAACACATAGATACTAGTGCATACCCTCAGCTTCGAGGATGAAATACTCACACATCATCATGAGAACAGAGGACATGTTAGTGGTGATGGTGATGGAGAAGATGTCCCCGGCGGTGTTCCGGCGCCACCGGGGGAGAGCGGCAAGGGGCCCCTCCTCCTTCTTCTTCATTGGCCCTCCGGGGAGAAAGGAGGCTCTCCCCTAGATTGGATCTCTATGTTGTCTTCTGTTTCTCGCTACTGCTTTCGGAGCCCTTCACCATTTCATATATTCCCAAAGATCCGTAACTCTGGTTGGGCTGAAATTTTGAGGGGATTTTATCTGGAAATTATATTTCTTGCGGTGAAAGAAGGGCTCCAACCAACCTATGAGGTTCCCACAAGGCAAGGGGGCATGACCAGGGGGGTAGCTCGCGCCATATTTCCTTGTGGAGCCCTCGGCACCGTCTTGCGTTGATTCTTCCTCCAAAAAATCACATATATTCAATGAAAAATATCCGTATTTTTATCGCGTTTGGACTTCGTTTGGTATGCATTTTCTGCGAAATAAAAAACATCCAAAAAACATGAACTATCACTGGGCACTGGTTCAATAAGTTAGTCCATAAAAATCATATAAAAGTGCACCAAACCCTACAAAGATATTGTAAACATGGCATTAATACTTCATAAATTATAGTTATGTTGGAGACGTATTGGCATGCCATAGGCAACAACAATAGATGCTGTCGACTAAGGCAAGGAAGTAGCAGAAGCAGCCGCGACCGCCTTCATTTTCTTCGGTTGGGACAACGCCCCACGGTGGTTTCTTCTTGTGCCACCATGTGGCTTGGCCGTGACAACTGTCTCCTTAAGTGGAACACCATTCTGACGGCGGCCACGGGACAGGAGGGTCCAACGCAAAGATTGGGGGTCACATGGTGGTGGTAGGGGGAACGGCGGGAAATGCGGGGCGACCATGGCGAGGTCCAGCGGAGTTGCGATGGCGTCCGCGGGGTCAAGGGAGCCATCCATGCGGTCCGATGGCAGGTAGCGGGAGGGCGAGCGTGTGGCGAGAAATTTCTGTTTGACAGTTGGGCTTCATTCAACACTGCACGTTTTTGCTCGGGCGGTGACTGATGATGAGAATTTGCAACACCAAGTGGTGTATTTTACATCTATAAGAAAAGCCGAGTTTTTTTCCGCATCTATATCATCTGTTGGGGTAAATTTTATGGGCCTTCATGATGTAAATTTCGGTTACTTATACATCCACACCATCTATTGAAGATGCTGATGCTCTAAGAGCAATAGATTCGTCATATGAACGATCACCGCTCCATATGAATACGAAGGTCGCGGCGGCTATGTGCATACACGAATTCGCTATAATGCACCTCCATATTTGCCTACAAGTAGGACTCATTTGTCACTAGGATATAGGTTTTTTGGAAGGAGATTTATGGCATGTAGGTGTACGGGCATGCGAATCCTGATGGTCATTGGGTTATAGGTTATAGATTTCACTTTGTGTGTAGTGTGGTTGGTTCACCGTTTTTGCCCACCCTCTTCACGAGTGGTGGTGCCAAGCCAAACTGGATATTGATCTGTGACCTAACTACATGGTAAGGTTAAAAGGAAGGGCCAACACCAACATTTGTGCCCCTCAGCCGACTAATGCGCCCTAATGGGGGCCTACTCATGGTTTTCATCCCATGTAGCGGCACCAAAATACAGAGGAATGGGGGCACGATCACAAGCAATCAGACTAATTCACGCATGGTGAAACCTTGCTCCCCACATCTCAAGGACCCTCATCCGATCTAGGGTGAGCACTGCTGACATGAAGATCATCTTCTTCCTTGTTGCCGGTGACCGAGCAATGCCGGTGGCGACCTGTGATAGCCTGGCTTATTAGGGATGATAGGCTACTCATATCAATAAGGAAATCCTTCTTTTCCGGAAGCCTATTCGGACAGAACTCTTGGTGACCGACCAGGAAGTTGTTTCCGGGTGCGCACGAGTGAGGACAAAGTGTGTAGAAAAGACTAGTATTGATATGGGGGGACAGTCTAGATCCCGTCAGGAGTAACGACCACCGGCGGGTGTGTCCAGAACGTTACAAGTTGGTATCAGAGCCGACCCTCGCGGTTACACGGATGTTTGCGAACAGGTGCCCGATCATATTGTTCATGATGTTTGTGACCCATCGTGGCACCCGGCATGGCACATGTATCGGACTGGATGCACAGACGGTGTGTGTGATAGCCTGGCTTATTAGGGATGATAGGCTACTCATATCAATAAGGAATTCTTTTTTTCGGAAGCCCAATCGGACATAACTTCAAAGTTAAGCGTGCTTAGCTTGAAGTAATTTCAGGATGGGTGACCGACCGGGAAGTTATTCACGGGTGCGCACGAGTGGGGACAAAGTGTGCAGAAAAGACTAGTATTGATAAGTGGAGACAGTATAGATCACGCCACTTCTAATTCAACTCATAATTATACTAACAATACAATTTTTCATACCCTTGAAAGATACAACAATAACCCCACCAAAATTCGATATAATTTGCACCGGTCATTCAATATAATTTTTCATACCCTCTGACCTTATTTGTTGTGTTTTTTGGGTGTGTGCTTCTGAACTAGTTCTTGTATGTGCTCATGGCGGTTTGCTTTATTTATAAAGCTGGGCAAAAGCCTTTTTCGATAAACTAGGGGAGTCCTTTTTGGTTTTTCCCATATGTTTTTTGGCGGGATGTCCCTTTTCCCATTTAGGGGAGACCTGATCTCCAATCCACGAATACAAAAACGCGTCCGAAAATCAGCTTTAGTTGCTCTTTAGCTTGGCTTCAATCAAAGGATAGTGTGTCAGTGCTACTGCTATTGACTCAAGCAACATGATGAACACGAGTACTTTTATTAGTGAAATAGCAACTTTTTTTTTACGTCAGTGAAATAGCAACTTTGACAAGCAAAAGATCGGGGTGGGTTTGTTTGGCTTGTACTACTAGTACTAACTTTCTCTTTTTTGTTTTGAACGGATGAATCATCACAATCTTTATTTTTTTCGTGCAAGAAGAACCGATGAATCATCACAGACAAAACAACAAACCGAAAGTTGCGACTATTTTGCAACACATTAAATATGATTTGCTGTACTCCATGGTGAATGCACGGGGACGCACGGTGCAACCGAAAGAACAAATAATACTTCTACTAGTGTGTGATTAAGTATTTTGTCTCTTATCTAAGAAAGAAAACTGAGAGAAGCCATAACAAAGAGGGTATGGAAGAAAGGAAAAGAAAAACGCAAAGCGGTGGTTGGAGGCTGACTTTGTTGTAGCCTTGCGACGGTGGGAGACAGAGGAGAGAGAAGCAGGAAAGGGACGAGCTGGGAGGGGAGAGATCTGGGACGGACCGCGACCGGCGGCCGGTTTGCGCGTCCACTAGTGACGAGTGGTGTGCGGGGGTGAGTCCATCCGTGGCAAATTTGATAATTTTGATCTGTTGCTACTATCAATTTACAGAATGAACAGCCCGTGAAACTATTTCACAGCCATGATCTTTTTGTGTAGCGCCTGCCACGACGGCGCTGCACCCTACTGTGCAGCGCCTGGCTCAGGGGCGTTGCACGCCTGTTCACCGTGATAGCCTCCGGGCCCGCACCCGGCCGTGCAGCGCCTCCCAGCTAGGCGCCGCACAATGTAATGTGCAGCGCCTCTGATCCAGGCGCTGCACTATGACTTATCCAGCAGCCGCGCTGAACAACAGAAGCACTGAGAACGTACAGACCTGTGCAACGCCGAGCTCACAGGCGCCACACTGTATAGTGCAATGCCTGGCCTGTAGGCACTGCACAGTACAGTGTGGCGCCTGGGTGATAGGCGCCACACATGTCTGATTAAAGATTAATACTTCAACACTAGCACCAACATAGAAAGATGAATATTAGAAATATGAATAGTACAACACATATAGAAATATGAATAGTACAACATAGAAAGATGAATATTAGAAATGAATAGTACAACACATATAGAAATATGAATAGTACAACACATATAGAAATATGAATACTTCAACACTAGCACGACAAGTTCAACACATATAGACATTACCACCAACATAGAGTTCAACACATATAGTATCTTCAACACGACAAGTTTGACATTACTACCAACATAGCGTTCGACATTACAAAAAGAGTAAGATGACTAGTTCCTTCCGCGCTTGCTGGCTCCTCCGCCCCTCTTGACACTAATCTTGTTCACCTTCCTAGGAAGAGGAACTCGCTCCGGCTCCGCCTCGTCATCCTCATCGTCATCCAAATAGTCATCCAAAGCCGCCATCCGCGAGGTTTCGACCATCCTTTTGCCTTTTTGGGTAAAGTCCTCAGGTGTGTATTTCTTGTATTCCCTCCTAGGCTTTAACTTGATTGTAGAACGAGCCTTGTACTTTCCCAAGACCATATCATCAGGAGCCTATGCATCAACAAAAGTTATGGAAAGACCGTGTGTGAGCATGTAGTTAGCAATGCATGAACAATTGGATATATATGCTAATGCCATACCTCTTGGGTGACCACACCCACATCCTCATCATCCAAAGGATTAGCATCGCCAGAAATGGGATCTGATGGTGTGGCCGACCTAGAACGTTCTGGTGATACATACTCGGGGTCACGACAACCGAAAAGATTAGATAGCCACCTTAACTTTTGGCCCTGGCGCTGCAACATGAACAAGTGAATGAGACATCGAACGTACCAACACATGTTAAGTGCTAGTTTGAAGTAGATGTGAACCTTAAGGAATGCTCGAAGGGCACCTTCCCCATCGTCTTTGCCAGCCGGGGTTGTTTCCAAAATAGTGTCGGTCTCATCGGCTGCTTTCTTGATCTGGGCACGCTATGAACACAAATGGTATTAACGTGTTAGGCAAGCGAAGATGTAAATAGTGCGAATGGAAGAGAATAAAGGCCAAATACCACAAAGTTCATCATTGGTCCTGCAGGGATCACTGAGTTGTCTTTCCGGACTAATGCGTTGTACTCGTGCTGGGCTATATCATCAAATACGGTGGGATCTTCCAAAATCTCCTCAACATACGCCGGCTTGCATACCTCCACACGGGTTCTTGCAAGGAACCATGTGAGATAGTTGTTGAACGCGATCGGGCAGTGCTCACGAAGCGGGGCTCCTTTGTTGCGCCTAGCTTGATCAACACTATACTGCCACTGCACAACATACTTCCTGTGATGCTTGGCCCAGTCCTTGATCTTACGCTGCTTTTTCCTATCCAACCTGAAAGTTACAAACATACTATTAGAACCATCGATGAGGCCGACAAGCAGCTAGGTGCTCAAGGTTAGTTATATCTTACGCGTGTAGCATTCGGTCCGTGTCCTCCCACTCCGGCGGGTGTGTCTGGAACAAACCAAACTGGCGGTACACCCGATGTGGCAGGTGAACCTCGACCGCCCAGTTGCATATGAATGGACACCGCATATGCCAGAGTTCCCTATCCCTAGTGCACATCGGATTCAGCGCGAACTCCATAGGGTTCCCAAAACTCTCTGCACTTCCATACGGTTCCCATTCAACCTGCAAAAGGGGATAAAATGCAAAATTGATATCGAGTTACAATATAAGCATGATAATAACTTATGCAATATCGACTCACCTGCTTAGCCGTGATCGCGTCCATCTCGCTCCTGTAGAGCTTGTACATGACCGATGGATCATCTGTCATCTCATTTAACACATCCCACTTGTAAGCCCAAGTGGGGAGCCGTAGTGGGTCGTTTTTCTCATCCCAAGGCTCGTACTTGACGGTCTTCGGTCGTCCAACCGGCAAACGCTCCCAGCTCCATATGGAAAGTGCGAGCAAACAACCACCGATACCTCTAGATAGCCTGCAACTGCCTTCGTCCAACTGCACATAAAAAAGAACGCGATTGAATTAACAGCAAGATCGCATTCATCATGTACCAATGAGGTGAAATATAAACAACTTCATACATGTCTATACAAGTAAGCCAGTGTCGCCGAACCCCAACTCCATTTGCTATCGAAGACGGTCAACGCCTTCAGCCACATCCATGGAGCATTCTTGCCTGTGCCATCAGCAAACATAGTCCTGGATCTCACATACCACATGTAGACACGAGCATGTGTCTTCACCGTGTCCTCATCAGCCTCCAAAGGGCAAGTACCAAAGTGCGTAGTAACCTAGGTGTAAGGGGCACCGGCTGCGACTCTTTCCTTCTTCTTGCCTTCAACTTCTGGTTCTTGAGGCTCTGGAGGAACCATACCGATAAGGGCATGCATCTGCTCGCGCCACCCATCTGAATCAGTGCTCATACATAAAGGATTGCCATCGACAGGAAGACCGGTGATCATTGATATATCCTGAAGCGTCACCGTCATCTCCCCGGTCCGCAGATGGAAACTATGTGTCTTCGGCCTCCAGTGATCAATGAGTGCGGTGAGTCCCGGAGCATTGTTGGGTGGCGTCGACCGGCTGACCAACTGAATGAAAGGGAGAAGTCCTGTCTCCCTAACATACGGTGTGTAGCGCTCATCATAGCACATCCACCCAAGGTTGACTCTGTGAGCCCGAAGCTTCAGAGGTGCAAGCTCCTACAAGCAAAACAAACAAATCATTAAATCTGGGGGTATGTGTTTGAAAAATAACGAAATAATTAACACCGGCAACTTTCATTATTACCCGCTGATCCACGGACATAGCATAAGACCGGTGTTGTTTGTCCCAGTGATCATCGAGAAGCCAATCCATCCTAACCATTTGAAAAAAATTGAAAAAAGGTATTCAACACGATTAACTTTTGAATACACAAAAACAAAACTACGGCTACTACATGCAAAATTTGAAAAACTGCTTTTTTTCTCAAACCATATAAATAACATCATCCTATGAATACAAAATAACTAAACTAAGCCTACTTCAATACAAATATCTTTTGCATATAACTAATATTCAATTCATCTAATTCATCTAACTCATCTATAATAACATCTAATAAAATCTAACATAATGTAGGTTTCCAACATAGAAGAAATTTTTTTCAATACATACTAACTACACTAAGGTTACATATATCTTATAAATCATCTACAAATCATAAATCCAACATATGCAAGATTCTAATCTAATCAAAAATGGATTACACAAATCTTCAAAAAAAAATGTATGGATAGAAAGAAGGGGATCGGAGGAGTGTACCTTGTAGGATCGAAGGGTGAAGAAATCCACGGACAAAACCCTCGGATGTGAAGTTTTTTGGGGATGAGATTGAGAGAGGGAGAGGATGGGATCCAGCAGCCGCCACAGCCTCCTCTCTTCTCTCTTCTGTAACTGCAATGGGTGGGGATTGGGCCTTCGCACGGCTGCTGGATAAGACATAGTGCAGCGCCTGGCTCGGAGGCGCTGCACATTACATTGTGTGGCGCCTAGCTGGGAGGCGCTGCCCGGCCGGGTGCGGGCCCGGGGGCTGCCATGGTGGATAGGCGTGCAATGCCTCTGAGCCAGGCGCTGCACAGTAGGGTGCAGCGCCGTCGTGGCAGGCGCTACACAAAAAGGTCATGGCTGTGAAATAGTTTCACGGGCAGTTCATTCCGTGAATTGATTGCAGCAACAGGTCAAAATTGTCAAATTTGCCTCCATCCGTCGCGTTCAGCCCAAAAGCAACGGCAGTGCCCGTGTCCTTGTCGCCCTCCATGGAGTTAATCGCTGAAAATCATGATTGGATATTCCAAAACTACCATTTTTGCCTAAAATTACATAAGACCGCCGCTTCTTCGGCAAATGAATAACATATTGCACTGATTTGAAATTAACCTGCATTTGACAGCAAAACTGACCGATCAAGCCCACCTGTTGGGGCCACCTGGCATTTGCGAACGGGGCAAGGAGACGGGCTTAGCCAGAGAAGGGTGTGGTCGTGGCCCACCTGTTGTGCAGCGACGATCGGATGAGGAAGAGCACTGGCGATGGCGCCGCGCGTCGGGGCGGGAAGAGATCCAGTCGCAGCACGGGGTGCGGGGCGGCCGTCTCCTAGACCGTAGCTATCGATTTGGTCAGAGCCGAGCTCCCACCCATGGCCGTAGCGGTCGATCTGGTTGGAGCCGAGCTCCCCCCATGGCCGTAGAAGTCGATTTGGTCGGAGCTTAGCTCGCGCCCATGGTCGCCGTGGCCATGGGAGCCCGCTCCCCTCGCTCCCGTACTCACACTTGTGCAAGCCCCACGAACACATGCACCAATCCCGTACCCGCATACGCGCTCGATGGCGAGCTCTAGTTGGTGTCGGCCAAGAACCATGCCCGTCGACGACCTCGTGTGCGCATCCTTGATCGGAGCTCCGGCTCCCTGTGGAGCGCCGTCGCCTGGGGCCGGGCTCGTCCGCTCCGCTCGCATCTTCGCTCGCGGCCTACAGGAGGGAAGGCTCCCACGCCGGCGAGGAGCGGAGTATTCCGGTGGCGGCCATGACGAGATCTGCCGTGATGGCGGAATGAGTCGGTGTGGGCCGGTGTGTGTGGGCCCGAACTTGTTTGCAAACACCGCTAGCGTCAGTCTCTGCACCTCTACGCACCTCGCCCCGAAAAGTGTGCCCAACCTGTCAGGTTTGCTGTTAGTCGCATTTCACAGATTGTTTAGTGCAATATGTTATTCACTTGTCTAAGAAGTGGTGGCCTTCTGTTATTTTTGGCAAAAGAGGTAGTTTTGGAGTACCCTAGCCACAAATGTGGTGGTTTTCAGCAATTAACTCTCCCCTCTGTGATGCGTCCGCCACTGTGCTTGTGTTGGTTGGGCACCATACTTAACAGCAACACCGACGCGGTGACTCATTTTCTCTGTAAGTGTTCGTTTGAGTTAAAACGGACAAAAGCTTTAACCCAAATTGTGGACCCATTTTTATTTTGTGTGGGCTTTCTGTCGCTCTGACTCATTTTTTTTATTTAGGTCACATCTGGATCGGAGGCGGACGTAAGGCGGATGCTCTGTGCGTCCCCGCTCGCCCGTCTGTGTCCGGTCTGGTCCATCTGTCATCCACCTCCCCATTTCATCTCTCTTCTTCTTTTCTCTTCCCTCACTAGCCCACCACGCCCACCATCGGCCACACCACCGCGTTGCCCCGGCCACGCCACTACATGGCTACTGCAGCCTCGCTACTCAGCGGAGCATCTCCGTCTCCATTCGGACGAGGTCGTGGAGGTTGAACCGTCGCACGTTCAACGACACCGACGAGGCGGATGCGTCGGCGTCGGCCTCGCCTCCACCATGCCCAGTCATTGCGTGCCCGCTGTCATCTATTCTTGTTGTGGCCGTTCCCTTACGTCGTTCTAGCTAGCTACGGCTACCCGCCCATCGCCGCTGGACACCACGTGCGAGGGCTCCCGCAACCGCGGGCTAGCTAGCTTGATGCGCTTGTGCGTGCTAGCCAGCCAGCCAGTGGCCGCGCACTAGGAGTGTTGTAGCTCGCGCGCCCGAGCGCCTCGCCGCTCACGCGTTTGGAGCAGTGGAGCTCGCGCACCCGACATGCCGTCCCTGCTCGTGTTGTTGCCGTGGCCTTCCTCTTGCACTCTTTCTCTGCACCTCCCTCACGCTCTCTCTCTCTAACACAACAAAGACGAAGGAGGAGGAAGAAAGGAGACAATGGACACGAGAGATTTTCCGGCCGGCGCACGAACACCGCCACGGACGTACGAACGCCCAAATCTTTTTCCTCTTTACACTGGCTACATTGCTACAACTCTGCCTAAAACTGAACAAACTGGATACAAGGTTCTTATAAAGACAAACACAACGAACTGCCGAGAGCAACAAACTCCAGCCGGATCTCATGCGCACGTACGCACGATCCACACAAACCGGCCTCCACTCGTACACGCATGCAACTAACTGCGAGGGCCACGAGCGCGCACACACTCGCGACGCACGCAACACACCAGCACACGCGCCGTGGCGTGGTTTATCCTAACATACTCCCCCTAAACCACGACCTCGCCACCCATCCTGACATGACTCCGGCCTCTCGTCGACTGCCATGGAGAACGTCCTTCTTCACCTTCGGCGACACACATCGCAGCTTCTCTTCTCGGCGCACTGACGCCGCCGGCCGCAACTACGGCCGATTTCCTCAAGCACGAACTCGAGCCACACCTGTTACAACGCATACGGGGGGTTCTTATACCCTGGGGCGCGCCAGGGCACGTACCCTACGCCCCATTCCACGCCGAGCGCCTGGTCCGGCCCGCTCTGCCCACTCCCGCGACATGCACACACACGTCCCGGATCGTACGAGCCCGCCTAGGACCAACTCCGCGCTCCTCCCGATCTCGCCAACTGAACGCACACAAGCTGCACGCACACGCCCGTGCACATCATACGCTCGATCCGCCGTGGACCCGACGCGCCAAGCGCGCCCGGCGTGCGCCCATACACGCGCCCGACGCGACAAGCTCGTCGCCATAGTTGCTGCCGTCCGACGCCACCGTGTGCTTCCAGCACGAGCCGCCGCAGATGCCGTGCAACGCGGCCACCTCGCCGGCCGCTGTCGCGAACCGCTGCCGATGCAGCTACCGCCGTGATGCGCCCCGTCGAGCGCCACTCACTGCCGCTGCCGAAACCCGTAGCTTGGTGCGCCGCCATGCCGCGTCTCCGTGCCTCGCGTCACGCCGAGCTGCTGCGGTCTCTGCGCAACCATGCAGGTCCTCCGCGACCTCCTCGCCTTCGCGACCGCCGCTGCTCGTCGCGCGCACAGCATCACGCCGCACCACCGCGGACTCGTCGCCCGTCGCAGTCGCCACGCGCTCTCCGTGCGCCGCAGCCTCCATGTCCACTGTGCGCTCCGCGGCCACGGCCGCCCCTCGAACTTGGCTCTGAATACCAATTGTTGTTGTCGTGGCCTTCCTCTTGCACTCTTTATCTGCACCTCCCTCACGCTCTCTCTCTCTGACACAACAAAGACGAAGGAGGAGGAAGAAAGGAGACAATGGACACGAGAGATTTTCCGGCCGGCGCACGAACGCCGCCACGGGCGCACGAACGCCCAAATCTTTTTCCTCTTTACACTAGCTACATCGCTACACAAACTGGATACAAGGTTCTTATAAAGACCCACACAACGCACTGCCGAGAGCAACAAACTCCAGCCGGATCTCATGCGCACGCACGCACGATCCACACAAACCGGCCTCCACTCGTACACGCATGCAACTAACTGCGAGGGCCACGAGCGCGCACACACTCGCGACGCACGCAACACACCAGCACACGCGCCGTGGCGTGGTTTATCCTAACAGCTCGCGCATCACCGCGTTGGAGCCCGTGTGCCCGGCTGCGCCATGCGCGTCCCGTCTAGCCGTCATGCTTGCGGCGCTTGACTTGCCACCCTCGTCGTGCCGCGCCGAGCCGCGCTCGCCCTGCCTAGTGTCGCGCCCCGCCGTGCCGTCTCTGCTCGCGCGTTGGAGCTCGCCGCGCCCAGCCGCCAAGCTTGCCGTGCCGTGCCGAGCCACGCTCGCCCTGCCTTGTCTCGCGCCCCCGTCGTGCCGCCCCACCCCTGCCGTGTCGTGCTGAGCCGTGCTCGCTCTGCCTCGTCTTGCGCCCCTGTTGTGCCACCATGCTCGGGCGTCTCTGTGTTGGAGCTGGCATGGCCGGCCGCCTCTACATTGAAGACGACCGCCGGCCTCTTCTTGTGCCCCGCCGGTGCTATTGGAGCAGGTGGCCGCGACCTCCAGGCGCCCCTCGTACGTGCTCGCATGGGTGCAGCTGCTCACGGCCAAGGTCAATGTGCACCTGCCTCCCTGTGGTCTAAGTGTTCGACGAAATGTTGGGATGGACATGCTCAAAATGCGTCCACTCCTCATTGCGCGCATGATAACTCATAAGTATAGGGAATTCATTGTAGCTTTTTCGATAAATAAGAGTATAGAACCCAACGAGGAGCTAAAGTTGGAATTTATATTCTCTTCAAGTTCTATCGACCACCGATACAACTCTATGCACACTTAACGTTCGCTTTACGTAGAACAAGTATGAAACTAAAAGTACTTTGTAAGTGTAAAAGGATATGTTTGCAACATAATAAAGAACGTGATAATAAAAGTTAGGTGTTATTCTAACTAAAGTACAACTAAATTTGTATAGCGAGTGTGGAAAAGTGGTTGTAGGATTTGCGGAATTTTCCCTAAGCAATTCTCTAAGTTACTAGACCAATATCAAGTTTTTATGTGGAAGAGATCACTGCTAGCATGCCATCCCTTACTTGGAATTATATGCACCTATGATTGGAACTATTAGCAAGCATCCACAACTACTAACGTTCATTATGGTAAAATCCAACCATAGCATTAGGATATATTGGTCCCCCTTCAATACCGTATGAATCAATTTCTATGGTAGGAAAAAGTTTCCATCACTCTTGTCCTTCAATGCATAGTCGTATCAACATATAACTAACCCTATGATGTGATCCACACGCGTGCTCATATGACGTGCACCAAACGACAACAACATAACCACAAGCAAATTAAACCAATCATAGCAATTCACCAATCACCCATAGGTCAAAAAAATCTATTCAAACATCATAGAATGGAAACACATCACTCGATTATAATATGAATCATAAAGCACCATGTTCAAGTAAGGGGTATAATGGGTTGCGGGAGAGTGGACCGCTTTAAATAGATGAGGGGAGGTGGTGGAGGTGTTGATGAAGATGACAGAGTTGTTGGTGTCGATCACCGTCACACGATGATCCCCCCAACAGCGCCACGGTGCCGCCGAGAGAGAGGGGTGAGAGGCACCCTCCTTCTTCTTCTTCCTTGGCCTCCCCCTTAGATGGGAGGAGAGTTTCCCCTCTGTTCCACGGCTTCCATGGGGGAGGAGTGGAGGGAGCCCCTCCTAGATTGGATATCTCTCCTTGTTTCTCTTCTGTTTCACGTTCCTGTTTTCTGGCTTTTCAACGTGTCTTAAATATTCGGACATCTGTAACTCCGATTGGGCTGAAATGTTGAGGGGATTTTTATTCGGATATTAGAAGCTTCGCGGTCGAAGGACAACCCCAACCGACTTACGAGGTGGCCACAAGCCCTAGGGGCACGCCTACCCCCCAGGGCGCGCCCTACGAGCTTGTGGGGCCCGTGGACCACCTCTCACGCCAATTCTTCTTCCCAAAAATCACATATTCCAAAATAAATCTCCGTAAATTTTTATCACATTTGGACTTTGTTTGATATGGATATTATACGGAACAAAAAACATGCAACAAACAGGAACTAGCACTAGGCACTGGATCAATATGTTAGTCCCGAAAAATAACATGAAATGCTGCCAAATGTATGTGAAAGTTGTAGAATATTATCATGAAACAATAAACAATTATAGATACGATGGAGACGTATCAGCACCCCCAAGCTTGATTCCTGCTCGTCCTTGAGTATATAAATGATAAAAAAATTTGATGTGGAATGCTACCTAGCATAATAATGATCATATAATCTAATCATGGCATGAATATCAAGACATCAATACTCACACATCCCAACCAACAATCATGTCTTTCAAAATATCAATGCTAAAGAACAATATCCCTGCAAAATCATATAGCTTTGTCATGCTCCACTTTCTTAACACAAAATATAAATCATGCACTACCCCGGTGTCAGCCAAGCAATTGATTCATACTTTTTTAGCGCGCTTCAGCTTTTTCAAGCCCCACGCAATATATGAGTGCAAGCCATGGATATAACACTATGGGTGGAATAGAGTATTGTGATAGAGATAGTATGGAGAAGATAATAAGGGAGAAAGTCTCACATCAACTAGGCGGATCAACGGGCTATGGAGATGCCCATCAATCGATATCAATGTGAGGAGTCGGGATTGCCATGCAACAGATGCACAAATATCTATAAGTGTATGAAAGATCAAACTGAAAAGAAACTGGGTGTGCATCCAACTTGCTTTCTCTAGAAGACCTCGAGCATTTGAGGAAGCCCATCATCGAAATATACATGCCAAGTTCTATAATGAAAATTTTCTACTAGTATATGACAGTGACAACATAGGAGACCCTCTATATGAAAAACATGATGCTACTTTGAAGCACAAGTGTGGAAAAAGATAGTAGCATGCCCCTTCTTTTTTTCTTTTTTCTTTTTATTGTTGGGCTCTTTTTGGCCTGTTTTTTATTTGGCTCTTTTGGCCTCTTTTTTCTCTCACTTGGGACATGCTCTAATAATGAATAATGATGATGTAGGATCGACAGTATGTCTAGAGGGGGTGATTAGACTAGTTGACCAAATAAAAATCTATCCTTCTCCCAATGTTAGTTGTGGGCAGATTTTAGCAAGTTGTACAAGTCAAGCAATCTACCAACACTTGCAATTCTAGGAGTGTAGCAGCGGAAAGTAAAACATTGCATATGAAGGTAAAGGGAAGGGTTTGGAGAAAGCAAACGCAATGGAGACATAGAATTTTTGACGTGGTTCCGTTAGGTGGTGCTATCGTATGTGCATGTTGATGGAAACTTCAACCCACGAAGGGTAACCGCTACACGAGTCCATAGAGGGCTCCACCCACGGAGTGTCCATGAAGAAGCAACCATGTCTATCCCACCATGGCCATCGTCCACGAAGGACTTGCCTCACTTGGGCAGATCTTCACAAAGTAGGTGATCTCCTTGCCCTTACAAACTTATTGGTTCAACTCCACAATGTGTCGAAGGATCCCAAGCGTAACCTAACCAATCTAGGAGACACGACTCTCGAAAAGGTAATAGAGTTGTGTTGATGATGAACTCCTTGCTCTTGTGTTTCAACGATAGTCTCCCCAACACTCAAATCTTTCTACAGATTTGGATATGGTGGAAGAAGAATTGGAGTGGAGAGCAACTTGGGAAAGGCTATAAATCAAGATTCTTGTGGTAGGTTTGGAATGTCTTGATCTCAACACATGAGTAGGTGGTTCTCTCTCAGAAAATGAATGGTCGAAGTGTAGGCACGTTCTGATGGCTCTGTCTCTGATGGAGAGGGGGTGGAGGGGTATATATAGGCTCCAAACAAAATCAAACCATTACACACATTTGATCAATCTCAGTGGGACCAAATAATGCAACTCGGTGAGGCCAATCGGTTCAAACATGTGAATATTAGGAATCTCGATGGGACCGACTGGAACAACTTGGTGGGACTGATGTGCTAGGGCTTAGGACAAACTTGGTGGCGTCGATTGCATCAACTCGGTGAGATGGAAGTGAAGCAGTAAGCAACAGAGAATCTGTCAAGACAACTCGGTGAGACCAATTGCATAAACTCAATGAGACCGAAGTGAATGCAACAGAGAATCTATCACAGCACTTTGGCAGGGCCATCTCGATGAGACCGAGATCCGTATCGGTCGGACCGACTTGCTAGGGTTCCTCGCAACGGCTATGTCAATTGAACTCGGTGGCTCTGGATGGAAAGAATTGGTGGGGCGGAGTTTGGTAATTGGGTTTAGACATATTTTGATGGAGAAAGTGGTTGAGGGTTTTTGGAGCAATATCACTAAGCACTTGAGCAACCAGAACATTAAGCAACACCTCATCCCCTTTTAATAGTATTGGCTTTTGTTGGTGCAATATCTTCCTTCCTTTGTTTTGGAGATTGTTGACAGAAACATATATGGACTGCTTTGTTTGCTAGTGCATACAGCGAAAAAAAGTCCATACATAACCGAAGAGACCGCTATCTCACGTGTCAAGTTCGAGGAACATCAACGAATAATATCTGCATTGCAGAGAAAAATGACTACATTGGTTGAAGACATGTAGGCGAGAAGATTGATGTGAAGGAGTTAGCCCCTCAAAAATTTATTGTTGACGTGAAGCAATTGGTTCGGAGCTTTCTGTCCGAAGGAAAATGAGTGCAGCGAATGGAAACCGAAGACAAAGTGAAGACGTAGTATTCATTTCGTTGTTCTTATTTCGTTCATTTGAGTCATAGGAACTCCATACAATTAAGAGGGGTATAGGTTCTCGAAGCTTAGATCCACTGTGATGCTTAGCCCAAAAACCTATGGAAGATGTGAGAGAAATCTGTTTATGCTTCAAATAATTACCTGTCACCAGTAGAAGTTGTTCTTCGTGCTGCAGGAGATATATTAAGGACCGAGGAGTTAGCTTTACTTTCTCCACAAGTATTGTTCCCGTTGTGCTCAAAATCCGACTATTGGACTCGTGTCGTTCAGCCATTAGGTGCTCCACATGTCTAATTTGGTCATTTCCCTTTAGGGAAGGCTGCGGCTATAAATAGCCACGCCGCTCCAAAGTTGTTCATTGGTTGCTCCTCTTAAGATTTCCGAGAAGACTGACTGATCATCCCCTCTCCGAGTGATTTGAGTTTAATATCCCCTAATAGAAAAATCAAGAACCCAAACTTAGACGGTGTTTTAGCATCACAATAGTTGTGAGTGTGAGTTATTGTACCTATTAATCTTGAGGGGTGTGCACTCTCTAGACGGATAGGTTTTTGCTCGAGTGTTGAAGAGTTGCTTTCTTCACCGAGCTAGATCTTCAGCAACCAAGGGTGATTGTGGTTCACGTAGATTGACCGAAGGTTTGGAGATAGCCGAAAATTATGTACCACGAGTGAAATCAACTGGAGTCTGATCAGCTCCGAGTTCAAGGAGAATTGGGTGAAGAGAGTTTATCTTCCGTGTTAATTTACAGCCCCTCCAACCAGACGTAGTACTTTGGTAGAAGGGCAAATTGGTCTACAAAATCTCTCTGTTGCCTTCGAGCGCCACTGGTTCAATCCACTTCACTACATTACTTTCGGTAGTTTACTCTTGTGCTCTGTGACGATAGTTTATCTAATCACTATCTGCTTTTCGCAAATCTTTCAGTCATATCTTGTATTTTGTCCCAACTGTGTTGGCTGTTATTTGCTCATTATTCTTCATTCTAATCAGGTTATTTTAGCTTGTCACTCACCATGCTATTTTTCATTCCCTTCATCACTACTGTTTATCGAGCATTTCCTTCGCATCACATACATTGTGCTATCATGTTACTATTCGTGCTTGCCTGCAGCATGGTCATTTTCATTTTCAAGCCTGTGATATATTATACTCGAGTTGTTATTGCATCTTACATCGATAGTTTTGTTCCTCAATAGTATGCTTGTCTGAGTTTGTGTCTAGCAAATCTTATTTCGGCTGCTGTGTTTGGGATCAGTTCAAAACATTCGAAAGAATTTTTGAAAGTCCCATTCACCCCCTCTGGTCGATATACTCTCGGTCCTAACAATCGGTATCAGAGCGGGTTCTCACGGTCTCTGTTTATTAAAGACCCAACATCCTTGGAGTTTTGAGTATGTCATACGCACGTAGATCAATTCACTCTGTAAGATTTCCTACCTTTGATGGAAATCACTATCTCTACTGAAAAGAAAGAATGAGAATCAGACTTCAAGTCATTGACATAGATCTCTGGCAAAATTGTGGAAAATTGATACACCATTAGGGACCTGATTCTCTAAATGCGTATGACAAAATCAATATGTGGTTGAATGCTCAAGCGAAACATATCATCTGTGGCAGTTTCTCGAAAGACAACTTCATTCGATTTCCGAGAGCTTGACACTGTGAAGCAAATCTGGGATGCCATCAAGAATGCGCATGAAGAGTTCATGGCTAGAACAGATCCGCACACTAAAATGATTCATGCCATGTTTGCGGGTTTTAGAAGTTTTTGTAAGGAAAGTGTTATGGAACTCACTAATCGATTGGCAAATATTGTTGAAAGACTTCATCAACAAGGATTAACTGATATCACCGATATGGTCAACAAGCTTCTAAGTGTTCTTGATCCAACCTTCAATTCTATCACAGAAGAAATCAAGCAAAGACTAGACTATGAAGAACTTCACTACGTAGAGGTCATGACGCTGGTGTCTAGTCACAAAGAAAAGATGGAACTGGAGAATGCTGATCAGGAATCTTCTTCGAAAAGTGAAGGAGAAATCCTCTCACACTATGGCAGTTCACAAGAAGAAGAAGATACCGAGAATCAACACACTATCACAAGGGAACTCGAAATGCTCACAAAAAGGCTAAGTGATCTTAGAAGATAGAATATGTGCCTCACAAATGATGACAAATTTGACTTGCCTATAGCAGCAAGAAAGTTACCTCGGAATGCTTCACGTGCAAACATTTCGGACACCTCATAGCTGACTGTCGTTGCTGGGAAGGAAAACCTAGCAACAGATGGAAATTTCTTCAGTGCAGTGGATTCACTTGAACGAATCGTCATACTAAGCTCCCGAAGGAAAATGAGTCATCCTCATCTTCTACGATGATACCAGTCACTAACATGAATGCCAGAGCAGTGATCGAATCAAACATGAAGAAAATATCACATCTGAATAGAGCTTGTGCTGACTTGAACTTTGATACAAAAGATGAAGCAACATATTCAGATTCAGAAGATGAAGAGCTAAACAAGCTGATAGGCAGAAGCAGTGCTTACATTGCCTATGGGTCATCTGTGAAATCTCTCGATTCTGACACTGATGATGATACTTCTAGTCATGATGAACCTATCGCATTCTACCTCATGGCAAAAACTTCTAAGGATCAGGTAGCATCAAAACACCAAAATTCTATGAATGAGTATTCTCTTGAAAACTTTGCATATGCTAAACTGGTTAAGATTGCTAAATCTCAACAAGATGAGCTTGAAAGGCTTGAGAATAATCTTAGAAAAACCGAAGGATTACTGGTCGAAGAGATGGAGAAGAATCAAGAGTTGACCGAAAAGCATGATGCTTTTTCTTCAACCTTTGATGATCTCTCCAACCGATATGATTCACTTACAGTTGACTACGAGAGTTTATCAGAAGAAGTCCTTCACAGTAATCAAGAACTCATGTCACTGAAATAGCCTCATAATGAGCTTGCAAAAGAAAAAGCTTCTCTCTTCGCTGAGCAATCTGAACGTGTTCCTAAGAATTTTGTACCTCCTTGCTTACAATGCATAAATCGTCGCAATGCTAATTCTTCTGCTGCAGCATCCAATGCCTCCATCGAGAAAATTGCAACAACTACGAATGATATTCCTAACCCCTCTTCCGAGGAATTTGTTGCTATCTCCGATTAAAATTGCAGATTAAAGAGCTTGCTTGAGACGACAATGCAAGAGTCTCAAAGGACAACAAACCCTCTGTGATGTGCTCAAGAAGTCCATACTGGATAAAGATCCTCGAAAGGAAGGATTGGATTTCAAAAGAAAACTCAACATTGATGGAACCTACTATACTACCGAACAATACCTTCGAAAAGTTCGGTTCTTGCCAAAAGTAAAACTCTTGAACCTGAAACTCTGTATGGATATAACACTCCCATCTCTGTTGTTTCTGATGAGTTTGATGACTCGAACTACGAATGTTTCAAAAAAAAGAATGGTAGGGTTTTTCCTCGGTATGTTGGAACTAACTGCAGGTCTGGTTCACCAAAGAAGAAAATTTGGGTGAATAAGTGCATCATTGAAAAATTATTAGTCACTACTAACTTGAACATGCAGAGTGTTTCTCTTCGAGGAAACAATTATCATTCACATAATGGAACTGGAACTTCCTTGAGTGGATATCGACCAACGCTCGACAGAAGGAGTACATGCGTACCTCCAAAAATCATTATGTTCATGTCTCTGGAAATAACTTCAATGCATATTCGTATGATTACTCTTGAAATGCACACGTGATTTACAAATCACACCGAAGGAATGTTCCTACTCATACTAAGCAAGTGAGATCCTCGTTGCCCACACAAGTGTGGGTTGCGAAAAAGAACTAACCCTTCTTGCATGAACTGTCTCATGGATACTTCTCGCTTACTCTTAAGCCCTGAGATCTTTATTGTTGGTGCTTGTTCTTTGTGTTCTCGTTCACCTTCCTTGTTTTATTTTTGCAGTGTTTGTGCTTTGCCCGAAGATCAACTCACTCATAGCTCCGTGCTTCTGTGTTTCCTTTCATTTGGTTGAGTGTTTTGCTTCGGTCCCTTTTGTCTCTCTATTCTTTCTCACCCAATATTTTCAATCCATCATAAGCATGCAATTGATCTGAAAAAAAATTCAATCCGACGACCTTGGTCGCGAAGGAAATGATCTTCGAACTTTAATCTGTTTTGGCACTTGTCATTCCTCATATCCTTTGACCTTCCGTTCAGTTTCTGAGATTTTTGTAGGAAACGGGTGACACATGCCCACGATCTCCATGGTTGTCATCTTATCCATTGAATGTGGAACATCACGTCTTTGTAGGCGGTGGATCTCGGTAAGGTGGTTCTGCTCCTCTGCTATAAATACCCCTACCGACATCTTCTTACTCATTTGTTCTCCACATCTTCATCCTCCTCCTCCCGAGCCCGAGCTCGAAGTAACGCCGTCAGAGTGCCTTGACGTGCAACTTCGGTGAAGTCCCACTGTCGTTGGCAGCGTTAGTGCAGCAAATCACCTTCTCTGCATTGCCGTAGTTGAACTATTCTGTCAAGTTAGGGTGCATATATCTAGGACTGCCTCTGTCCCCTCTCCCTGTTCATGAGTGATACATCCATTTTGCATCATGCTTCAATATTGATGTTTATTGCATTATGGGCTGTTATTACATATTATGACACAATAATTATGCCTTTTCTCTCTTATTTTACAAGGTTTACATGAAGAGGGAGAATGCTGACAGCTGGAATTCTGGGCTGGAAAAGGAGCAAATATTGAAGATCTATTCTGCACAACTCAAAAAGCCCTGAAACTCCACGAAAGTCAGTTTTGGAAAATATAAAAAATATCTAGCGAAAGAAGTACAGGAGGGGGGCCACCCACCGTCCACGAGGGTGGGGGGCACGCCCTACCCCCTGGGCACGCCCCCTGCCTCGTGGGCCACCCGGCAGCCCCCCGATGCCCATCTTCTGCTATATCCAGTGTTTTGACCTGGAAAAAAATCAGAGGGAGGCTTTCGGGACGAAGCGCCGCCGTCTCGAGGCGGAACCTTGGCGGAATCAATCTAGGAATCTAGCGGAGCTGTTCAGCCAGGGAAACTTCCGTCCGGGAGGGGGAAATCGTCACCGCCGTCATCACCAACAACTCTCCCATCTTGGGGAGGGTTATCTTCATCAACATCTTCACCAGCACCATCTCCTCTTGAACCCTAGTTCATCTCTTGTATCCAATCTTTGTATCAAAACCTCAGATTGGTACCTATGGTTGCTAATAGTGTTGATTACTCCTTGTAGTTGATGCTAGTTGGTTTATTTTGTGGAAGATCATATGTTCAGATCCATTATGCATATTATTACCCCTCTGATTAGGAACATGAATATGATTTGTGAGTAGTTACTTTTGTTCCTGAGGACATGGGAGAAGTCTTGCTATAAGTAGTCATGTGAATTTGGTATTCGTTCGATATTTTGATGAGATGTATGTTGTCTTTCCTCTAGTGGTGTTATCTGAACGTCGACTACATGACACTTCACCATTGTTTGGGCCTAGAGGAAGGAATTGGGAAGTAATAAGCAGATGATGGGTTGCTAGAGTGACAGAAGCTTAAACCCTAGTTTATTCGTTGCTTTGTAAGGGGCTGATTTGGATCCATATGTTTCATGATATGGTTATGTTTACCATAATACTTCTTTTGTAGTTGCGGATGCTTGCAATAGATGTTAATCATAAGTGGGATTCTTGTCGAAGTAAGGGCAGCACCCAAGAACCGGTCCACCCACATACCAAGTTATCAAAGTAACGAACGCGAATCATATGAACGTGATGAAAACTAGCTTGACAATAATTCCCATGTGTCCTCGGGAGGGTTTTCCTTTATATAAGAGTTTGTCCAGGCTTGTCCTTTGCTACAAAAAGGATTGGGCCATATTGCTGCACCTTATTTACTTTTACCACTCGTTACTTGTTACCAATTACCTTATCACAAAACTATCTGTTACCGATAATTTCAGTGCTTGCAGAGAATACCTTACTGAAAACTGTCTATCATTTCCTTCTGCTCCTCGTTGGGTTCGACACTCTTACTTATCAAAAGGACTACGATAGAGCCCCTACACTTGTGGGTCATCAAGACTCTTTTCTAGCGCCGTTGCCGGGGAGTAAAGTGCCTTTGGTAAGGAAAAATTTATACAGTGTGCTGAAATTTACTGTCACTTGTTACTATGGAACATAATCCTTTGAGGGGCTTGTTCGGGGTATCTTTGTTGGGGAACGTAGTATTTTCAAAATTTACCTACGATCACGCAAGATCTATCTACTAGCTGCATAGCAAAGAGGGGAATAGTGTGTCTACGTACCCTCGTAGACCGGGAGCGGAAGCGTCAAGTGACGCGGTTGATGTAGTCGAACTTCTTCGCGATCCAACCGATCAAGCACCGAACGTACGGCACCTCCGCGTTCAGCACACGTTCAGCTTGATGACGTCCCACGAGCTCTTGATCCAGTTGTGCTTCACGGGAGAGTTTCGTCAGCACGATGGCGTGGTGACGGATATGATGTATCTACCAGCGCATGGCTTCACCTAAGCACTACCACGGTATAATCGAGGTGTGTTTCTGTGGAGGGGGGCACCGCACACGGTTGGGAGAGATCAACTGATCAACTTGTGTGTTCTAGGGTGCCCCCTTGCCCCCGTATATAAAGGAGCAAGGGAGGGGCCGACCAGCCCTTTTATGGCGCGCCAGGGAGGCAATCCTACTAGGAATAGGATTGCAATCCTATTCCTAGTAGGAGTCCACCAAGAAGGAAGATAGGGAAAGGAAGGAGAAGGAGAGGTGGCGCCCCCCAATCCTAGTCCAACTAGGATTCCCTTGGTGGGGCACCAGCCAGCCTCTACAGGCTGCCTCTCTTCTTTCCTCAAGGCCCACTATGGACCATCCCCCCTCGTGGGGGGTTCCGGCAACCCCCTCCAGCAATCCGGTTAAATCCGAAACTTTTCCTGAACACTTCCGGTGTCCGCATATAGTCGTCCAATATATCAATCTTTATGTCTCGGACATTCCGAGACTCCTCGTCATATCCGTGATCTCATCCGGGACTTCGAACTACCTTCGGTACATCAAAACTCATAAACTCATAATACCGATCGTCATCAAACGTTAAGCGTGCGGACCCTACGGGTCCGAGAACTATGTAGACATGACCGAGACTCATCTCCGGTCAATAACCAATAGCAGAACCTGGATGCTCATATTGGCTCCTACATATTCTACGAAGATCTTTATCGGTCAAACCGCATAACAACATACGTTGTTCCTTTTGTCATCGGTATGTTACTTGCCCGAGATTCGATCGTCGGTATCTCTATACCTAGTTCAATCTCGTTACCGGCAAGTCTCTTTACTCGTTCCGTAATACATCATCTCGTGACTAACTCATTAGTCTTTTGCTTGCAAGGCTTATTATGATGTGCATTACCGAGAGGGCCTAGAGATACCTCTCCGACACTCGGAGTGACAAATCCTAATCTTGATCTATGCCAACACCACAAACACCTTCGGAAACACCTATAGAGCATCTTTATAATCACATAGTTACGTTGTGACATTTGATAGAACACAAGGTGTTCCTCCGGTATTCGGGAGTTGCATAATCTCATAGTCATAGGAAAATGTATAAGTCATGAAGAAAGCAATAGCAATAAAACTAAACGATCATAGTGCTAAGCTAACGGATGGGTCTAGTCCATCACATCATTCTCCTAATGATGTGATCCCGTTGATCAAATGACAACTCATGTCTATGGCTAGGAAACATAACCATCTTTGATCAATGAGCTAGTCTAGTAGAGGCATACTAGGGACACTCTGTTTTGTCTATGTATTCACACATGTACTAAGTTTCCGGTTAATACAATTCTAGCATGAATAATAAACATTTATCATGATATAAGGAAATATAAATAACAACATTATTATTGCCTCTAGGGCATATTTCCTTCAGTCTCCCACTTGCACTAGAGTCAATAATCTAGCTCACATCGCCATGTGATTTAATACCGATAGCTCACATCGTTTATGTGAATAACACCCATAGTTCACATCGCCATGTGACCAACACCCAAAGGGTTTACTAGAGTCAATAATCTAGTTCACATCGCTATGTGATTAATACCCAAGAGTAATAAGGTGTGATCGTGTTTTGCTTGTGAGAGAAGTTTAGTCAACGGGTCTGTCACATTCAGATCCGTATGTATTTCGCAAATTTCTATGTCTACAATGCTCTGCATGGAGCTACTCTAGCTAATTGCTCCCACTTTCAATACGCATCCAGATTCATACTTAGAGTCACCTGGATTTAGTGTCAAAGCTTGCATCGGCGTAACCCTTTACGACGAACTCTTTATCACCTCCATAATAGAGAAACATTTCCTTAGTCATCCAGTTACTAAGGATAATTTTGACTGCTCTACAGTGATCTACTCCTGGATCACTATTGTACCTCCCTGTCAAACTCATGGCAAGGTACACAACATGTTTGGTACACAGCATGGCATACTTTATAGAACCTATGGCTGAGGCATAGGGAATGACTTTCATTCTCTCTATATTTTTCTGTCGTGGTCTGGCTTTGAGTCTTACTCAACTTCACACCTTACAAGTCAGGCAAGAACTCCTTCTTTCACTGATCCATTTTGAACTACTTCAAAATCTTATCAAGGTATGTACTCATCGAAAGTCTTATCAAGCGTCTTGATCTATATTTATAGATCTTGATGCCCAGTATGTAAGCAGCTTCACCAAGGTCTTTCTTTGAAAAACTCCTTTCAAACACTCCTTTATGCTTTCCAGAAAATTCTACATCATTTCCGATCGACAATATGTCATTCACATATACTTATCAGAAAGGTTGTAGTGCTCCCACTCACTTTCTTGTAAATACAGGCTTCACCGCAAGTCTGTATAAATCTATATGCTTTGATCATCTTATCAAAGCGTATATTCCAACTCCGAGATGCTTGCACCAGTCCATAGATGGATCGCTGGAGCTTGTACATTTTGTTAGCACCTTTAGGATTGACAAAACCTTCTGGTTGCATCATATACAATTCTTCTTTAATAAATCCGTTAAAGAATGCAGTTTGTTATCCATTTGCCAGATTTCATAAAATGCGGCAATTGCTAACATGATTCGGACAGACTTAAGCATCGCTACGGGTGAGAAAGTCTCATCGTAGTCAACTCCTTGAACTTGTCGAAAAACTTTCGGAACAAGTCGAGCGTCAGTCTTCCTCTTGAAGATCCATTTATTTTCGATGGCTTGCCGATCATCGGGCAAGTCAGCCAAAGTCCACACATTGTTCTCATACATGGATCCCATCTCAGATTTCATGGCCTTAAGCCATTTTGCGGAATCTGGGCTCATCATCGCTTCCTCATAGTTCGTAGGTTCATCATGGTCCAGTAACATGACTTCGACAACCGGGTTGCCGTACCACTCTGGTGCGGAATGAACTCTGGTTGATCTACAAAGTTCAGCAGAAACTTGATCTGAAGTTTCATGATCATCATCAGCTTCCTTACTAATTGGTGTAGGAATCACTGGAACAATTTTCTGTGATGTACTACTTTCCAATTCAGGAGAAGGTACAATTACCTCATCAAGTTCTACTTTCCTCCCACTCACTTCTTTTGAGAGAAACTCCTTCTCTAGAAAGGATCCATTCTTAGCAACGAATATCTTGCCTTCGGATCTGTGATAGAAGGTGTACCCAACAGTCTCTTTTGGGTATCCTATGAAGACACATTTCTCCGACTTGGGTTCGAGCTTATCAGGTTGAAGCTTTTTCACATAAGCATCGCAGCCCCAAACTTTAAGAAATGACAACTTTGGTCTCTTGCCAAACCATAGTTCATAAGGTGTCGTCTCAACGGATTTAGATGGTGCCCTATTTAACGTGAATGCAGCTGTCTCTAATGCATAACCCGAAAACAATAGTGGTAAATCGGTAAAAGACATCACAGATCGCACCATATCCAATAAAGTACGATTACGACGTTCGGACACACCATTACACTGTGGTGTTCCGGGTGGCGTGAGTTGTGAAACTATTCCACATTGATTCAAATGAAGACCAAACTCGTAACTCAAATATTCGCCTCCACGATCAGATCGTAGAAACTTTATTTTCTTGTTACGATGATCCTCTACTTCACTCTGAAATTATTTGAACCTTTCAAATGTTTCAGACTTGTGCTTCATTAAGTAGATATACTCATATCTGCTCAAATCAATAGTGAAGGTCAGAAAATAACGATACCCGCCGCGGGCTTCAACACTCATTGGCCCACATACATCAGTATGTATGATTTCCAACAAATCTGTTGCTTGCTCCATAGTTCCGGAGAACGGAGTTTTAGTCATCTTGCCCATGAGGCATGGTTTGCAAGCACCAAGTGATTCATAATCAAGTGATTCCAAAAGTCCATTACTATGGAATTTCTTCATGCGCTTTACACCAATATGACCTAAACGGCAGTGCCACAAATAAGTTGCACTATCATTATTAACTTTTGCATCTTTTTGGCTTCAATATTATGAATATGTATATCACTACGATCGATATCCAACAAACTATTTTCATTGGGTGTATGACCATCGAAGGCTTTATTCATGTAAACAGAATAACAATTATTCTATGATTTTAAATGAATAACCGTATTGCAACAAACATGATCAAATCATATTCATGCTTAACGCAAATGCCAAATTTATTTAGGTTCTACACTAATCCCGAAAGTATAGGGAGTGTGCGATGATGATCATATCAATCTTGGAACCACTTCCAACACACATCGTCACTTCACCTTTAACTAGTCTCTGTTCATTCTGCAACTCTTGTTTCGAGTTACTACTCTTTAGCAACTAAACCAGTATCAAATACCGAGGGGTTGCTATGAACACTAGTAAAGTACACATCAATAATCTGTATATCAAAATATACCTTTGTTCACTTTGCCATCCTTCTTATCCGCCAAGTATCTAGGGCAGTTCCACTTCCAGTGACCATTTCCTTTGCAGTAGAAGCACTTAGTTTCAGGCTTGAGTTTAGCTTTGGGTTTCTTCATGGGAGTGACAACTTGCTTGTCATTCTTTTTGAAGTTCCCCTTCTATCCCTTTGCCCTTTACTTGAAACAAGTGGTCTTATTAACCATCAGCACTTGATGCTCTTTCTTGATTTCTACCTTCGCCGATTTCAGCATCGCGAAGAGCTCGGGAATTACTTTCGTCATCCCTTGCATATTATAGTTCATCACGAAGTTCTACTAAGTTGGTGATAGTGACTAGAGAACTTTGTCAATTACTATCTTATCTGGAAGATTAACTCCCACTTGATTCAAGCAATTGTAGTACGCAGACAATCTGAGCACATGCTCACTGGTTGAGCTATTCTCCTCCATCTTGTAGGCAAAGTACTGTCAGAGGTCTCATACCTCTCGACACGGGCATCCGTATGAAATACTAATTTCAACTCTTGGAACATCTTATATGCTCCGTGGCGTTCAAAAACGTTTTTCAAGTCCCGGTTCTAAGCCGTAAAGCATGGTGCACTGAAACTATCAAGTAGTCATCATACCGAGCTTTTGTCAAAACGTTCACAACGTCTGCATCTGCTCCTGCAATAGGTCTGTCACCTAGTGGTGCATCAAGGACATAATTCTTCTGTGCAACAATGAGGATAATCCTCAGATCACGGAACAATTCCGCATCATTGCTACTAACATCTTTCAACTTAGTTTTCTCTAGGAACAAAAAAAATAAACGCGGAGCAACATCACGAGCTATTGATCTACAACACAGATATGCTAATACTACCAGGACTAAGTTCATGATAAATTAAAGTTCAATTTAATCATATTACTTAAGAACTCCCACTTAGATAGACATCCCTCTAGTCATCTAAATGATCACGTGATCCAAATCAACTAAACCATGTTCGATCATTACGTGAGATGGAGTAGTTTCAATGGTGAACATCTTATATTGATCATATCTACTATATGATTCACGCTCAACCTTTCGGTTTCCAGTATTCCGAGGCCATATTTGCATATGCTAGGCTCGTCAAGTTTAACCCGAGTATTCTGCGTGTGCAAAAATGGCTTACACCCGTTGTATTTGAATGTAGAGCTTATCACACCCGATCATCATGTGGTGTCTCGGCACGACGAACTTTCGCAACGGTGCATACTCAGGGAGAATACTTGTACCTTGAAATTTTGTAAGGGATCATCTTATAATGCTACCGTCGTACTAAGCAAAATAAGAAGCATAATAAGATAAACATCACATGCAATCAAAATATGTGACATGATATGGCCATCATCATCTTGTGCTTTTGATCTCCATCTCCAAAGCACCGTCATGATCACCTTCGTCACCGGCGCGACACCTTGATCTCCATCGTAGCATCGTTGTTGTCTCGCCAACTATTGCTTCTACGACTATCGCTACCGCTTAGCGATAAAGTAAAGCAATTACATGGCGATTGCATTTCATACAATAAAGCGACAAGCATATGGCTCCTGCCAGTTGCCGATAACTTTACAAAACATGATCATCTCATACAAAACCTTATAACTCATCATGTCTTGACCATATCACATCACAACATGCCCTGCAAAAACAAGTTAGACGTCCTCTACTTTGTTGTTGCAAGTTTTACGTGGCTGCTACGGGCTTATCAAGAACCGTTCTTACCTACGCATACAAAACCACAACGATGTTTCGTCAAGTATGTGTTGTTTTAACCTTCACAAGGACCGGGCGTAGCCACACTTGATTCAGCTAAAGTGAGAGAGACAGACACCCGCCAGTCACCTTTAAGCAACGAGTGCTCATAACGGTGAAACCAGTCTCGCGTAAGCGTACACGTAATGTCGGTCTGGGCCACTTCATCTCACAATACGGCCGAAGCAAAGTATGACATGCTGGTAAGCAGTATGACTAGTATCGGCCACAACTCATTGTGTTCTACTCGTGCATATCATCTACGCATAGACCTGGCTCATGATGCCACTGTTGGGGAACGTAGTATTTTCAAAATTTACCTACGATCATGCAAGATCTATCTACTAGATGCATAGCAAAGAGGGGAAGAGTGTGTCTACGTACCCTCGTAGACCGGGAGCGGAAGCGTCAAGTGACGCGGTTGATGTAGTCGAACTTCTTCGCGATCCAACCGATCAAGCACCGAACGTATGGCAACTCCGCGTTCAGCACACGTTCAACTTGATGACGTCCCATGAGCTCTTGATCCAGTTGAGCTTCAGGAGAGAGTTTCGTCAGCACAACGGCGTGGTGACGGATATGATGTATCTACCGGCGCATGGCTTCACCTAAGCAGTGCAACGGTATAATCGAGGTGTGTTTCTATGGAGGGGGGCACCGCACACGGTTGGGAGAGATCAACTGATCAACTTGTGTGTTCTAGGGTGCCCCCTTGCCCCCGTATATAAAGGAGCAAGGGAGGGGCCGGCCAGCCCTTCTATGACGCGCCAGGGAGGCAATCCTACTAGGAATAGGATTGCAATCCTATTCCAAGTAGGAGTCCAGCAAGAAGGAAGAGAGGGAAAGGAAGGTGAAGGAGAGGTGGCGCCCCCCAATCCTAGTCCAACTACGATTCCCTTGGTGGGGCGCCGGCCAGCCTCTATGGGTTGCCTCTCTTCTTTCCTCAAGGCCCACTATGGACCATCCCCCCTCGTGGGGGGTTCCGGCAACCCCCTCCGGCAATCCGATTAAATCCGAAACTTTTCCGGAACACTTCCGGTGTCCGAATATAGTCGTCCAATATATCAATCTTTATTTCTCGGACATTCCGAGACTCCTCGTCATATCCGTGATCTCATCCAGGACTTCGAACTACCTTCAGTACATCAAAACTCATAATACCGATCGTCATCAAACGTTAAGCGTGCGGACCCTACGGGTTCGAGAACTATGTAGACATGACCGAGACTCATCTCCGGTCAATAACCAATAGCGGAACCTGGATGCTCATATTGGCTCCTACATATTCTACGAAGATCTTTATCGGTCAAACCGCATAACAACATAAGTTTTTCCTTTTGTCATCGGTATGTTACTTGCCCGAGATTCGATCGTCGGTATCTCTATACCTAGTTCAATCTCGTTACCGGCAAGTCTCTTTACTCGTTCCGTAATACATCATCTCGTGACTAACTCATTAGTCTTTTGCTTGCAAGGCTTATTATGATGTGCATTACCGAGAGGGCCCAGAGATACCTCTCCGACACTCGAAGTGACAAATCCTAATCTTGATCTATGCCAACACCACAAACACCTTCGGAAACACCTGTAGAGCATCTTTATAATCACACAGTTATGTTGTGACGTTTGATAGCACACAAGGTGTTCCTCCGGTATTCGGGAGTTGCATAATCTCATAGTCATAGGAACATGTATAAGTCATGAAGAAAGCAATAGCAATAAAACTAAATATCATAGTGCTAAGCTAACGGATGGGTCTAGTCCATCACATCATTCTCCTAATGATGTGATCCCGTTGATCAAATGACAACTCATGTCTATGGCTAGGAAACATAACCATCTTTGATCAATGAGCTAGTCTAGTAGAGGCATACTAGGGACACTCTGTTTTGTCTATGTATTCACACATGTACTAAGTTTCCGGTTAATACAATTCTAGCATGAATAATAAACATTTATCATGATATAAGGAAATATAAATAACAACTTTATTATTGCCTCTAGGGCATATTTCCTTCAATCTTCACCCCGATCAGTAGAGCAAAGAGTTGCTCCTCAACCTACTGAACCTACTGAAAATGTTTACTTTGAAATTCCTTCGGGTATGATAGAGGAACTGCTAGCTAATCCCTTTATAGGAGATGGAACATTGCATCCCGATTTGCACCTAATCTATGTGGATGAATTTTGTGGATTATTTAAGCTTGCAGGTATGCCTGAGGATGTGATCAAGAAGAAGGTCTTCCCTTTATCTTTGAAGGGAGAGGCATTGACATGGTTTAGGCTATGCTATGATATTGGATCCTATGCATCAGGTTCATCATGATCGTAATTATATGTATAATTTTTGTCCTCGCGAAGGAGAAAGTATCGCTCAAGATTGGGGGAGGCTTAAGTCAATGTTATATTCATGCCCCAATCATGAGCTCTCAAGAGAAATGATTATTCAAAAAAATTATGCTCGACTTTCTCTCAATAATCGCTCTATGCTCGATACTTCTTGCACTGGTTCTTTTATGATGAAGACTATTGAATTCAAATGGGATTTATTGGAAAGAATTCAATGCAACTTTGAAGATTGGGATCTCGACGAAGGTAAGGAGTTAGGTATAACACCTAAGTTTCGTTGTGTTAAATCTTTTATGGATACCGATGTTTTCCGTGAATTTAGCACTAAGTATGGACTTGACTCTTAGATAGTAGTTTCTTTCTGTGAATCATTTGCTACTCATGTTGATCTCCCTAAGGAGAAGTGGTTTAAATATAATCCTCCCATTGAAGTGAAAGTAGTTGAACCCATTAAAGTTGAAGAAAATACTATCACTTATAATGTTGATCCTATTGTTCCTACTGCTTACATTGAGAAACCACCCTTCCCTGCTAGAATGAAGGATCATGCTAAACCTTTAACTGTGGTTCGTAAGAGTAATACTAGAACACCTACACCCTTTGAGAAAATTAAAGTTGAACCTAGTGTTGCTATTGTTAAGGATCTCTTGGTCGATGATATTGATGGGCATGTTATTTACCTCTGTGATGAAGCTGCTAGAATTGCTAGACCCGATACTAAGAATAAACATAGACCTATTGTAGGCATGCCTGTTATTTCTGTTAAAATAGGAGATCATTGCTATCATGGCTTATGTGATATGGGTGCTAGTGCTAGTGCAATACCTCATTCCTTATATGAAGAAATTATGCACAATATTGCACCTGCTGAGCTAGAAGGTATTGATGTCACTATTAAGCTTGCCAGTAGAGAAACTATTTCATGAGTTGGGATTGTTAGAGATGTTGAAGTCTTGTGTGGGAAAGTTAAATACCCTGTTGATTTTCTTGTTCTTGGTTCCCCACAAGATGAATTTTGCCCCATTATATATGGTAGACCCTTCTTGAATACTGTTAATGCTAAGATAGACTGCGAAAAGGACATTGTTACTGTTGGGTTAGGGGATATGTCTCATGATTTTAACTTTGCTAAATTCCGTAGACAACCCCATGATAAATAATTTCCTAGTAAGGATGAAATTATTGGTCTTGCTTCTATTGTTGTGCCTCCTAACGACCCTTTAGAACAATATTTTCTATACCATGAAAATGATATGTTTATGAATGAGCGAAGGGAAATGATGAAATATTATTTAAACAGGGACCTCTATTGAAACACAACTTGCCTGTTGAAATTCTAGGGGATCCTCCTCCACCCAAGGGTGATCCCGTGTTTGAAATCAAACCATTACCTGATACTCTTAAGTATGCTTATGTCGATGAAAAGAAGATATATCATGTTATTATTAGTGCTAACCTTTCAGACAAGAAGAAGAGAAATTATTGAAAACTCTGAAGAAGCACCGTGCTGCTATTGGATATACTCTTGATGATCTTAAGGGCATTAGTCACACTCTATGCCAACACAAAATAAAGTTGGAGAAGGACGCTAAACTGGTTGTTGATCACCAACGACGGTTAAATCCTAAGATGAAAGAAGTGGTAATGAAAGAAATACTAAAGCTTCTAGAGGCAGGTATAATTTATCCAGTTGCTGATAGTCAGTGAGTAAGTCATGTCCATTGTGTCCCTAAGAAGGGAGGTATTACTGTTGTTCCTAATGATAAAGATGAATTGATCCCACAAAGAATTGTTACAGGCTATAGAATGGTAATTGATTTCCGCAAATTAAGTAAAGCTACTAAGAAGGATCATTACCCTCTACCTTTTATTGATCAAATGTTAGAAAGGTTATCCAAACATACTCATTTTTTCTTTCTAGATGGCTATTCTGGTTTCTCTCAAATACATGTGTCAAAAGAGGATCAAGAAAAGACCACTTTTACTTGCCCTTTCTGTACTTTACTTATAGATGTATGCCTTTTGGTTTATGTAATGCACCTGCTACCTTTCAAAGATGCATGATGGCTATATTCTCTGATTTTTGTGAAAAGGTTGTTGAGGTTTTCATGGATGATTTTTCCATTTATGGAACTTTTTTTGATGATTGCTTGAGCAACCTTGATCGAGTTTTGCATAGATGTAAAGAAACTAACCTTGTCTTGAATTGGGAAAAGTGCCACTTTATGGTTAATGAAGGTATTGTCTTGGGGCATAAAATTTCTGAAAGAGGTATTGAAGTTGATAAAGCTAAAGTTGATGCTATTGAAAAGATGTCGTGTCCCAAGGACATCGAAGGTATAAGAAGTTTCCTTGGTCATGACGGGTTTTATAGGAGGTTCATTAAAGACTTCTCAAAAACCGCTAGGCCTCTAACTAACCACTTACAAAAATATGTTCCTTTTGTCTTTTGACGATGATTGTGTAGAAGCATTTGAAATACTTAAGAAAGCATTGATTTTTGCACCCATTGTCCAGCCACCTGACTGGAATTTACCCTTTGAAATTATGTGCGATGCTAGTGATTATGCTGTAGGTGTTGTTCTAGGACAAAGAGTTGATAAGAAACTGAATGTTATCTAATATGCTAGTAAAACTCTAGACAGTGCCCAGAGAAATTATGCTACTACCGAAAAAGAATTTTTAGCAGTGGTATTTGCTTGTGATAAGTTTAGACCTTATATTGTTGATTCCAAAGTAACTGTTCACACTGATCATGCTGCTATTAAATATCTTATGGAAAAGAAAGATGCTAAACATAGACTTATTAGATGGTTTCTCCTGCTACAAGAATTTGATTTGCATATTACTGATAGAAAAGGAGCTGAGAACCCCGTTGCTGACAACTTATCTAGGTTAGAGAATATTCTTGATGACCCACTACCTATTGATGATAGCTTTCCTGATGAACAATTAGCTGTCATAAATGCTTCTCATACTGATCCATGGTATGCTTATTATGCTAATTATATTGTTGCTAAATTTATACCACCTAGTTTCACATACCAGCAAAAGAAAAAGGTTTTCTATGATTTAAGACATTACTTGTGGGATGACTCACACCTTTATAAAGAAGGAGTAGATGGTACTATTAGATATTGTGTACCTGAGCATGAAGAGGAACAGATCCTACGCAAGTGCCACTACGAGGCTTACGGAGGACACCATGCTAGAGATAGAACTGCACACAAGGTACCGCAATCTGGCTTTTATTGGCCTACTCTCTTCAAGGATGCCCGTAAGTTCGTCTTGTCTTGTGATGAATGTCAAAGAATTGGTAATATTAGTAGACGTCAAGAAATGCCTATGAATTATTCACTTGTTATTGAACCATTTGATGTTTGGGGCTTTGATTATATGGGACCATTTCCTTCCTCTAATGTGTATACACATATTTTAGTTGCTGTTGATTACGTTACTAAGTGGGTAGAAGCTATTCCAACTAGTAGTGTTGATCACAACACCTCTATTAAGATGCTTAGAGAAGTTATTTTCCCGAGCTTTGGAGTCCCTAGATACTTAATGACTGATGGTGGTTCACACTTTATTCATGGTGCTTTCCGCAAAATGCTTGCTAAGTATGATGTTAATCATAGAATTGCATCCCCATACCACCCACAGTCTAGTGGTCAAGTAGAACTAAGTAACAGAGAGCCGAAATTAATTTTGCAAAATACTGTTAATAGATCTAGAAAGAATTGGCCCAAGAAACTTGATGATGCATTATGGGCCTATAGAACTGCATATAAAAATCCTATGGGGATGTCTCCGTATAAAATGGTTTATGGAAAAGCATGTCACTTACCTCTTGAACTAGAACATAAGGCATATTGGGCGATTAAAGAGTTCAATTATGATTTCAAACTTGCCAGTGCGAAGAGGTTATTTTACATTAGCTCGCTTGATGAATGGAGAACCCAGGCCTATGAAAATGCCAAACTGTTTAAAGAAAATGTCAAAAGATGGCATGACAAAAGGATACAAAAGCGTGAGTTTAACGTAGGTGATTATGTTTTGCTATACAACTCTCGTTTAAGATTTTTTGTAGGAAAACTTCTCTCTAAATGGGAAGGTCGGTCTATCAATCCGGTGCAATAAAAATCAATAACTTCGAAGGACAAATCCGAAGGTGGTAAACGGATAAAGAATCAAACATTATATCTCAGGTAATCCTATAAATGTTGAAACCAATGTTATTGAAACCGTAACCCCGAAGGAATACATAAGGGACACTTTCCAGAATGATTAACACACCGAAAAGGAAGAGGTATGTGGTACGGTAAGTAAACCCACTCCAAAACAGTTCTAATGGTAATTTTTCTCCATTTTGGAATATTAAAAAAAATAGGAAAATAAGAAGTAGTCTGAATGGGACATGAGGCGTCCACGAGGGTGGAGGGCACGCCCTACTCCCCTGGGTGCGCCCCCTACTTCGTGGGCACCTCGTGTGCCTTCTGGACTCCGTTTTCTTGCACGATACTCCTTTTGGTCGGTAAAAATTCATTATATAATCTCCCGAAGGTTTTGACCACCGTATCACGCCAAATTCCACAGTTTTTGTTTTGATTTGTTTCCGCCGCAGATTAAAGCCATATGTCATCCCAGGATTCGGAGGGAGAAAGCTATGTGGCTGATTTCCTTGCAGACCCTAAGGTCTACGGGGACTTGGAGCATTATGGTTGGACCACAGAGGAAGAAGAAGACCATGATCCTAGGGGAAAGTAGGAGACGAGCTCAGATGAAGATGAAGCCCCATTACCTCAACTTGGGGACATGCATGTGGAGTTCAAAAAGTCAAGCCTCCTTGATAGAGCAAAGAAACCTAAGATCGAGTTTATCCCTTTTCGCCTCTTGCAGGAGAACAAGCAAGAACTATGCAGAAAGATATTAAGCCTTGAGCAGGAGATCGATGACTTAAGGGAGCAAAATTCCATCCTAAAGCGCAAACTAAGGAAGAAGCCTACATCATCAACAACTCCATCATCACCACCTCCGAAGAAAGAGACATAATAACATGGGTATGGGCACTCCCCTTGGCAACTGCCAAGCTTGCGGGAGGTGCCTCGATATTGTATCACCATCACACTCCTATCTTTACCGTTTTTCCTAGTTTGATCCTATTGGTAATATCTGGATCTAGTAGAATAAAGTTAGTATGATCTAGTTGTGAGCTTTGCTTTATGATCTTATCTATGTAATCGAGTCCGTGAGCTATATATAATAAATATTAGTTTTGAGTCAAGGGCTTGATTATCTCACTATGATCATGAGAGGACAAAAGAAAGAATAAAAAGAATCAAAGAGATCATATGGATCTTATGGAAAGTAATGACTTCACATATAAAGATTATGATCAATAAAAGTTGTTGAGAGTTGACAAACATAGTTTTGGTCATCGTTGCAATTAATAGGAAGTAATAAAGAAAGAGAGGTTTTCACATATAAATATACTATCTTGGACATCTTTTATGATTGTGAGCATTCATTAAAATATGACATGCTAAAGAGTTGGTGTTGGACAAGAAAGACAACGTAATGGGTTATGTTTCCTTATATCTGAAATAAAGTATATTGTCATGGATCATCCAACACGTTGAGCTTGCCTTTCCCCCTCATGCTAGCCAAACTCCTTGCACCAAGTAGAGATACTACTTGTGCTTCCAAACATCCTTAAACCCAGTTTTTCCATGAGAGTCCACCATATCTACCTATGGATTGAGTAAGATCCTTCAAGTAAGTTGTCATTGTTGCAACTCCTTAAATATGTATGACCTATTAGTGTGGAGAAAATAAACTTTATACGATCTTGTGATATGGAAGCAATAAAAGCGACGGACTACATAATAAAGGTCCATATCACAAGTGGCAATATAAAGTGACGTTCTTTTGCGCTAAGATTTTGTACATCCAACCATAAAAGCACATGACAACCTCTGCTTCCCTCTACGAAGGGCCTATCTATTATTCTTACCTTATAAGAGTCATGGTGATCTTCACCTTTCCTTTTTACATTTTATCCTTTGGCAAGCGCATTGTGTTGGAAAGATCCTGACATATATACCCACTTGGATGTAAGTTATCATGATCTATTACCGTTGACATTACCCTTGAGATAAAAGGTTGGGAGGTAACACTATAAGCCCCTATCTTTCTCTGTGGCCGATTAAAACTCCATACCCATAAGTATTGCGTGAGTTTGAGCAATTGTGAAAGACTAAATGATAATTGAGTACGTGGACTTGCTGAAAAGCTCTTATATTGACTCTTTCCGATGTTATGATAAATTGCAATTACTTCAATGACTGAGATCATAGTTTGTTAGTTTTCAATGAAGTTTCTGATTCATACTAACATTGTGAATAGATTGGTACTTTAGCATAAGAAATCATATGACAATATATATATATATACATATATATATATATACATATATATATATATATATATATATACATATATATATATATATACATATATATATATATATATATATATTGCTTTATAAGAATGATCATGATGCCCTCATGTCCGTATTTTATTTTGTCGACACCTCTATCTCTAAACATGTGGACATATTGTTCAATATCGGCTTCCGCTTGAGGACAAGCGAGGTCTAAGAGCATCTCTAGTAGAACCCTCAAACCCTTAAATGTAAAATCAGTTTTAAGGGTTGATAATTTCCCATTTTTGACACTTTTAAGGGTTGACAAACAGGGGCAAAGACTAGAACCCTCAAACCCAACCCTTATAACGGAAGGGTTGGGTTTGAGGGTTCTAGTCTTTGCCCCAACCCCAAACCTTAAAACTATCATTTCATATATCACACATTTCATCACATTTCATCATATGACATATCACAAATTCAATCACATTTGATATAAATCAATATTCATTCTAGTTATTATTACAGCACCGAATAAAACAATAATCATTCAAATTATTGCAACAATGTTTGAGCAAATTACAACATAAAACAATGTTTGAGCAAATTACAACAATTGTTCGAATCAAATAGGACATAGAAAAGTAAAACAAAGATACATCATGGGCCAATACGCCGCCCATCCAACTGCCAGTGGTGCTCTACTAGATCATCCCGGAGACGACCATGAGTGGTTGCATCCTCAATCTCACGATGTGCTTGAAGAAAGGCGTGTATGCGAGAAGGGTTTCTTTCCGGTTGCACACGCGTACCAACATTGTCATAGAAACAAGGGAGGTTTAACCCTCTCTCATCCTCTAGGATCATGTTGTGTAGAATCACACAACATTTCATGATGTTCACCAAGGTTTTTTTGTCCCAAAACCGAGCTGGACCCCGAACTATGGCAAACCTTGCTTGTAAAACACCAAAAGCTCTCTCAATATCTTTGCGGGCTGCCTCTTGTGCCTTGGTGAAATGAGCCTCTTTTCTTGTTAAGGGCACCCCATTTTTCTCCTTGATGGACTTCACAAGAGTTTCCCATTCGGGATAGATGCCATCGGTGAGATAGTATCCCATTGAATACTCATTGTTCATGATTTTGTAGTTGCAAGCTGGAGCATCCCCATAAATTAATCGTTTGAACAATGGAGATCTATTGAGGTCATTGATATCATTGAGTGTTCCCGGCAACCCAAAGAATGCATGCCAAATCCATGTGTCCTCCGATGCTACGGCCTCAAGCACAATGGTAGCATCATGGCTTTTACCGCAATACATTCCGTGCCATGCCTTTGGGCAATTTTTCCACCTCCAATGCATGTAATCAAGACTACCAAGCATCCCCGGCCATCCCCTTTTTTCATTCATTTCCATTAATCTCTTTGTATCTTCCTCGTTTGGTGCCTGAAGATACTTCTCACCATACAACCGGATGACCAACTTGGCAAACCTACGGATGGACTCCGTGGTTGTATCTTCCCCAATGCAAAGATACTCGTCGGTATAATCCGCGGGTATGCCATAAGCGAGTACCCGCATTGCCGCCGATATCTTTTGATATGCACTAAACCCCATGATACCGGCGGCGGATCTACGACGTTTAAAGTAATAGGAGGCAACCTCACAATCGTTGACAATCTTCACAAACAAACTACGACGCATTCGGTACCTTCTGCGAAAGAGACGAGGAGGGTATGTAGGTACCTCCGCGAAGTAGTCTTGCATCAAATGCTCGTGTCCGAGAGCACGGTTCCGGTAGATGGTGATTCACCCCATCGTCGACCCTCTCCTCTGATCCATAAGTTTCACGCGGTCTTCAAACGCTTGCACGTCCTAGAGGAGGCTCATCATCTCAACGTCGTCGTCTTGCAACAACTCGTCAATGTCCGAATCATCGGATGACGACCAATCCGACGCATCGGACAACGAGTCCATGTCGGCGTTGTTCACCTCCATCTACAATGTGAGTGGCAACAATTGTGAGTGCCAAAATGTAAAAATGAAGAAAAAAGAAAAAATGTAAAAATGAAGAAAAAAGCAAAAATGTAAAAATGAAGAAAAAAGAAAAAAAATGCAAACCTCCTGGAGGGCCGGCCGGGACGGGGCAGCGGCGCTAGGAAGGGCGGCCGGCCGGGGCTGCGGAGGGCCGGCGGGGACGGGGC
>LR738711.1:532912505-533167249 GCA_902687465.1 Secale cereale | reverse complement strand
CGGGGCGCAAGCGGCGGAGGGCGGCCGGGGCGGGGCGCAGGCGGCGGAGGGCGGCCGGGGCGGGGCGCCGGCGGCGGAGGGCAGGGCGGCGGCTGAGGAGGGCGGGGCGGGGCGGCGGAGCGGAGCGGCAGCGGCGGCGGATCGAGGGAGGGAGCTGAAAGTTCCCTCCCGCGCTGGAGAGGAAGAGGAGTGCAGGTTGGGGGGAGAAACTCCCCCCAACCCTCACTTCTACAGGCTGCGATGGCGTTTGAGGGTTGGACCTCTAATTTTTTTTACGGGTTTAAGGGTTTAAGGGTTCTAGTCTACGCCGTTTTTCCGACGAAAGCTGTAAAAAAGCGGTTATTTTTAAGGGTTTGGGGGTTTGAGGGCTCTACTAGACTTGCTCTAAGCTTGGGGGAGTTGATACGTCCATTTTGCATCATGCTTTTATGTTGATGTTTATTGCATTATGGGCTGTTATTACATATTATGTCACAGTACTTATGCCTTTTCTCTCTTATTTTACAAGGTTTACATGAAGAGGGAGAATGCCGGCAGCTGGAATTCTGGGCTGGAAAAGGAGCAAATATTGGAGACCTAATCTGCACAACTCAAAAAGCACTGAAACTCCACGAAAGTTAGTTTTGTAAAATATAAAAAATATGTGGCGAAAGAAGTACAGGAGGGGGGCCACACACCGTCCACGAGGGTGGGGGCGAGCTCTACCCCCTGGGCTCGTCCCCAGCCTCGTGGGCCACCCAGCAGCCCCCCGATGGCTATCTTCTGCTATATCAAGTGTTTTGACCTGGAAAAAATCATAGGAAGGCTTTCGGGACGAAGCGCCACCGTCTCGAGGTGGAACCTTGGTGGAATCAATCTAGGGCTCCGGCGGAGCTGTTCTGCCGGGGAACTTCCCTCCGAGAGGGGGAAATCGTCACCGCCGTCATCACCAACAACTCTCCCATCTTGGGGAGGGTTATCTTCATCAACATCTTCACCAACACCATCTCCTATAAAACCCTAGTTCATCTCTTGTATCCAATCTTTGTATCAAAACCTCAGATTGGTACCTGTGGGTTGCTAGTAGTGTTGATTACTCCTTGTAGTTGATGCTAGTTGGTTTATTTGGTCGAAGATCATATGTTCAGATCCATTATGCATATTACTACCCCTCTGATTATGAACATGAATATGATTTATGAGTAGTTATGTTTGTTCCTGAGGACATGGGAATGGTCTTGCTATAAGTAGTCATGTGAATTTGGTATTCGTTCGATATTTTGATGAGATGTATGTTATCTTTCCTCTAGTGGTGTTATGTGAACATCGACTACATGACACTTCAGGATTGTTTGGTCCTAGAGGAAGGCATTGGGAAGTAATAAGTAGATGATGGGTTGCTAGAGTGACAGAAGCTTAAACCCTAGTTTATGCTTTGCTTTGTAAGGGGTTGATTTGGATCCATATGTTTCATGCTATGGTTAGGTTTACCTTAATACTTCTTTTGTAGTTGCGGATGCTTGCAATAGAGGTTAATCATAAGTGGGATACTTGTCCAACCCAAGCACCGGTCCACCCATATACCAAATTATCAAAGTAACGAACGCGAATCATATGAACGTGATGAAAACTAGCTTGACGATAATTCCCATGTGTCCTCGGGAGCGTTTTACTTTATATAAGAGTTCGCCCAGGCTTTTTATTTTCTACAAAAAGGATCGGGCCATATTGTTGCACCTTATTTACGTTTACCACTCATTACTTGTTACCAATTACCTTATCGCAAAACTATATGTTACCGATAATTTCAGTGCTTGCAGAGAATACCTTACTGAAAACTGCCTATCATTTCCTTCGGCTCCTCGTTGGGTTCGACACTCTTACTTATTGAAAGGACTACGATAGATCCCCTACACTTGTGGGTCATCAATGAGTAGTTTGTACCGACGCAATTTTCGTAGTTTTATCTCCTTGTGGTAGATCTTTAGGATTCTCTAGGTTATAACTGGTACGGTTTGCGTATTTTCTCTCATACCAGTTCTTCTCGATCTACGGTTCATGTATAATTACCCCAATGAGTAGATAGTTTTGACTGGTCTGACTAGGTTAAAAACTATCATTTATATCCTCTTTAAGTAACTCATGGATTCCTTTGCTTCTTCCGGAAAACTCTTAGTTTTACAAAATGCTTATGTGCATGTTCATGACCCTACCTTGTTTTCCTTTGTATCCTACTCTTTTCACAGGTTGGTCATGGCTCAAAGCCCGGATGAGTATTTTGTTTCTGAAGGAGATTCATCTCAGCCTCCACCCAAGTCAGACCGAATGAGATTAACTGGCTGGAGGAAAGTCATCAAAGCCACCAAAGACTTCGAAGGAGAAATCTGAGTCAGAATCTGAAGAAGGAGAGGATGACCTTCCCTCAGCGCAAAGTCAACCCGTGGATGAACTAGTCACTGACGCCCTTACTATGTTTTTCGATGGAAATCCCAAGAAAGCTGGTCATGGTAGAGAGAAAAATACAACTGCAGAAATGTCTGAGCCAGCTAGCTACAGATCTCCACCTGGAGTTGAGTCTATAATCAAACGGAATAACATGTTGCAAATGATTTGCCGTCACTGGAGAAGAAATGGTTTAAGTATGAAAACGTTCGAGAGAAGTATCAGATCTTGTTTGCATTCACTCCTCCTTGGAATTATTGCATTGCTAAGAACTGCCTCGGCCAGACGATGAGAAAGTCACGCCTCCTCTGCACACCCAGAGTCTCTCAAAACAATCGCTGATTTTCCTGATGAAGCTGCCAAGAGAGCAAAGGCCAAAGCCAAGCGTGAAGCTAGGGCTGCGAAGAAAAACCAGGTTGAAGATAGAAATGTTGCACTGACTCAGCAAGATGTGCAACAGAAAAAGGGTCGGGCCTCCCGAAAGAAATATGTGGCCAGGAAATGCAAGAAAGCTGCACCTGACTCGTCTGATGAGTCCTCCAATGATAATTCTCCCGGAGAAATACCCATGTATGATCAATGTGCTCTCCTAAACAAGCCATACAAGACTCCTTCACCAGTGAAGGTTTCACCCCAACAAGAAAATCACCAAGGCACATACCCACTTCAGTCTCTGTCAAACCATCAAGTTCTGCTACACCTTCTGCGAAGAGAAAGCTGAAGCTTCTGCAAACAAAGCCAAGCCAAATGTTCATGCTCCCATAGAGGAATAAAAATAAGACTCCAGTCTCATGATCAATGTGATTGAGAGTGTATCTTATGATGCAAAATAAGTTGATTTGAGTAGTCTGGGTCTTCCTAATGACGTTATCAAAGTTATAACAAAGTATTTTGAAAGAACTAAAGAAGATGACTAAGAAGCTGGATCGGGCAAGTAAGGACAAGAAAACCCTCGAGCAAATGAGCAAGGATGCCACCACTGAGAAATAAAGAAAGCGTCTAGACAGAGTAATTGTTGAACTCACCAAGGCTCTGAGTGCTATGAGGAATTACAAAATTGATTGGCTCTCTCATCTGAAGATGGAAGTGTCTCAGCTGCGTGATCGAAGGAATGATGAAATTGATAAAAAAATTGATCTAGCTCGAAGGAGAATTCAAGAAGAAAAGTGTCAAAAGGCCAGGGCAAGAAAGCCGAAAGCTAACAAAAACCGCCACCTTCAAACTGTTGCTGATGACAGTCCACTTGATTCCATCACTCCATTGCAGCAAGTTCTGCCATCTCCTGCACATGATGATGCACCCATGCCACATGTTGGGCATGTCAATGTTATTATTCCCACTCCAGCATCTCAAGAAGTTGTTGATATCATTCTGAACAATTCTTACAAAGAGAATGTTTTGCCTGAGCAGCAAGTCGATGATGATAAGACAAACAAAGATATTGAAGTTGAGAAGGCAGACCCATCCTCTTCGAAGAAAATGCAAGTTGAGCCCTCCGGATCGAAGGAGGAGGGTGAAAATATTGAGGGGGAGCTTAATGCTTCCCGAGAGAAAACTACCATGGTCACATCATCTTGTGCCCCTACCCAGATAGATGTCGATCATGCTGCTCGTTCTACTACTTCGCATGTGAAAGATAAAAGAGGAAGAGAAGAAATCTAAAGAGCCCATGGCTCATGAAGGAACAGTTCCGCCATTTATACCCTTTGAATCCGAGAAAAAAGTTGTTGTACCCCCTAAGTCTGAGAAACAAGTTGATGTGCCTCCTGTTGAAGGAAATAAGGAGAAAGAAAAGGCCCTAGTGCCTAAAGGTCAGAAAACCGCTGAAGGACTCCAGCGAAGAAAAATGATGGATGTTCCCGTTCTTCAAAGAAATCATCCCAAGAAAAATCAAGGAAGTTGCGTGCCCCATTGAAGCCTATCGAATAAAATATGCAAGCTCTTGATGACATTCAGATCAGGAATGTGAGCGAAGAACATCTAAAACATCCCTTGGAAACATTTCTGTTGTTCCCAGCTCATGATGGTCCAAGTGGACCCGCGTTCAATGAGCAATTTCACCTCTCGAAACTTGCATTGTTTGGGACCAGTCCATATGAAGGAGAGAGAATTTAATTGTCGCCTAGGTTGTGGACAAAAGAACAGGCTGTATATTATGCTCGAATTCTCTATGAACAACATCACGTCTTCAAGCACCAGATTCTGAACTTTGCCGAGCTCGAAGAATTACCTTGCTTCCATCATGCAATCGATCATATTGAGCATGCTTTCCTGAAGGGATTTTTTCGTTTCAACCATGGCCGGAATTGAGAAGTAATTCATCAATTCTATGCCACTTTGTATATCTCAGGAGAGCTTGGTGATAGCTCTACATGGATCCTCGAATGGATGACTGAAGACAAAAGGATCAAATATTCGTTAGATCAATTCTTGGCACTGCTCAATCTTCCTCGATGTGAATTTGATGCCAATGCTGAACACAGCCAGCATTATTTGGATGTTTCTGAGGCTCAACTGCACATGCCTATGGATCCGGCACTTGTTGGTGATGAATGCATTGAAGTAAATCCTAAGAATCTAACTTATGAGAATAAAGTTCTATTCTACATCATATGCAACTCCCTCACACCTACTAAATGGACAGAAACCATCACTGGCATCGTAGGAAATGCATTGCTTCCTGATATGTCTCCAACGTATCTATAATTTTTCATTGTTCCATGTTGTTGTATTATCATTCTTGGATGTTTTACAATCATTTTATAGCAATTTTATATCATTTTTTGGGACTAACCTATTGCCATAGTGCCCAGTGCCAGTTGTTGTTTTTTGCTTGTTTTTTACATCACAAAAAATCAATACCAAACGGAGTCCAAACGCAGCGAAACTTTTTGGAGAATTGTTTTGGGCCAGAAGACACCCAATGGGCCAAAGCAGCATCGGGGGGGGGGGGGTGCTCCAAGGGGAGCACAACCCACCAGGGCGCGCCTAGGCCCCTAGGCGCCTTGGTGGGTTGTGCACACCTTGGTGGCCTCCCACACCGCCTCTTCGCTCTATAACTATCCCAATATTCCAGAAACCCTAGGGGAGTCGACGAAATTTTGTTCCATCCGCCACAAGTTTCAGAACCACAAGATCCAACCTATAGTCCTTTTCCGACACTCCGTCGGGGTGGAACACGATCACAGAGGGGTTCATCATCCTCATTGGTGCCGCTCCGGTGATGCGTGAGTAGTTCACCTCACACCTACGGGTTCATAGGCAGTAGCTAGATGGCTTCTTCTCTCTTTGTTTCTCAATACAAAGTTCTCTTGGAAATCTATTTGATATAATGACTTTGTGCGGTGTGTTTGTTGGGATCCGATGAATTGTGAGTCTATGATAGATTTTTCTTGATTTAATATCCATACTTGATTATAGCCTCGTATTTCTTCTCCGGTATTTGGGTTTTGTTTGGCCAACTTGATCTATTTATCTTGCAATGGGAAGCGGTGCCTCGTAATGGGTTTGATCTTGCTCTGTCCTTTCCCAGTGACAGAAGGGGCAGCAAGGCACGCATGTATCATTGCCATTAAGGACAAAAATATGGGGTCTATTCCTACATGAATATACCTTGTCTACATTATGTCATCATTCTTATTGCATTACTCCATTTTCCATGAAGTTAATACACTAGATACATGCTGGATAGCGATCGATGTGTGGAGTAATAGTAGTAGATGCAGGTAGGAGTCGGTCTAGTAATCTTGGATGTGATGCCTATATACATGATCATTGTCTTGGATATCGTCATAACTATTCGCTTTTATATCAATTGCCCAACAGTAATTTGTCTACCCATCGTTCGTTATTTTTCGAGAGAAGCCACTAGTGAAATCTACGACCCTTGGGTCTATTTTCCTATCATATACTTTCAGATCTATATTTCCATTTGCTTTTTATTTATTTGCAACTTTTATCTTCAGATCTATATTATCAAATACCCAAAAATACCTCGCTGGATTTTATTTTATTTGTTCCATTTGCCATTACTCATCTATCATTTTACCAATCAATTACCCGGGAGGGATTGACAACCCCCCTTACACGTCAGGTTGCAAGTATTTCTTATTTGTATGTAGATACCATTTACGTAGTGTTGCTTGGTCCTCCTACTGGTTCGATAACCTTGGTCTCATCACTAAGGGAAATACCTACCGTAGTTGTGCTGCATCATCCCTTCCTCTTTGGGGAAATACCGAAAAAGTTCAAGCGACATCAAAAAGAATTTTTGAGGCCGTTGGCGGGGACGCATCATTAACATCTATCAGGTTCCTAATCACAAATCACATCTCCTTGCAATTTACATTATTTTCCTTTTGCCTCTCATTTCTATCTCCCCCACTTCACAAAAATCTGCCGTTTTATTCGCCCTCTTTTTTGTTTGCCCTTATGTCTTACTTGGTTACTTTGCTTGGTTGTTTGGTATAATTGTGTGTTTATTGGAAATCAGAAGGAAAACGTTTATGGATCCTCATCCACTTGCTAATCTTTTTGAAAGATCCAATTATGATGATCCAATTGCTAGTGAGTTAAGTGCACTAGATTATCTTTATGAAGGTTTGCTTGAGATTTATGAATCTGAAAATTGTGATGAAGTGATAAAAGAATAAATCCATGAAGTGATTCATGATAGCTCCTTGGATGAAAAGCATGATTGCAATGGTGTTATAATAAATTCTGTTAATGTCAGTTATGCTAGTAATATGCAAAACCCCAAGCTTGGGGATGCTAATTTTGATATGTCCTCTACTTATTGCAATGATCATGATTGGGGTGATTCTTCTTACGATCTTGAAAAATTATTTAAGCCTCATGATGAATATGTTTGCGATAATATTGAAAGTGGGTTTGGAGAGGTCATGACTTTATTTGATGATAATCCCACTATTTTGGAAGAGTGTCAACTTTGCATGCATGTGGATCATATAGAGAATATGTTATGTGATAGCTGTATTGTTGAATTTGAGTATGATCCTACATGTAATTATTATGAGTGAGGAAAATATGGTTGTACATAATTTCATGTTACTAAAATACCTCTCGTTATGTTGAGATTGATATTGTTTCTTTCTTCTTCCCTGCATATGCTAGTTTTCACTTGTCTTGAAAATTTGTTTGCTTATGAAATGCCTATGCATAGGAAGTATGCTAGACTTAAATGTGTTTTCACATTTCTACGTGATGCTCTATTTGTGTTTCAATTATTATCTTTCATGTGAGCATCATTGAAATCTCAAGCTTGTCTTAATGGCTATAAAGAAAGAGCTTGTTGGGAGGCAACCCAATGAATAAAATTAAATTTTGCTTTTTATTTCTGTTCTTGTGTGTTTACACAATTATTTCTCTGGTTAGATTTGTTTTGTGGTCTAAATCAGTGTTTGTGCCAAGCAAAGCCTTTGGGATGATTTGGTTGATAGTTGATTTGATTGCGTTGAAAATCAGAAACTTTTTGCGTCAGTGCCAGAATTGTTGACGGCTACTGGAACGTGATAAATTCTTGAAATTTTTACACGCTATCAGGAAACAATTTGCCCGCGTTTTCTTAAATTTTCAGAATTTTAGAGTATAGAAGTATGACTAAAATTCGTATCTTTACATACTGCTCTGTTTTTTACAGATTCTGTTTTTGTTATGTTATGTGCTTGTTTTAATGAATCTATGGTTTCTTTTGAAGAGTTTAAGCCATGGAAAAGTTAAAATACAGTAGATATAATACAATAACAAAATATGAATTGGTTTGCTACAGTACTTAAAGTAAAGATCGGTTTTGTTATACTAACGGATCTCACGAAGTTTTGTTGAGTTTGTGTGATTAAAATTTTCAAGTTTTGGGTGAGATCACGATGGATGAAGGAATAAGGAGTAGCAAAAGGCTAAGCTTGGGGATGCCCGAGGCACCCCAAGATAATATTCAAGAAGTATCAAGCAACTAAGCTTGCGGATGTCCCCGAGTGGCATCCCCTCTTTCTTCTAACGACCATCAGTATTTTACTTGGAGCTATATTTTTATTCACACATATTATGTGTTTTGCTTGGAGCGTCTTGTATGATATGAGTTTTTGCTTGTTTTTATTTTTAGTTTGTGTCATCTATCCTGGCTGAACATACTTATTTGAGAAGCCAATTGATGCTATGTTTGCTCTTTATGCTTCACTTCTTTTTTTTGAGCTATGAAATTTCTCTAGTGCTTCACTTATATATTTTTGAGCACGGTGTGCTTTAATGTTTTTGAAGAAATGCTCTCATGCTTCACTTAGATTATTTCAAGAAAAATAAAATTATGTGCTCATGTTCTTCACTTTGATTTGTTTGAGCCTATCAAAAGCAACATATGAAACTAGCCCAAGGTCATAGATATTCAAGAGGGATATAATAAAAAAATCATGAATTGGACAAAATAAACTTGATTCTTTGAAATAGTTTTGAGATATGATGATAGTGATATGTGAGTCATTTTAATGAGTAATTATGTTTTAGTAAGAATATTGATGTTAAGGTTTGTGATTCCCTATGCAAGCACAAAAGTCAATAGTTATGCAATGAACTTACACCCTACTTGTGGTGCATTATTCGGTGTTAGTTATGCTCGGTGCTCATTTATGTGATTTATTTGCTCCTTGCTTGGTTGCTTCTCAATCTATTTGCTAGCCTCTATTTGTACTAAGTTGAAATACTACTTGTGCATCCAAAATCTTTAAACCCAGTTTTGCCATATGAGTCCACCATACCTACCTATATGCGGTATTTCCATGCCGTTCTAAGCAAATTTGTATGTGCCATCTCTAATATTCAAAATAAAATTCTCTTTTGCGTGCCCATACCGCTCATGAGGCGGTGAGGGGTGGCCGATATTTTTCCATGCTAGATGTGTTATTCCCAATTTAGTGTTTATTCACTTGTCATTGCACGAGAGTGCGACGGTAATAGGGATGCTCAGTCCCGAAATAAAAAGAAATTTACTTTATGTTGTCAAATAATAAATTCCTTGGTAAGTGTTGGTATGGCGGGCACCCGTGGATACGGTTAGCCATGGATTGTGAAGGAATGGTGGGAAAAGGAATAAACTTTATTTTCTGTTTGGGAACCGCCTATGATGTATCTAGCATGGAAAGTATTGGACAATGTTAGTCGTTTTGGTTGACAGGAAAAGTATGCCTCTCAAAAAATTTATCTCCCAATTTAAGCTTTGAGCTCGTGCACCTCTACAAATCCCTACTTCCCTCTGTGAAGGGCCTTTATGTTTACTTTATGCATTTTTTATTTTTTATTTGAGTCTCCATCTTCTCTTATAAAGCGCAAACTAAGGGGCATATGATCGTACTTGAGCATTGGTTGTAGCTAATATATGAGTGTGTTTCATGAATGGATCAATGATTGAGCATGATGAGCTAGGGATTACTTGCTTTAGTATTGATATTTTGGAAGACATGGTTGCTTGTTGGTATGCTTGAGTATTGAAGTCTTCCTGTCAAAAATGGACTATTGCTTTGAAACATATAAAAGTCCAAATGTCCATGTTACAAAAGAAAAGAATATGTGATGAACATGTTAGGCAGTATTCCACATCAAAAATTCCGTTTTTATCATTTACCTACTTGAGGACGAGCAGGAATTAAGCTTGGGGATGCTGATACGTCTCCAACGATCTATAATTCTTTATTGTTCCATGCTGTTATATTATCATTCTTGGATGTTTTACAATGATTTTTTAGCAATTTTATATCATTTTTTGGGACTAACCTATTGACATAGTGCCTAGTGCTATTTTTGCTTATTTTTTACATCACATAAAACCAATACCAAACGGAATCCAAGCGTAGCGAAACTTTTTGGAGAATTTTTCTGGGCCATAAGACACCTAATGGGCCAAAGAAGCACCTGGGGGTGCTCCAAGGGGAGCACAACCGACCAGGGCGCGCCCAGGCCCCCAGGCGCCCTGGTGGGTTGTGCCCACCTCGGTGGCCTCCTGCACCACCTCTTCGCTATATAAATACCTCAATATTCCAGAAACCTTAGGGGAGTCGACGCAATTTTGTTCCAACCGCCACAAGTTCTAGAACCACGAGATCCAATCTAGAGCCCTTTTTCGGCACTCCATCGGAGGAGAACACGATCACAGAGGGGTTCATCGTCGTCATTGGCGCCTCTCCGATGATGCGTGAGTAGTTCACCTCATACCTACGGGTCCATAGGTAGTAGCTAGATGGCTTCTTCTCTCTTTGTTTCTCAATACAAAGTTCTCTTAGAGATATATTTGATGTAATGACTTTGTGTGGTGTGTTTGTCGGGATCCGATGAATTGTGAGTTAATGATCAGATTTGCCTTGATTTAATATCCATACTTGATTATTATAGCCTCGTATTTCTTCTCTGATATTTGGGTTCTGTTTGGCCAACTTGATCTATTTATCTTGCAATGGGAATAGGTGCTTTGTAATGGGTTCGATCTTAAGGTGTCCTTTCCAAATGATAGAAGGGGAGGCAAGGCACGCATGTATCATTGCTATTAAGAATAAAAAGATGGGGCCTATTCCTACATAAATAAATCTTGTATACATCATGTCATCGTTCTTATTGCATTACTCCAGTTTTCCATGAACTTAATACACTAGATGCATGCTGGATAGCGGTCGATGTGCGGAGTAATAGTAGTAGATGCAGGCAGGAGTCGGTTAGTAATCTTGGACGTGATGCCTATATACATGATCATTGTCTGGGATATCATCATAACTATTCGCTTTTCTATCAATTGCCCACCAGGAATTTGTCTACCACCGTTTGCTATTTTTCGAGAGAAGCCACTAGTGAAATCTATGGTCTCGGGTCTATTTTCCTATCATATACTTTCAGATCTATATTGCCATTTGCCTTTTCTTTCATTTGCAACTTTTATTTTTATATCTATATTATCAAAACCCAAAAATCCCTCGCTGAATTTTATTTGTCGTTGTTCCATTTGCCACTACTCATCTATCATTTTACCAATCAATTCCCGGGAGGGATTGACAACCCCTCTTAAACGTCGGGTTGCAAGTATTTGTTATTTGTGTGTAGGTACCATTTACATACTGTTGCTTGGTCCTCCTACGAGTTTGATAACCTTGCTCTCATCACCGAGGGAAATACCTACCGTAGCTCTGCTCCATCATCCCTTCCTCTTTGGGGAAATACCGACGTAGTTCAAACGACATCACACTTGCCATATCTCAGGGTGTTCACTTCGATGTACCAGATCTTTTCATTCAGAACTTGGCATGTGCATCTGATACCTCTCAAGTCTTGAAGCCTTATGCACCATGGATCATTTACGTAATCGAGCAGCTTCTTGAAGAAGAGTTCTTGCGCCCTTATGTGCCGAATGTTTTCATGCCATCAGTCCGCAACACACTCAGAATTGTGAAAGATATTGGCAAAGGGAAGATGCCTATGGATGCCACTACCCCTGCTTCTATGCCAGTCTCTGCCAGTGCCCCTCAAGTTAAGAAAGCTAGAGTTGATATCCCTCATGAAGAAAATCCTTCTCTCTATGAGATTTTTCTTCGCACTCAACAAGCTATGGAGAGCCATATCAAGATCGATGGAAAAGAAATGGTGGAGATGATGGCTGAGTTGAATTTGCTTCATAACTATGCTCGGCAAGCTCTTTTATACAAGAAGGAACAGAAGAAGTGCTCATGGACACTTATTCACAAGCATTGATCTCGCAAGCAACTCTCAGCGAAAGACATTGAAAAGGAATATTATTATGTTGAATTATTTGAAGTTCCACGGATTCGAAGACAAACACCAGTGCTCCCTCGGCGCTCTACTAGAAATGACATGTTGTTTGTCGAACCTTACGATATTCTTGAAGATACGACCGGAACGTTCATCTACAAGACAGAAGCACCTCGCGCTGCTACTCCTGAAGCGGATCCAAATGCTTGTGCTGCATCTCAAACTCCAGCTTCAGCCTTGACCATTCCTCGCTCCACTTCTCCGAACAGTTCGAGTTATGGTTCCGTGGGTTCTTCGGACGACTAGTTCCTCTATGTATTCTCTTTACTTTTTGACACTTGTTGACAAAAAGGGGGAGTAGTACATCAAGTGATAGATTAGCGGCCTATTTGTAGGGTGTTTTATTTGCCATTTGCTTTTCTTATGAACAGTTTGGTTTCGTCGAACAATTTGCTTTTGCAACTTAAAGCACCGCTTGTGGTGTTGATATACTCGGTCGTCATGCATTGTTAATAACCCCCCTGTAATGCTATCTGCTTACCTCTATCTATTTGCAGGTGCAATCGAAAAGTTACTTACTTGCAATGATTATCCTCGATAATTATTTGTCGTGCATGAAAAGAATGTATCTCAAGGAGAACATGAATCCATGTGTTATGGTTGGATGTGCTACAATGATTATCTTTCCAACCTTGCAGAAGAAGAAAGTTTTCTTCAGATCATCTATCTTGTGTCTCAAGAGGAGATCATTTCTATCCTTCAAGTTGTTTTCCTTGCACTTCTCTTTCGTAACATCTTAATTGTAGGAAAATTTCATCTGAAGCATATCCTCTACGAGCAATATATCTATAATTCCTTTTCTGTGTTTTCCCTCGTATATCTAACATGCAGGGAACTTATATCTCGTGTGGATCCATATCGTGTTCTAAGAAAATCTTCATGGCTTGTCCTTCGTCACAAATCATTTCAAAGTATTTACTTTATCTAACACATTTCTCAAAGATTGTGTGTGACAGGAAATACCTCAGACACTATCGAGTGCATTGAACGAGACCACGTAGAAATTATTTTTCAATGTCACTCTTACGAAGATTTACCTCGCTACCTTCCAGTTTCTTTTATTCTATGATGCATATCCTCAGGGGGAGCGTGTTTTATCTTCGTAATTATCTCTCGCCTTTAATTATCCTTCTCATTAAATTCCATTCATTATCTATCATTTGATGTGTTTTATTTCGTCAACAATCGTCCACAAAAGGGGAGATTGTTGGTGCAATATCTGCCTTCTTGTGTTTTGGAGATTGTTGATAGAAACATGTATGGACTGATTTGTTTGCTAGTGCATACAGAGAGAAAGATTCCATACAAAATCGAAGAAAATGCTATCTCAGGTGTCAAGTTCGAGGAACATCACCGAAGAATATCTAAATTGCAAAGAAGAATGAGCTACATCCATTGAAGATATGTAGCGAGAAGATTGTTATGAAGGAGTTAGCCCCTCAAAAATTTATTGCTCGCGTGAAGCAATTGGTTCGGAGCTTTCTATCCGAAGGAAAATGACTACAACGAATGGAAGTCAAAGACAAAGTGAACACATAGTATTCATTTCTTTGTTCTTCTTTCGTTCATTTGAGTCATAGGACCTCCGTACTATTAAGAGGGGTATAGGTTCTCGAAGCTTAGATCCGTTGTGATGCTTAGCCCAAAAACCTATGAAAGATGCGAGAGAAATCTCTTTATGCTTCGAATTATTATCAGTCAGCAGTAGACGATGTTCTTCGAGATGCAGGAGATATCTTTTGGACTGAGAAGTTAGCTTTACTTGCCCCGCAAGTATTGATACCATTGTGCTCAAGATCCGACCATTGGACTTGTGTCGTTCAGCCATTGGCTGCTCAACGCGTCCAATTTGGTCATTTCCTTTGAGGGAAGGCTGCGGCTATAAATAGCCACCCCGCTCCAACGTTGTTCATTGGCTGCCCCGCTTAAGATTTCTGAGAAGACTGAATGAGCATCCCCTCTCCGAGTGATCTGAATTTAAGACCCACCGAGAGAAAAATTAAGAACCCAAACTTAGATAATGATTTAGCATCACAATAGTTCTGAGTGAGAGTTCTTGTACCTTTTACTCTTGAGAGTTGCACACTCTTTAGACAGATATGTTTCGGCTCGAGTGTTGAAGAGTTGTTGTCTTCATTGAGCTAGATTTTCAGCAACCAAGAGTGATTGCGGTTCGAGTAGATCGACTGAAGGTTTGGAGATAGCAGGCAAGAATATACCACAAGTGAAATCAACTTGAGTCTGACCAGCCCCGAGTTGAAAGAGAATAGGGTGAAGAGAGTTTATCTTTCGTGTTAAGTTACTGCCCCTACAACTAGACGTAGTCGTTTGGCAGAAGGGCTAACTGGTCTACCAAATCTCTATGTCGCCTCCGAGCACCACTGGTTCAATCTACACTAGTACGCGTCAGTCCTAAACAAACGGTTTTAACCCCTTTCCACGATGGCATTTGGAACCATCGCCAAGTGAGTGTGGGCGATAGGGTGTCCTTCCCACACGACCCAGAAACCGTCGGGGATATGCCCTCCTGGCACACACGCTCGGCAAAATGAGGTCGTGTGTGACCGGCGTGCGCTCAAATACGGAAATACATACAATAGAGCTAAAAGAATACAATTATATGGCAAAATTGTTTCCGGTCGCAAGTACATCCCACACAGTCAGTCCCCGCTAAACATTTCCATTCGTACGTACATCCCACACAGTCTCTCCAAGGAAAATGTTTTCGTTCACAGGTACATCACACACAATTTTTTCCATTAAATCATTTGTGATAACGTTCCCATTGCACACGATATTAATAATTTTATCGTTTGCGTCATTGAATGCATCACACACGGTGCGTAGAAGAAACTGTGTGGCAAAGGTTGTCCATCACACACACTTTTTATGTGGTAAACGTTTGCGCAAGGTGGCCTAACGCAAACAATTTTCAAGAGAAAATCGTGTGTGATTGTTCATTGATCCAACACGGTTTATTCCTAGAAACTGTGTGCGTTGCATGATGTCATAGCCCATGGTATTTTTTCAACAACCGTTTGCAATAGCAAAACCCAATTAGCAGGCTAATTTCCCTATTATTAATAATCCATTTATTAATGTAATCGACATTCATATTAAGCACATAATATATTTCATTTCCATATTAAGGAAGCAGAATTTCATAATTGAAATACATCAGAGTACAACATGATATCGCCTCAGCACTCAGCTACCCCATTACACAACTGCACCGGCACCAACTTTCACATGCAACATGTAGAACCTTTAGAAATTAGCATCATAGACGGTATATAGACAGATGCATCTCATCTGGAAAACTGCTGAAGCAGAAGGCGAATATTGAGCTTTCAGTCATGTTGAAGGTCTTTGCAACTTTAGGCCAGTGCTTGTGGATGATTGACCGTCTGTCCTTCGTTCTCTTCAGGAACACTTCAATATTGAACCGTGGGTGTTGTATGAAAACCTTCCTCGCCTCCTGACCATAGAGGTGGGTTGAGAGGTAATCATCAGTGAACTACTTTGGAAAGGCCTGAAAACAAGGATGTGCATAAATATCTTCTCTATATTGGAAATGAGGCAAAGGAATAATAAAAAGGCAAGGTATAATAGTTAGTACCATCTTGTAGTGAACTGATGTCTTATTCATTGTGCAGACAAAGATCTTGTTATTTTTTGTCGCTAGTTTATTTATCCTAACAATCTTTCTGAGTTTCTTGATTTGATTAATATTCATGGACAACTCATTTCCCCATATGCAAAAAGGGTCGAACAGTGGGTCAAAACCTCTCACAGAAGGACCTACATGTGCAAGACTAAATTGTTAAATTGAAAATATTAGAATGGTTCATGCAATTGCACAATAATGTGCTATTAGGGAACGAACCATGCACGTGCTAACCTCGATTGTAAACCTCAGTGCTTCCCATTGTTTCCCTGCAACACATATAAGGTAGTTAGTGATCAGTTTAAGTAAGGGTTCGCATGCTATCAGTAAATATGTTGATGAAAAATAAGCACATTGCAGATTCATCAGATTAATTCAAGCCACATGGAAACCCATTTATCCAAACCAAGCATGATTAAGAACTAGGAAATATAGCACTTGTATATGTTTCTCATGTATTAAGTGCAGCCAAATTTGATTTATTCCTCACATGCACAACAATACAAAAGTCTACCCACGACAATTGGACATCGCAGTGCAGAATTGAACCAATCAGTTAGCTAAACACCACAACAAATGAACCAAACATTAGCCGAGCACCACATTGCACAATATAACATACTCCCAATAGAAGATCAGATGGTTAACCAAACCAAGAATGCTTAACAACTTGGAAATATAGCAATTGTATTTGTTTCTCATGTATTTAGTACAGCCAAATTCGATTTATTCCTCACATGGTATACAATAACAGAATGCAGCCACAACAATTGAACATCACATTGCAGAATTGAACCAAGCAGTTAACGGAACACCACAACAAATGAACCAAACATTAACTAAGCACCACATTGCACAATATAACATACTTGTAATAGAAGATCAGACAGTTAACCAAACCAAGCATGCTTAACAACTTGGAAATATTGCACCATGAAGAATTGAACATCACATTTGCATAATTGAACCAAGCAGTTAACTGAACACCACATTGCACGGCATATTGAACATATACACTATAGCAGAAGATTGCATGGTAAAAGTAGATATCACAATTCACTAGAATTTGTTAAGGAAAGGCAGTAGCTAGCAAACTGAACATGGGTCCTCATAGTGAGCTAATAAGACAAGCTACTCCTCATTCTCGGAGATATCGATGACGATTGGCTCCTTGGACATGGAAGAGGGCGAGGCCTCCGCATCATGGGTGCCCTCGTTGTAGTGGTGAGTTTCCTGAGCCCCTCCGGGCACCAACCTACTGGCTCTAGAGATGAGGTAAGCACGTGCACGCTGAGAAAACACCTCGTAGTCTTCGTCGAAGGCACCGACGGTGGCCTCGAGAAAACGCCAAGAACTGTCGTTTAAAGTAGCCAACTGCGTCACAGCGTCGGAGCGTGAGGTATCAACCGTGGCCTCGACGGCGAGGTGCTCCTCCATGATCTGGGGGTCGGCACGAATGGCAGCCATCACGACCTCATCCATGCATGCGGCCGCGATTTGCTTCTCCGCTGCGAAATTCTCCTTGAGATCCTAGCTATACTGCATGCACCATGCCTTAGGGCGACGCTTATTTGGTGGAGGGGTCGGTGATTTGGATGGAAGGTGTCGCGCTTGCGCCGGCGGTCGGGGCATGTGGGATGTGGAAGGAGGAGGAGGATGGGGGTCGGGTGTGGATTACCTGCCTAGATAGGCAAGGCCAAGCATCATGAAGGAGGATTGCCGGCGAGGAGGCAACGCTGCAAGCAAGGAGTGAAGGTTTCAACTTGGAAAGGAAGAAGGAAAGAGGGGAAATGTGGCTTTTGGTAAGGGGGAGGGGCGGGGAGGTATATATTTCCGCGGAAGCCGAAAATTTGGAATCGCTTCAGCGAAATAACTAGCGCGCAAAGTGTCATCAGACACAGTCCCTTATTCAGAACTGCATATGATATGTGAACATCACAAACAATTCATATACCTTAACCCGTCTGTGTTGAGTTTGAACGTCAAATATTTTGGTTCGAATTTCCCTGGTTACAGTGGTCATCCACATCATTGCATAATTTGGGTACACAAAAGAAGACTAACTTCTTAGCCGAGCAAGTTCAACAATGAAATAGATCTAGCTGGCCTAAACATTACTCTAACAAATTAAAGACCGACGCTCTTAATTAAACCAAACAAAGAGTACTACTACGGATAGTGCTCATCGATCTCCACCGCCGCCTCCATGTCCAGCTCACGCCCGACGGTCTCCTGGGAAGGGGTTGCTTGACATCAATTGCACCATACTCGGCAAGCATCTCGCCATTCGCGTTTGCCATATCTTTGGCATAGGCTGCCATGAGCTGGGCATGGGAGGCCGCGATCTGGGCTCTGGCGGGCTCTGTCGTGGCAAGGTACGCCACGCAGGAATGGACGGCTGCTCAAACTCTCTCGACGATTTCCAGCTCTTAGGCCGTGGGTTGCCGACCATTGTCGGAGAAGCTTCGTTCGATTTGTGCGATCATCACCATGAGCTGGGCATCGATGGCATCGACATGGTAGTGGGCGGCCTCCATCAGGGCTAAGGTCATCGCTGCGGAACGGACAACTGCTGTGCCACTCTCGCTAGTGGCTATCCCTGAGGCAGATGCTGCTGCCGCACCCTGAGAAGCAACATCGGCTGTTTGGGCTGCCTTGGCCACCCGGATGCAGACTGTGGTCGCCCTCATGAAGCTTGTTAGCATGCACCTGGCGGCTACGGCCGCGCTCTCGCCGGAGTGGGCCGCCGAAGTTGCCCTCACGACGTGGGTCCACGTCCCCATATTTCACCGACGACGAATGAATAGTGAAATGATATTTGGGGAGTGAGTTAGTGTGTTTGACATGCCGACGGTGGACTGTAGCCAACGCACCTTCTCGCGTAAGCCATAGGTGTACTATACACCGGCGGTGCTCCAAGATATTTTGTGCTGCATCTCACATGGTTGGTGATAATAAACTGTGTGCGATCTACTTGATTTATCGTCTTGATTTGAATTACGTAATGGGTTCACAGCTACAAAGTATGGAGTTTGAATAGTTAGAACTTTTATCTGCAGTGAACAAGCAACTATAGTGTGTCGTCAAAAAAATTGGAATTATTTAGGGTTCGTTTGGATGTTTTTATACATTAACTTGGTTTTCCAGGCATTTTATGCACATAATTCTAATTTGAACTACATGCACGTGCTCCAGTGCATATAAACTGGTTGAAAAATCAAATATATGTCCTTGGTTGCATGCTTAGGTCGCATGCAAGAAAAGGGAATGAATGTCACACACCCTGCCACCGTCACTCAGCTACAAACATTGAGATACATAGCTTTTAATTTCTAGTAAATCCAAAACTCGCCTGAAATTCATGAAACCTGGCATTCTATCATGGAGCGGCATCCACATGCCGTGGTAAAAAAATTGTCCCATTTGGGGCAGGTTTGGGTATAAGATTCTCACAAACCAGAGCTTGTCACAACAAGCGTGATGGTTTCGGTATGGAACGTGCCACCTTTGGGGACGAAATGATATCCATTGCCTCTTATTGCTTCGATAAAAATTCTCGTGTCAACATAGAACAACAGGAGTGTTGTGTCAATTTTTGTGATTTTTTGGGGTTCGTTTGGACATTTTTATGCATTAACTGAGTTTTCAATGCATTTATGTGCATAATTCAAATTTGAACTACATGCACATGCTCCAGTGCATATAAGTTGGTTGAAAAATCAAATATGTGTCCTTATGTGCATGCTTTGGTCCCACGCAAGAAATGGGAACGAATTTCAAACAACGGGGCACCGTTGATTGCTAGCAAAATATTGAGATGCCTGGTTTTTAAATTCTAATAATTTCAAAACTCGTCTGAAATTCATGAAACTTGGCATGCTATCATGGAGGGGCATCAACATGTCGTGGTAAATTTTCTGTCCCATTTGGGGCAGGTCTGGGTATATGTTTCTCACAAACTAGAGCTTCTCACAACAAGCATGATGGTTTCAGTAGGGAACGTCCCTCCTTTGGGGACGAAGCGATAACCATTGCCTCTTATTGCTCCCAAACAATTTCTCGTGTCAACATAGAACAACAGGAGTGTTGTGTCAATTTTTGTGATTTTTCGGGGTTTGTTTGGACATTTTTATGCATTAACTGAGTTTTCGATGCATTTATGTGCATAATTCAAATTTGAACTACATGCACATGCTCCAGTGCATATAAATTGGTTGAAAAATCAAATATGTGCCCTTATGTGCATGCTTAGGTCCCGTGCAAGAATTGGGAATGAACTTCAAACACCGGGGCACCGTTGATTGCTGGCAAAACATTGAGATGCCTGGTTTTTAACTTCTAGTAAATCCAAAACTCGTCTGAAATTCATGAAACTTGGCATGTTATCATGGAGGGGCATCAACATGTCGTGGTAAATTTTTTTTCCGATTTGGGGCAGGTTTGGGTATATGCTTCTCACAAACCAGAGCTTATCACAACAAGCATGATGGTTTCGGTAGGGAACGTACCTCCTTTGGGGACGAAGCGATATCCATTGCCTCCTATTGCTTCCAAAAAAATTCACGTGTCAACATAGAACAACAGGAGTGTTGTGTCAATTTTTGTGATTTTTTGGGGTTCGTTTGGACATTTTATGCATTAACTGAGTTTTCAATGCATTTATGTGCATAATTCAAATTTGAACTACATGCACATGCTCCAGTGCATATAAATTGGTTCAAAAATCAAATCTGTGTCCTTATGTGCATGTTTAGGTCCCATGCAAGAAATGGGAATGAATTTCAAACACCGGGGCACCGTTGATTGCTAGCAAAATAATGAGATGCCTGGTTTTTAAATTCTAGTAATTTCAAAACTCGTCTGAAATTCATGAAACTTGGCATCCTAGCATGGAGGGGCATCAACATGCCGTGTTAATTTTTTTGTCCCATTTGGGGCAGGTTGGGTATATGCTTCTCACAAACCAGAGCTTCTCACAACAAGCATGATGGTTTCGGTAGGGAACGTGCCTCCTTTAGGAACGAAGCGATATCCATTGCCTCTTATTGCTTCCAAAAAATTTCTCGTGTCAACATAGAACAACAGGAGTGTTGTGTCAATTTTTGTGATTTTTCGGGGCTTGTTTGGACATTTTTATGCATTAACTGAGTTTTCGATGCATTTATGTGCATAATTCAAATTTGAACTACATGCACATGCTCCAGTGCATATAAATTGGTTGAAAAATCAAATATGTGTCCTTATGTGCATGCTTAGGTCCCATGCAAGAAATGGGAATGAATTTCAAACACCGGGGCACCGTTGATTGCTAGCAAAATATTGAGATGCCTGGTTTTTAAATTCTAGTAATTTCGAAACTCGTCTGAAATTCATGAAACTTGGCATGCTATCATGGAGGGGCATCAACATGCCATGGTAATTTTTTTGTCCCATTTGGGGCAGGTTTGGGTATATGCTTCTCACAAACCAGAGCTTCTCACAACAAGCATGATGGTTTCGGTAGGGAACGTCCCTCCTTTGGGGACGAAGCGATATCCATTGCCTCTTATTGCTTCCAAATTTTTTTCGTGTCAACATAGAACAACATGAGTGTTGTGTCAATTTTTGTGAATTTTCGGGGTTTGTTTGGACATTTTTATGCATTAACTGAGTTTTCGATGCATTTATGTGCATAATTCAAATTTAAACTACATGCACATGCTCCAGTGCATATAAATTGGTTGAAAAATCAAATATGTGTCCTTATGTGCATGCTTAGTTCCCGTGCAAGAAATGGGAATGAACTTCAAACACCGGGGCACCGTTGATTGCTGGCAAAACATTGAGATGCCTGGTTTTTAACTTCTAGTAAATCCAAAACTCGTCTGAAATTCATGAAACTTGTCATGTTATCATGGAGGGGCATCAACATGCCGTTATAAATTTTTTGTCCGATTTGGGGCAGGTTTGGGTATATGTTTCTCACAAACCAGAGCTTCTCACAACAAGCATGATGGTTTCGGTAGGGAACGTCCCTCCTTTGGGGACGAAGCAATATCCATTGCCTCCTATTGCTTCCAAAAAATTTCTCATGTCAACATAGAACCACAGGAGTGTTGTGTCAATTTTTGTGATTTTTTGGGGTTCGTTTGGACATTTTTATGCATTAATTGAGTTTTCAATGCATTAATGTGCATAATTCAAATTTGAACTACATGCACATGCTCTAGTGCATTTAAATTGGTTGGAAAATCAAATCTGTGTCCTTATGTGCATGCTTAGGTCCCATGCAAGAAATGGGAATGAATTTCAAACACCGGGGCACCGTTGATTGCTAGCAAAATATTGAGATGCCTGGTTTTTAAATTCTAGTAATTTCAAAACTCGTCTGAAATTCATGAAACTTGGCATGCTATCATGGAGGGGCATCAACATGCCATGGTAAATTTTTGTCCGATTTGGGGCAGGTTTGTGTATATGCTTCTCACAAACCAGAGCTTCTCACAACAAGCATGATGGTTTCGGTAGGGAACGTCCCTCCTTTGGGGACGAAGCGATATACATTGCCTCCTATTGCTTCCAAAAAAATTCTCGTGTCAACATAGAACAACAGGAGTGTTGTGTCAATTTTTGTCATTTTACGGGGTTCGTTTGGACATTTTTATGCAATAACTAAGTTTTCGATGCATTTATGTGTATAATTCATATTTGGGGACGAAGCGATATCCATTGCCTCCTATTGCTTCCAAAAAAATTCTCGTGTCAACATAGAACAACAGGAGTGTTGTTTCAATTTTTGTGATTTTTCGGGGTTCGTTTGGACATTTTTATGCAATAACTAAGTGTTCGATGCATTTATGTGTATAATTCATATTTGAACTACATGCACATGCTCCAGTGCATATAAATTGGTTGAAAAATAAATCTGTGTCCTTATGTGCATGCTTAGGTCCCGCGCAAGAAGTGGGAATGAATTTCAAACACCGGGGCACCGTTGGTTGCCGGCAAAACATTGAGATGCCTGGTTTTTAAGTTCTAGTAAATGCAAAACTCGTCCGAAATTCATGAAATTTGGCATGCTATCATGGAGCGGCATCAACGTGTCGTGGTAATTTTTTGTCCCATTTGGGGCAGGTTTGGGTATATGCTTCTCACAAACCAGAGCTTCTCACAACAAGCATGATGGTTTTGGTAGGGAACGTCCCACCTTTGGAGACGAAACGATATCCATTGCCTCTTATTGCTTCCAAAAAATTTCTCGTGTCAACATAGAACAACAGGAGTGTTGTGTCAATTTTTGTAATTTTTCGGGGTTCGTTTGGACATTTTTATGCATTAACTGAGTTTTCAATGCATTTATGTGCATAATTAAAATTTGAACTACATGCACATGCTGCAGTGCATATAAATTGGTTGAAAAATCAAATATGTGTCCTTGGGTGCATGCTTAGGTCCCATTCAAGAGATGGGAATGAATTTCAAACACCAGGGCACTGTTGATTGCCGGAAAAACATTGAGATGCCTGGTTTTTAAATTCTAGTAAATCCAAAACTCGTCTAGTGCGCAGGTTCACCGGGAAGAGTGCGAGATGTTCAACACAGGATTTGTGCATCTCTTCAACGCAAACGGTTCAGTGAAGCAGTAAAGCGGCAGAATATAAACCAAAAAATATACGTGCTGCCACAAGCCCCGTGTGCCGTGCGAGCAGGCGTGAGTTGATGGGACGCATGCGAGCATTCCGCCGCGCAGGCATACTGGGAGGTGTGCGTGCAGGTGTGTGTATTGACGGGGAGGCGTGCGAGTAGCTGTGTGAAATGATGGTAGAAATGGCGGACGTCCGCCGCGCAGGCTCACCGGGAGGCGAGACAACTTTTGACTATAGCCTACCTCGCTCCCACTGGTCCGTATTAATTGTGCGCCCGAGTAATTAAGATCCCTTAGATGCACGTAGTGTATTGATTGTTTGAATGTTATCCGTATAGAGTTAGTGATTAATTTTTTGTTCTGTAAAAATGATTTTTGCTAATAATCCGACAAGGGTTAGCTTGCGTGCTAATAATTCATGGCCATATCTTGAGAATTGATTTTGAATGTCCTACATATATGTTTGTGCCTTTTTCTTCCTGGTCTTGAGAAATGATTTCGAATGTCCTACATGTTATGCCATTTTTTCTTTCAGATTGGTATGTACACAGATGAGGCTCCGACCAGCGCCGCCACCGGATGTAGATCTTGGACCCGACTGTGCGGCCAGAAGCGCCCCCTGGACCTGAGGAACGAGTAGAATCTCCGACGGACCACATCAGCGATCTGCCGGACGGAATCCTTGGGGAGATCATCTCCCTTCTCGCCACCAAGGATGGTTGCCGCACACAAGTCCTCGCATCTCCGTGGCGCACTGTATGGCGCACCGCGCCTCTTAATCTCGTTTGTCATCAACTATCTGTCGATGATGATTCTGAACTGCCCGGAACCATCATCTCCGCCCACGATGGCTCTGTTCAATGCATCTGCATCCCGGCATGCTACCTGCTAGACATAACCTACATGGTGGCCGCCTAGCCGACATCCCGTCAATTTGATAAACTCCAGCATCTTGAGTTCTACCATGACTTTGTATGTAACATACCACGAACGGATGTATCTGTGCCCTCACCACTGATGTCCATCACGTGGTTTTCCTCCTCTCTCCACACCACCACCTTTCCCGGTGCCATCTAGCAGACAATCTGGTACAAATGCTTCAACTCCCACTGCTACAAAAACTTGTGCTTATGGTGGTTGATCTGTCTGAGGCCGCACTGCACAACATCATCCACTCCAGCTGCCCTGCCCTGGAGCGCTTGCTACTTGTTTTTGCAATGGAAATTTGTATCTGTTGTCTCAAAATAAAGTCGCCCCACTTTGTAAGCATGGGAATTTGTTTTTTTGGACATGATCTCATCATCGAAGATGCCCCATCACTTCAAAGGTTGCTCCTTGATTCTCGTATAGTACCTTCGTAAATAACTATAGTCTATGCGCCTAAACTGGAGACCTTGGGTGCAATTCGTGATCCTTTTAGATGGTTCAAGATGGTGTTTGGCTCCACACCTATTGAGGTACTATATATTATTTACGTAAACTTTTGTAATCTGCCTTTTTCATTTGTGCGCATAAGTTAAGTATCATCTTGGAGTACACTTTTGGTACTAATATTATGTTCTATGCGCAATAAAGATCTTGTCCATCCTATCAGTTGTGGTGGATTCTGTCAAGAACTTATATATCAATATGTGGTGTTTTGATCTGAACACGATTATTCGCTCGCTGCAATGGTTTCCATGTCTGGAGAATTTGTATATAAAGGTGATGATTTCACGCACATTGAAAGCCCATATATAATGTACTATAATTAATCGTTGAGCTATCACTCTTTCAACATAATATTAATAGACATTAACCGTGTTCAATCTCCATCTCTATTTAGGCACAAACACATGGAGAAAAAGGTATAACCAATCGATGGTTCAAGAAGCACCGGTATTTTCTCAGATCTCATGACATTCGTTTGAAGACAGTAACACTGGAAGGATATGCATCCAACAATGCAAACGCTAGCTTTGTCACAGTCTTCATGTTGAATGCGAGGGTACTACTATCAGTGAGGATTAAGTTTTTCGACAAGAAATTTCTTATGGCTGCAAGTGTTGAACAACATAAAAAGAAGTTTCAAGTGGACCAAGGGATTCTGATCGTGCCCGGCTTCTATTTACAACAGCTTGTCATCATGTACCAGTAGATATTCTGGCCGGGGATCTTGATTTTATGGATCAGACCGATCCGTTTGATTGTGACTGCCGAAAACTTTGGTTGGGTTAGATGTCATTGTCCTGTTCAATCTGGATTTTGTCTAAACCCGATGAGCAATTATTCCTCGTGCTTTTTTACTATTTGTAAACTGGAGTTAGATATTGTTTCCCTTTTCAACTCGGTTTTGACCAATATTTTCTTTCATACTGGGCCAATGGATTGCCATTTCTTTCATTAAGACATAAATATTATAAACATTCAAAACATAGGGAAAGAACATCACTCTCGCGGGATCCTCAAGATCTTTGTTCATTACAGAACCCGCAAGTTCTTAGCGCCCACCAGCACCCACAAACTTATTTTCAGCTAGCACACCAAATGGGCTATAATTCTTAATAAGAAAAGTAGCATGGTAGTGACAGATTTGGATTTGTCATTTGGGTCCCACGAGGAAAAAGCCTATCCAGGGCGGTGCCGACTCGACAACAAACATTGAGAAACCTGGTTTTAAAATTACTGTAAATCCAAAACTCGCCTCAAAATCATGAAACTTGGCATGGTGTTATGACATAGCAGTAACATTTGGGACAAGTTTTGGTACAAACTTCTTACAAACCGGAGCTTCTCTTAGAAAGGCTCATGGTTCCGAGCGGGACCTTGTCACCTATGTGTGCGAAACGACATATGTTGTCTCTTCCCGCCTTGATTTATTTTACAGAGGCAACATGCAACTATATATAGTAGTGTCGTCCTAAAAATATGAAATTATTCACGGTTCATTTTTCCTTTTTATACATTATTTGAGTTTCCTAGGCATTTTAGAACATACTTTCGTGTGTGCAAAGATCATGTGTGTACTAGCCACCTATGTAATTCGATGGTCAATTTGTTTATGGAATCAAGTCCTTATAAGTTATAAGTACATATGATATTGTTCTATGTGCAATGACATCGCACACGGACCATACTGGGTAACCTACCGGTGATGATTTCATCAATCGCTCACAATTGTATACCACCAAGCGTTTGCCCACAACACACACGGCTTATTAGCAGTAATCGTTTGTGTTATTATCGATTTTCGCACACATTTCTGATTACAGACCTGTTTGCCGCGTATCACACACATCTTGTTATATTGAATCATTTCTGTTCTCTTGGCTCAGAGCAAACAGTTCATCCGAGTGAACCGCATGCCGTATATCGCACACACCTTCATCTGGTTGATTGTTTCTTTTGTGTTGCCTAATCACAAACAGTTCATCCAAGTGAACCATATGTTGTATAACGCACACACCTTCATTTGGCTACCCGTTTCTTTTGTTCCTCATCATCACAAACAGTTCATTGAACTGAACCGTATGCCCTGCATGGCACACACAACTAAAATCTGAAACGTGTTTGATACATCCTCCATCGCAAATGGTTTGCACCATTTTTGATGGTTTTTTACATCCCCGTTTGAGATTATTGTATCGCACACAATTTCGTGAAAGGGTCTCTGATCGTAGTGTCGCGTTAGCAGCATCCTGCAGTAGTGCTACTTCACTGTATTACTTTCGGCAGTTTACTCTTGTGCTCTGTGATGATAGTTTAATTGATCACTATCTTCTTATCGCAAATCTTTCAGTCATATCTTGTCTCTTGTCCCAACTATGATGTTTTTATTTTATCAGTATCTTTCTCATCACTCAATTGGTGATACTAGTCCTTCGCATTATTCTTCGTTCTAATCAGGTTATTCTAGCTTGTCACTCCTTGTGTTATTTTTCATTCCCTTCATCACTACTATTTATTGAGCATTTCCTTCGCATCACATACATTGTGTTGTCATGTTACTGTTCTTGCTTGTCTGCTGCATTGTCATCGTCATTGTCAAGCATGTGATATATTATACTCGAGTTGTTATTGCATCTTACATTGATAGTTTTGTTCCTCAATAGTATGCTTGTCTAAGTTCGTGTCTACCCAATCTTATTTCCACTTCTGTGTTTGGGATCAGTTCAAAACGTTCAAAAGAATTTTTAAATATCCCATTCACCCCCCTCTGGCCGATATACTCTCGGTCCTAACAACTTTACTATGGACTGAATTTGATCTTGGATCACTAAAATAAAGATGAAGAGCCTTGAGCTTTTGCCAATGTTTGTCCTTAGTATTTTGAGGGGTCCACATCTCTAATCCATGCCATGCCAATCATTGAACATCCTAAAATATTTTTCTTGAATGGATATTTGTTCAATGAGCTATATGTTGTTATGAATTACCAAAACCACCCGGGGATTGGTTGCACTTTGAATCTCCCCCTTTTTGGTAGTTGTTTACATCATAGATCAAAGCTTCGACAAATGATCAAATGAATGAAATACATCGTTGCTTTGAGAAGTATGTGATAAGCAAGAGCTCCCCCTAAATTTGTGCATTATTAAAAATTTGCGTTTGAATGCAAATGCACAATCGATTAGGATCATGGGTCACTCTTCGATGTCACATACATCTTGGTGGAGCGCACAAAATGATAAGAGTGAAATAACATGCACGCATCACCAAAACATAAGTGAATGATCATACATAGAATTGATAGGGATTAGCATTAATCACACATTAAGCATAGTATGATCAAACACACAACCAAACGTACTATCTTACGAGCATCAAGCAAATAAGTAGCACGGATCAAATGAACGAAGTAGCAAAGCAATAAAACCAAAGAGGCAAAAGACTCTCTCTCTCTCTCTCTCTCTCTCTCTCTCTCAGCCTATGATCTATACATTTTCTCCCCCTTTGGCAACAAGTTACCAAAAAGCTTGAAAACTTATAGAGCCATATGTCTCGCTAGGAACAATCCTCTGGAGCTCCGGAAGGGGTCTTCTGGCTTGTGGCTCCGGTGTGCGTAGATGGCGTGGAGAGAACTGTATCTGCAAAGGCTTCTAATGATCACTACAAAAAAGACACATTCGTGACATTTTGGCCCGAACGATTTTTTCTATCATGCTTATGACACTTCTATGAAGATAATTGTGACAAAACCCGTATCATCATAGATTTGGTGGGCTCCTACTTCTATGACAGAAAATCATAACAAAAAATGGGCTTTTCATCCTGGGCCGGCAGGGGACGCACCTGCAGGACATTCTTTGGGCCGTCCAGGACGGAAAAAATCATGGTAGACGCGAGGGCAACACCGTTTTCGGGGAGTTCCCGGATAAAGTGGGTGGTTGGGGCGGAGCGATGCACGGAGGTTTGTGCGTTTCTCTCGTACACATCGCATGTATGTCTGAGGTGTTGGGCGCTAACTGAACCCAAGCGAGCCGCTCACTTACTGAACCCGAGCGATTGCACTAGCCAAGTTAGTGAACCCCAGTGATCGATCCTTGGCTGCTAACTGAACCCGATCGATTCCTTCGCTACTACTGCTAACAGAAGCCGATCGAACTTTGCTCCTGCCTCATGATGAATAGTGACCGTTGTTGGGGGTTGGATGAACAGGACCCCATGGTAGTAGAGGCCGTTGTCGCTGTATGAACAGAACCCTGATTGAGAGGAGGCCGCCACACACCCGGGCAAGTTGGGGGTCGATGAACAGGACCTCGTGGAGGGCTGGTTGAACAGGACCCCGTGGAGGGCTAGTTGAACAGGACCCCCCATGTGGAGGAATGGTTGAACAGTAGCCAGTGGAGGCTAGATGAACAGGACCCCATGGTGTATAGTAGCTGGTGGATGTGGGAGGAAGTCGACGGTGGATGAACAGTAGTAGGTGGATGCTGGAGGAAGTCGACGTTGGATGAACAGTAGCCCATGGAGCCTCGAGCGAGGCAGTAGATGATGGATGAATAGTAGCCTGTGGAGTCCCGGTTTGTGGTACGCCACACCTCTCCTGATGAACAGGACCCCGCTTCGACCATAGGCGCTCCAACACAACTCCGTTTCCTCCATTTTGCGGTACGCCACACCCCTCCCGATCAACACGACCCCGTTTCGACCGTAGGATCTCGAACACAAGTCTGTTTCCTCCGTTCTGCAGTACGCCAAACCATTCCCGATGACCAGGACCCTATTTTGACTATACGTGGCCGAACAGAAGGCCGTTTTCCTCCATTTTACGGTACGCCAGACCCCATTCCGGTTGTTCTATCCAAGCCGGTTGGCTCCCATTGAACATGACATGTTCCGACCTAGTGGCTTCACTCCCGATGAACAGAGCATTTTTCCTCTGTTCCGACCCAGCCGGTTGACTGCCGATGAACATGACATCGTTGTTGCCATCCGTTGCCTCTCCATGTACATGTGCCATGGCCTTACGTATGCACGAGTAGCTAGGCGTTCGAGACCCCGCCCGTATGTATGTGGTCATATTTGCTGGCATCTGGCTGTACGTACGTGTACATAGTTTAGACTGGACTTCCTGAACTGCTATGTCGGGGTGTCGGTGTCCTCGGAATGAGGGTACCCAAACTTGCCTGCCTGCGGCCTGTGGCGTGGCTCCATCGGTGGCCTGGTACGGCCCAGCTTCAGCAACCACAACTCAAGACCCTTGCGAGGGGCCAAGCCTCGCGACGCGGACGACAACAAGACCTCCCTGGGGGCAGCCTCTCTAGAATGGCTCCCGAGGAGCGGAGATATCAATGCAAGGTGCACCTCGCGAGGTTCACATGACATGAGCCATGACGACCAAGGCCAGGCGGGTGCCAGCGGGCGCAGTTTACCAGTTTCCCCTTTGGTGCTAAGGGGGCAAGCACAGGCGTGAAGTCCTGAGGAATCAAGCAAAGGTTTCCATATTGGTGCAACAAGACCAAGGACCATCAAGACGGCAGAATGGAGGTCATCGTGGAGCCCGGCGCGGCGTCACCACTAGAGCCTTTGGCAGGCGAAGGCCGCTTTTGTCGGGATAGATTGTACTAGTTGTTCCCCTTCAAATTTGCCCGTTGTGGGATCCCTTCCCACCAATATTTGGGAAGAGGACCAAGGCCACTATAAATAGGACCTAGCCACCACCAGAGAGGGAGAGATCCGAGAGAGAAGGGGATTCAACCAGAGAGAGAGAGAGAGAGAGAGAGAAAGAAAGCATTCCACCATAGAAGGGATCGGATCCATTCCATCATGACCATTCCACAAGCTCATCTGAGCCCAAGAACACCTCTCCTCCGGATGCTGTTCACCCATTGTACTAGTTCATCCTCAGCCCCACAAGGCAATCCACCATACACACTGGAGTAGGGTATTACACCGCAAGGTGGCCCGAACCAGTATAAACCCATGTGTCTCTTGTTCCTTGAGTTCGTCGAGCTAGGCCATAGAATCGTAGGGCGATCGCGCTTCGGAGAGAGTGTTCTTCGTGCGCACCACAGAGTTTGAACCTCTCAAGGGTTTGTGGAACCCGAATTCCGACATTTGGCCCGCCAGGTAGGGGTGTGCCAAAACTTCTCTTTCGTTGGTCGATGCATCACCGCTCCACCGCTTCCATGGCTGGCGCTCGTCGAGCTCGTGCGAAGCGACGGGCCGACCTCGCCACCCGCATCGCCCAGACGGCACCCACCGGTGGATCCCCCCTGTCGTTCTCCATCGCCTGCCACCAATGCAACCACCGGCCTGGCGAGGCACGAGCAGCAAGCCTCGTTGTTGCGCCCCACGGTGTGGCGGGATGGACGCACCACTACCCCATCTCTTACTCCAGCCGGCTTGTCGTCCCATGGTCATCGTGGACCCATAGATGCGCAGGCTGCGCTGCTCATGGCGCGCGAGCTCCTGCCCTACCACCCCATCGATGACTTCTACGAGGACTGGCTAGCCTGCATCACCGAACTCGTCAGCGCCGCTGGGGGCTCTCCTGCACCGTCCCTCTCGCTACCTCGCTCGCCTCCCTTTGCGGGTGACATGGCTCATGAAGTGCCTCCTCCACCTCCACGTCAAGACATCGCCCTCGCTCCAAGTCGTGCAGCCCCGCAGCGCAACCCATCGTGCGGGGCGCCCGCACATGAAGAATGAAGTTGTCAGGAGGTCCAGAGGCCGCAAGGAGGAGCTCCTACACTCCCATCACCACCACGTCGAGACCGTGCACCGCGTGCGATGGCGGTGCACGAGTACCAAGATCAAGCTCCGCCTCCACGACGGGCTCCGGCGGCCACAACAGGCTGCCGAGCGTTTACTCCTGAGCTATGCAGCTTCATCTGGCCCGGGAAGTTCATGCCCTACCTGCCTCCACGCTACGGCGGCACCCCTGACCATGCTGAGTTCCCGTAGCTTTACGAGCTAAGCATCGAGGCGGCCAACAGCGATGAGAAAATTCTGGCGAACTGGTTCCCCATGGTTCTCAAAGTTGGCACACGCTCGTGGCTCCTGAACCTGCCCGCAGGATCGATCTCCTCCCGGGGTGAGATGCGCGAGCGTTACATCGCCAATTTCCAGGGCACTCGCGACTGCCTGCCAGCCGCAGGTGACCACCGGCGCATCAAGCAGCAACCGGGGGAAACCCTGCAGAAGTACACCCAACGCTTCAACAGCGTCCGCCTCAAGATTCCCAAGGTGACGGACGAGGCCATCATCTCAGCATTCTCCGATGGCGTCCATGATGTCAAGATGAAGGAGGAGCTCGTCATCCACGAGGACCTGTGCACAGCTTTGGAGCTGTTCAACATAGTGACCAAGTGCGCGAGAGCTGAGGAAGGGCGCCTTTCCCTCTTCGAGCTCCCAGCTGCTGACCCAGAAGATAAGAAGGCCAAGGCTAAAGACGTGAAGCACAAGGGGATTGCCGTGCTCGCGGCAGAACATGAGATGAAGCGCGACCGCGACCACCCAAAGTCATCCAAAGGCAGTCGCCCATTCTGCAACTTCCACAACGTACACGGCCACCACACCAATGACTGTCAGTAGCTTAGGGCCATCCGCCACGTGCACTTCGGCCGACGCCCCGAGCGCATCGACCGAGGCTACGACCGTGGAGGAAGCCGAACCGGAGGGGCTGGGACGATCGTAGCCCCCGTCAGGAGTTGCGCGATCAACCTCGTGAGGACCGCTCGCACGACCAACCTCACGAGGGTGCCTGGAGGGACCAGCCTCGTGAGGACCGCCCTCAGGGCAAGGCCGGCCTCCCTCCGCTGCCACCACCACCAAGGAGGAATGACGATCAGGACAAGGGGGGTGGGGGCTTCCAGGAGCCTTGCACCATTGCCTGCATCTTGGGGCGGTGCACAGACTCTAGCCTCTCAGCACATCTTCAAGCAGTTCGCCCGAGAAGTGAAAGCGGCTCTTCCCAGGCTAGAAGCCACACGACCGCTCAAGTGGTCCAAGTGCACCATCACCTTCAGCTCAGCTGACCAGCTCAAGTGCGCGGCAACCACGGCGCACTCCCGATGCTCTACTCGCCCATCATCAGCAACGTCCAAGTCACCAAAACCCTCATTGATGGCGGTGCAGGGCTCAATGTTCTCTCCGTCGACACGTTTGACCGTCTCCAAGTGCCATATGACCAGGTGTGGCCCACCAAGCCCTTATCGGGAGTGACCGACTGCTCCACCACCCCAATCGGGCAGATCCGGCTCCCCATCACCTTCGGCACCCGCAATAACTACCACACCGAGCTCATCAACTTCGACACCTCCCACATCCGTCCCCGAACAACGCCATTCTTGGGTACCCAGCCCTGGCCAAGTTCATGGCAGTGACTCACCATGGCTACAACGTCCTCAAGATGCCAGTGTCACGCCCGAGATGCGATTCTATCCCGATCACGTGGTGAACTCGTGAATGGGGCACAACCGCCTTTCGGGCGCTTAGCAAGATGGATATCATTGCATCGTACCATTACGTAAATAGATGGGGATACATACAAGTCATACAATATCCGCATGAAAACCTCAACATCAGACACGAGGCATTCGACTACGGATGAAAAAACATGAAAAGCACAATGACATCCATCCTGGTATCCCAGGCTGCCAACGAAGAACATATCCCAAGACTAACGAAGAAGAAGAAGAACTCCAACACAATTAAACATCGCTGTCACGTCAAGTCATCGGAAACTTGCACCTGCAACTGTTGTTGTAGTATCTGTGAGCCACGAGGACTCAGCAATCCCATAACTGTGGGTATCAAGACTAGCAAAGCATAATGGGTATGGAGAGGTTAAGTGGTGAGGTTGCAGCAGCGACTAAGCATTATATGGTGGCTAACTTACGAGTACAAGAATAATATGAGCATCTACGCAAACGACCGCAAACTAGTAATGATCAATAAGTGATCCTGAACTACCTACGAGTCAAACATAACCCCACCGTGTTCTCTTCTCAAATTGAAAATAGACAGTCACGGTTATGCGGTTGGTGTATTTTATTGCGGATCCTCTGTTAAGTTCTCTACAACCGGACATTAAAAAATTCCAATCTGCCACATAACCATGGGCACGACTTTCGAAAGATCGTAACCCTGAAGGGGTGTCCCAACTTAGCCCATCACAACCTCTCATAGTTAACAGAGGTAAAACCTCTTATCTTAGGGACAACCCGATCAGACTTGGAATCTCGGTTGACAAGACATTTCGACAATGGTAAAACAAGTCCAACAGGACCTCCCGGCGTGCCGACACCCTGATAGTAGCCGCGCGTATCTTGTCTCAGGCCACGTCCGGATGAGCTAAGCGTACAGCGACCAAATACCCCAAGTTGCCAAGGGCGGCGCCGTAAGGTGCTCTAGGTTGGACCAACAATCATGAGGAGCACTGGCCCTGTTTGTAAATTAAGTCCGCGGGTAGAGCTAACTCCCTATGCAAGTTTTAGTTGTTATTAGGCAAATGGTAAAACCAATGTTGGGCCTTGCTGGAGGAGTTTCATTCAAAGCGAACTATCAAGGGGTTCCCATAAACCCAACCGCGTTAGGAACGCAAAATGAAGGAACATAACATCGGTTTATCGGTTCTTAAGGCAGCATGAGTGGAACAAAACACTGAGCAAAAGGCCAAGCCTTCCACCCATTGCCAAATATATATGTGTGTTAATTATAGTAAGATATATTTTGATATTCCCAACATATCCAAGTTCCGACATGGAGCAATCTTTATCTTCACCTGCAACTAACAATGCTATAAGAGGGGCTGAGAAAGCGGAAACATAGCCATTCAACGGTTTGCTGGGATGGTGTCAAAGGTTAGATGTTTCATGGCAACAAAGAGAGGCTGACAACAATAGATAGGCAGCGCGACATATAGCGATAGCATCGAGACAACTAGCATAGCAATGGTAGTAATGAGATCCAAGGTGATAGTCATCTTGCCTGAGATCCCGCTAGGAAGAAGAAGGAGTCCATGAAGAAGACGAAGCCACGAAGACGAACCAAGTGTAGTCGAACGAATCCTCACGATCGCAACGAAACAGGAACTAACGAGAAGAAGCAAATAACATGGTAAACACATCACACATAAATAAGTCATGATGCTCAACCAAGTATGATTCATTACAAGGCTACATGAGGCAAATCATGGCAAGAGATGAAGCATAAAAGAACATTACACAAAGCAAGTTTAAATGAGGCCGAAGACAAGATATAACGATTCCGGTAAATCCTCATATGCACATTTCGAAATTGGTCCAGATCTGAACAAAACTTATATTAAATTTGTTATACAGCAAGTTAACATGCAACATGAATATCTACACAAAATTCTAGTCAAGTTACATATAAAGTTCATTTAATTCGGAGCTACGGCCTAGAAGATATGAGCAAAACAAGTCAAACATGGCATTGATGCAAAATGCATTCAAACATCAAGCACACACTCTCAAAACATGGATGCAACATGACATGATGCATCTAAATGCAAAACCAAGCAAGTTTCATGTAGAGCACGCTCAAAACGGAGCAACGGTTCAACACATACACATGAAACAAGTTTAAAGGACAAGCTATCCAAAACAGCAACTAGGCGTATTGCGAGCATCAAAACAACAAGCTATAAGTACAAGATAGACACAAGCATGGCATGAGCTCAAAGTACGAATTACATTCTTCAAGAATCAACAAGGATTAGGTTCATAGGCATCAAAAGTACTCCAACATGATCAATGCAACAAGCAAACTTTGTATCACAGATTATGACTGAGTGGAAAACAGAGCATATGCATAAGCAGAGTTAATATGTTGGCATGTTGGAGGCAAGAAATAAATAAGCTACAGCACAATAACATGGCAAGCAAAATCATGGCATGCTAGAACATAACATGTATCTCAAGGAACACAACATGACATATACATAGCATCAACAGGTTCATGGCATTCATCAAAACAAAATGCAAACATAATATAACAGATTCTCAAACTTAGTGAAAATCTGGGAGTGTAACAACAACATCATGAGGCTGACTTTGGAGGCATATAACAACAAGCATATCAAGTGTAATAAGCAAGCAAAGGTCATGAACATGTAGTAGACATTGCATACTCCAAATAACTCCATTGTCACAACTCCGTAAGATGCATAGATTGATTACAACAAGCTTTGCCAAATTGAACATGCTGATGACAGGCTGACAGATACATCATGATGACAACTTGAGAGCAAGAAAGAGACATGCTACAGTAACCTATAATTGCAAACAAGGGCATGGATGGATAGATCATAACATGGACTTCAAGACATGGTCAATGGATATTCCAAAACATGCATGGATATGACTGTAGCGTCAAGCAAACATGGCATCATAATATAATAGATTCAGACTTAGCAGTTTTTAACAAGTCTCAGAAATCCGCAAATAGTGAGTAGGTCACTTTGCAAGCTTATTGCACTCACCACAAGGCATATCATGAAAAGTGGATTGCACCACAGCAAAGATGACATGATTGTGCTTCTAAAACATGTTGACATGATGCTCAAACAAAAATCACACAAAACTATATGAAAAAGAGAAATAAGCAAGTTATATCAAGTTTTAGCAGTTAACATCACTTAGCACTTTTGCAACAGAGATAATGGCATCCAGATGAACCCTAACATGCATGAAAATGCAACCAACATGTAGAGCACAGAGAGGCGAACATTTTGAGATATCATATGCTCCATTTGGGCAATCATGCACAAAGTTATTGCTACTCAAAGTATGCAACATGCTGATAGTTTTTAGGGACTTGGCAGAAAATTAGACCTCGCGGAAAGTGGACAGAGAGGTTCAGCGGGACGAAGCGGTACGGTGCGTCGAGGTGTTTGGTTGGTGGGCTCGGGATGGATCTGGACGAGGCCGTCCCGGCGCGGTGGTGGAGGCAGAGGATGTCGCCGGCGGCACTGCGGCAAGGGCAAGGCCGACGACACCGGGGATGGCCGGATTGGGGGCTGGGGAGGCGAAGGAGAGGCGGATCTGGCCACTTCCTGACTAGATCCGACCGGAGGGACCCGCGGGGCAACGTGGACGACGAGATCCGGGCAGCCGGGGCTCGCCGGATGTCCATGGCGGCGACAACGCGGATCCATGGCAAGGCGGCTCGCCGGTGCAAGCGGTGGGTGGTAGAGGATGCTGAAGCGGAGGCGGCGGGGTGACGTGGTCCAGTGGCCGGCGGCGGGGTAGACGTCGGCGAGTAGGGGTGGCGAGGTAGGCGGGAGGGCGTGGAGTCCCGCCGCGTTGTGAAGGAGCGGGAGGCGAGGCGCGGTCCGGGCCGCGGCGGTGGGCGGCTCGCGACCCGGATGGGCTCGGGCGGGCCCCCCGCGGGCCTGGCGGGACACGGCGGTGGAGAGGCCAGGGGGACACGTGGCGCGCTCAGGATGGCTGTGGGCATGGTCTGGGCGTCAGCTGGCCAACAGGGGCGCACCATGTGGCAGCGGCCGGCGGCTAGATGGGCTGGCGGCGACAAGTGGCTGTGGAGGAGAGGACCGGCACGAAAAACGATGAGGGTGGCGGTGGCTGCTAGGTGGAGGAGGGTCTAGGGGGGCAAGGCTTCCATTTTTGGCAGGGGAGAGTGCTTTAATAGGAAAGGGGGGGGTCAGGGATAGGGTTTGGAGGGGTTTTGGGGTGATTCGGAGCCCTCGGAATGCAATCTAACGATACGGAGGAGAGGGGGGGTTTTGTGGGCTGATAGTGGGCTATGTAGAGAGGAGGTGGGCTGAGAGGAGAGGAGAGAAGTGCCGCCCAGGAAGGTTTCGGAGACCGAAACGTCCGACGAATACTGGCAACAATGCCGCTATGAGTTTGATGGTTGGGCTATCAAATGGATTCCGAATGTGAAGAAATTTGAGGCGGTCTACCTATACTATAACAAGACCGCACACCAACTTTCATCCCATTCCGAGAACATTTTCCGGCCACTTATAAAAATAATTATTTCGGAGGTGCCGCAGGCGCGTGCGAGTGTGTCTTGGCTCAGAACGGACAACAGAGAGGACTGGGGGACCCGAACGAATGCAAGTCTTGAAAACATGCAGATGAAATGCACATGAGGACATGACAAAGTGGAGCACGCAAGCAAATGACATGGAAACGGTAGCGAATAACTGGAAGACACCTGGTGCATCGGTCTCGGGGTGTCACAACCAGGGAGCCGCGACATCATCACTATCTTGTGCGAGGAAAGGGATCCGATGTGCTCCCCTGAGCGTGCCTACTAGGCTGTGGCAGTCGAGGGCCCAGACAATGAAGGCATCATCTACCCCCCTGAAGTCGTCCCGAAGAAGAAGAAGTAGATGCTCGCCCCGGAGCCTCATGAGGAAGCGGCACCCGACGGTCGCGCCTCAGGATCCACACCCGTGGATGGGGTGCCTCCCTCCCTCGCATAGGGAGGCGCGCCTGGCGCCCCTCTCAGGTTAGGCTCGGGCGCTCTCCTCTGGAGGGCCTCCGACCTGGCCAATTTCATGAGGGAAGCACTCGGGCACAATGTGGAGGCGTGCTTCACAGCACATTTCCCACACGAGAGCACAAGACGCGAAGCGCCAATTGCTCAGGACTTGCAGGTACCAAGAGCAATGCGAGGCGAGCGCCGCCCCACACCACCAAGTGCAGCTGCCGCCCCAGGCTCGGGCGACAGGCTGCGTGTTTGCGTCAACATCCCCGGACTCAACAGAGCCACGTCTGAGGAGCTCTACTATCTGTCACAGGTGGGACGGTGCGAGGGCCCTCCTCACAGCTACGTTCGCATGCCCTTCGGCTTGCCGAACCAGGCAGCCCTGCACCAGTGCCACATGCGGGACATCCTGGTGGCTTGCGAGGCCAGGCATCAGGAGATCCTGGCGGAGGTGGCGATAGTTCATCGCGAGCTCTCGGAACCTCAGTAGCCTCGCGAGGTCCCGAAGTCAGGCGGCTCATGAGGAGAGACATCTGCAGCGAGCGCCTTAGGCTACATCAACATCTCCCCAACAACGGTGCCAGGTGACTTTGTCTCAGTTTGTTCAGTTGGGCGCGCTCCTCAGGCTGCATCATCCCCAAGTTGCACGGGCCTGTCCCTACGACGTGTATCCTTTTGCATCCTTAGCTAACTCTGTTGGGGGTGCCCCTCGGGCTGCATCATCCCCAGGCCGCATGGATTTGTCCCTGTGGCGCGCATCGCACTCACATTACCTAAGATAGTTTGTCTCTTCCCATGAGTTGCTTCATGCTTATTATATGCCTGTACGGTACTTCGATACCATGAACGTCGTGGGCCCTGGCAAGAGCAGCCATGACCGTCTCGTGATTAAGGACTGGCACGGCGTCTGTGCTCGGGTCCGTCCCTGCAGCGTTGCTAAACCCAAGAGGCTGAGCTCTAGCTCGCTGGCCAGCTCCCGTGTATGCCACCTCCCGTGGCCCTTGGTCCCTCATTCTCGCATGAGCTAATCGTGGACGGACGAGCCAGGGCATGCACCTTGGTGCCCCTCCACCGCGGGAGTCATGCACTGGTTGTCTTTCTTTAGGATTTTTCGCATGAGAAGTCTGGACACGACATCTGTGCTCGGGTCCGTTCCTGCAGCATCGATAAACCCAATGACTGAGCTCTTTCTGGTGGACCGGCCCCGTTCACGTCATCCCCTAGGGTCGTTGGTGTCTAGCCTTCTCATGCGATCACCTCAGGAAATTCGTTCAGTGCAGGTTGCCTAACCATCTCGCAAGACCACCACAGCTACCAAGGATCAAATTCAGGCGCAACCCGCCTTGAGGTAGGGCCTCGTGAGTCCCGCGCTGTCTCACGGGTGCCCAAACACGCCTCGTTTGGCCCTGTCGTGCAAGCCACGTGTCAGGGCGAGGTTGTACACGCCCCGGGGGCTCCACTCAGAGGGAGCCCTCACCCATGCACCAGTGGAAGCACCATGCTCCGCGCTGGCAGTCGACACGATTGAGTAGCGGCTATGCCCGTGCAAGTGCGGAAGCGCTATGCTCCACGCTGGTGATAAACAACTGAGGGCGGCCCATCGGCCGTATCAACCTCAGGGAGCCAACATGCTCGGTGCCTAGCCTCGTCGCAACACTATCCCCTCGGGAGAGTCACGCGAGGGGGCTGGGCACGGGGGCTACACTCAGGTCACGCCTGGCGTAAGCCCCTGCCAGGATAGATATGGAGGTATGTTTGTACGTCAAGGAGGACTCCTGAGCATCGCGACTCACGAGCCTAACCGGTCACATTTCCCCTCACCCCCTGGCCTCGTCGTGGCGATCTGGACGAGCCAACGGCGGCTGAGGTATGCGCCGGGCCGGGCTCTGCCGACGCAGAACACCAAGGCCTAGTTTCGCGTTCCCTTCCCGAGGGCTGTTCGTACGTCAAGGAGGACTCCTGAGCATCGTGACTCAGGAGGCTAACTGGTCACGTAGCCCCTCACCCCTGGCCTCGTCCTGGCGATCCGGACGAGCCAGCGGTGGTTGAGGTATGCGCGGGGCCGGGCTCTGCCGACACAGAACACTAGAGCAAGTGGGAAGGAAATCACGAAATCCTATTAATTTTTACAAAACATACTGTTCTTCGAATACCAAAGCATAAGGTTTAACGCCTCTACGAGGCACGGTGCACGTTGCGGGAAATAAAAGCGGAGGAAAGCGCTGCCGGCAAGTCTCATCTTCAGCCTTGGGCGTTACCGTCGCCCGCAAGGAGTGCCCCCTCGATGTCGGCATCGCCGTCGGCCGCTATTGCAGGGTCGGCGGCATCACCGGCAGTGGACGCAGGATCAATGGCGAGGAACTTCTCCAGTATGGTATCCACCCGGTCCTTCACGGCTTTGGCAGCAGCTACGCTCCGCTCTTCGTCCACAGGCTCAAGCAAGGCTCCAAGGTCGGTGCTCGGGTCGTGAAGATGGAGGCCGTGAAGCTTATAATGGCGGAGGACGGCGTAGAAGAAGTCGGAGAAAGGGGGGACCAGCCCCGCGAAGATGCTATGCATAAAGAAAGGATCAAAAGTACTGCATGAGGCCTCCGTAGCACTCTTCATCCATAGGTTCAAGCAGGGCTCCAAGGTCGGTGCTCGGGTCGTGAAGATGGAGGCCGTGAAGCTTATAATGGCGGAGGACGGCGTAGAAGAAGTCGGAGAAAGGGGGGACCAACCCCGCGAAGATGTTGTGCATAAAGAAAGGATGAAAAGTACCGCCTGAGGCCTCCGGCATGACGAAGCCGGCCCAGAGCTCAGGCTCCTTCTTCCCGTTGCTATCGGTCGCCGTCAATAGGAGCACGGTGGCGAGGTTCTTCTCCGTGATCGTGGGCGTGCTCAAGGCAGGCTCAAACCAGGAGGGCGAGCGACCGGCCTTCGCCTTGTTGGGCGCCATTGGCTGTGAATTTGAGGGATAAATTAGGCGGATCTTGAGACTCTTGGGGCGGGAAGCAGAAGGGGATTTGGAACTAGACGAAAGAAGGCAATGAAAGCCCGGCGGTGTGCGCCAGCCCTTTGTCAGATGAGGGCAGTTGTCGAGGAAGCGTGGGGAAGCGGAGACGCCCAGTCCAATCAGTCATCACGTGTCCACCAAGGCCGCAGGCGATCAGGGCCCACGGCGCTCCGCACTTGCCCCTTGGCTTTGCCTCGAAGCCAAGTTCGAGCGCGCCTTGGGCCCAGGGGCTACTGTTGGCGTCCTAGGAACGGGGGTACCCAGACCTGCCTGCCTATGGCCCATGGCGTGGCTCCATCGGTGGCCTGGTACAGCCCAGCTTCAGAAACCACAACTCAAGACCCTCGCGACGGGCCAAGCCTCACGAGGCGGACAACGAAAAGACCTCCCTGGGGGCAACCTCTCTAGGCTGGCTCTCGAGGAGCGGAGATATCTATGCAAGGTGCACCTCGCGAGGTTCACGTGATGTGAGACATGACGACCAAGGCCAGGCGGGTGCCAGTGGGCACAGTGTACCAATTTCCCCTTTGGTGATAAGGGGGCAAGCACAGGCGCGGAGTCCCGAGGAATCAAGCAAAGGTTTCCATATCGGTGCAACGAGACCAATGACTATCAGCACGGCAGAATGGAGGTCATCGTGGAGCCCGACGCGGCGTCACCACCAGAGCCTTTCGCAGGCTGTCACATCCCTAGTCAGTGCTTGCATTAGGACTAGCTAGAGTGTGCATCATGTTTACTTTCCAAAGAAACTTGAAATGGGAATGACAGAAACCCCAGCACCCCTCTTCTAACAAGTAGGGTTTAATAAAATCTTTTCCAATGTACCCAAAATGCCCTTCAAAACTGTTCATCATTTTTGCCTTGGTCTTAAACCTCCGCCAAAAATGGTGCACAATTTTCTAGGACATCTAAGGTCTCTGGATTAAATCATATGGTATTTGCATTTGGGCATTTAAATGCTATAAGATATTTTGTTTGCCCAAATAATCATAAACTAAAATGTTCCATGATGTTCATATTATATACAGTGGGCATGACTAGTTTTATGAGCTATAAAAATGTTCTGGTATTTTTATTAATTCCACAAAGTTGCAAAAGAAATGAAACAGAAAGTAAAATAGAAAAAAAAATAGAAAGGCAGACTTACCTGAGCCCACCTACCTGTCTGGCCCAGCCGGCCCAGCCCACCAGGGGCATCCCCGTCTTCTTCGCCGCGCGAGCGCATGAAGCTGCTCGGTGGCGAGCGCCGCCGACGCGCCGGCCACCTCCTGCCTGCCTGGCTGGCCTCCTCGACCCCTTGGATGAAACAGGACGACGCCACGCAGACCCCTCGACCCACTCGACCGCTCCCCCCTCTCTCCCCTCCCCTAGTTCTCTCCCTCGCACCGCCCGAGCGGAGCTCGTCGCTGCCGCCGCGTCCACCGAGTCCCCCTCGCCTCTCCGACGAGCCCCCGAGCTCCGCCTCGCTGCCGTGCTCTTCTACGCCGAACCACAGGACCCCGGGCACCTTGAGGCTTCATCTTCGAGCTCGTCTTCCCCACACGGCCGCCGGACGCCATCGACAAATTCGCCGGACCCCGTGCCTCCCCTGCCTCGCCAGCAGTACCAGAAGAACCGCGGTGAGCCCCGGTTTTGTTTCCCCCATGCCTTGTCGCCAATCTTGTTCCCTTGCAGCACCAGCCACTAGAGCCGAGCGCTCCTCGCCGCCGGGCATGGCGCCGCCGCGGCCACAGCAGCTGCCACTCGCGTCCGAGTGCATCACCGCACTCAGCGCATCACCACAGACCCGTAGCAACCAACTGCTGCTCCTGCCGTGCGCTGTAGCGTCGTTTTTACCGACGCCCGAATTCCGGCCGCCGCCTTCGAGCTCGCCGCCGATTATTCCGGTCACCACAGCACCTACCCTCTCCTCCACTGGATGCGCACGAGCCCCAGCTCGCCCTAGAGCCCAACCGCGACTCAAACGACGGCCTATAGGCAAAACCCGAGCACCGCCGCCGCGTTTGGCCTCGCCGGCGTCGAGCGCCGGTGGGTTTGACCTGTTTGACCACGCCTGGACACCCCCTGTGTCGCTGACATGTGGGGCCGGCCGTTGACTAACTTCAGTTTAGGTTTTAATTTAAACACTAATTGCTGTCATTAGTTTAGTGAGTCACAGACATGTGGGGCCCAGCCCCTGTTAACTTTTAATTTAGTGTTAAGCTCTTTTAGTTAGTACTGAGAGACACTGACATGAGGGACCCACTGGTCAGGTTTGACCTGGGCTCCCTGTTGACTTGCTGACGTCAGCATGATGTCATGCTGACGTAGTAAAGGATTTTCTAGGATTTTTAGATTTAAAAATAATTCCGGAAATTCCAGAAAATGCTTTAAACTTGAAAAACTCATATAAATTCAACAGTAGCTCACATGGAAAAGATTTATATATGAAAATTGATCAGAAAAATTCAATCTTTCCAATGGAGCTGGTTTCATGCATGTTTGAGCAAGTTAACCTTGCTGTTTACATTAAAACATGTTAATGCACTTAAATAAATAATAGTTTGAGTTTCAATTTGAATCTTTGATTCAAATGGGCTCAAACCCTTCTGGTTATAGTTGCATTAGTCCAAAACACATGCATCTTGCCATATCATGAGCATGCATCATATTGTTGCATTTGTTTGCTTATTGATTGTATCGCCGATATTCTCCGTGTTAGGTCCTGCTTCCGAGGATACTTCTGCGTATCCAGCTGAAGAGCAGTACCCGACAACCACTCTGTCAAGCTAGCAATCATTGATCATTCCGATACAAACCCATCTTCTTGCTCCTGCTCTCTTTTACTGCATTAAGGCAACAGCGTGTGAACTGCTACTTGCTGCGGTAGTTGAACCGTATTCCCTTGCATGACCTGTCATTGCCACAGTAAATAGTTGAAACCCACTAGCATGTGTAGGTGTTGCTTGAGCCATGTGATGTGTGATCCACCATGCTATTTGCTTATGTTGCCTGCTATGCTTGGAGTTGTGTCAGGTCTGTTTCATCTGGGTGATGGATCAGAGTGACATGATCATATCGGTAAAGAGAAGGAAGTGTGGAACATGTTTGGTAAAGGTATCGCTGAAAGGATATGTAGGAGTACGTGGTGGGTTGTTTCATTGGAACCGTTCATAGGACCCGAGATCTGTATGTGTGGTTCAAGTTCCAGCTACTACCATGCATTGGGCCCGAAACCAATGGACACTCTCGGCTTATTAATTACCCTCGATCTCTGTCCAGGAGTTGCAACTAGTTTCTGGTGTTTGTAGTTTACTGGTGGTCGTGCACAGCGCTGACCCTCGGGGTGGGCTGTGATGCGACAGGTACGTGGCACGGTGTACCGGTTGCCCGTTTGGTGACTCGGGAACCCTGTACACATCGTTTGGGGCCGTGAGCGACACCCCAGCCGGATCTCCCCACGGATGGAACCCAAATAGGCGATAAACCTGGACGAGAGACTTGTGTAGTTAGTCAGGTCGTGGCCGACACCCTCGTTGGGCTTCCGCTTGAAGGTTGCCGAGTACATGTCGAGTAAACGGCGATAACTGGTGGAAGCGTGTGTGAAGAACTACACCCCTGCAGGGTTATCAATCTATTTGAATAGCCGTTGTTCGCGGTACGGACTACTTGGTTACTCTTACAGTTCATAGACAAGTTGATGGATACTACTAAAAGCCTCAAGATAAGTGTGAGTGCCGTGGATGGCCCTTCCGTAGGATGACGGAAGAGGGTCCTCGGTGGAGTATTGTCGTGGTGAGTAGAGGACTCGTGTACGTAGTAATATCTTGCAATCTGTTGAGAGTAGTAGTATAGGTTAGCCAAGAGTCAAAGCTGGCTTTCTGCTATGAACTCCACTACCCATGTTGATAATGTTGCATGTATGATAGGTTCTGTTGTAAGACTTGCTGAGTACCTTTGTACTCATGTTTGCTTAATAACTGTTGTAGAGGAGAACCCTGCCCCTTCTGATGGGTTCTACATAGACGTTGACGTCGACGAGTAGCTTGCTACCCAGACGGAGATCTGGAGCTTGTGAAGGGCCTTGTAGATAGTCAGGCTACACCAAGCCTGTTTTATTTTCTAAGTTGTCTGTACTCAGACATGTAGCTTCCGCTTGTGCTTGTATGACTGTATGACTTGAGTGTTGGGTCATGTGACCCCTACCTATATGGATATGTTATGTATGGCTCTTGGAGCCTTTTAAATAAAGTACTTTGAGTCATAGAGTTCTGTTGTGATGCAATGTTGTATTTGCACATATTGAGCATATTGTGTGTATGTTTGAAATGCTTGGTATGTGTGGGATCCGACACCTAGTTGTTTTCCTTTGGTAGCCTATCTTACAGGGAAATGCCTCCTAGTGCTTCCAATGAGCCTTGGTAGCTTGCTACTGCTTGGAACACGTAGGCTGGCCGGCATGTGTCCTTCTTCATTCATGTATCTGTCTCTTAGGGGAAATGTCACGCGTGGTTCCTTTAAGTCCATGTAGCTTGCTACGACTTGGGTTCATACGTTGATGACCGACACGTTCGTTGCTGGGTCATGGATGCCTGTCTCTGTAATTTAGTGCCACTTTTGGTTTATAACTAGCCATGTCGGCCCGGGTTCTCTGTCATGTGGATGCTAGCGACACTGTCATATACGTGTGCCAAAATGCGCAAACGGTCCTGGGCCAGGTAAGGTGGCACCCGTGGGGATACCGTGCGTGAGGCCGCAAAGTGATATGACGTGTTACAGCTAGATCGGTGTGACTTAGGATCGGGGTCCCGACAGCGTTGGCATCAGAGCCGGACTGCCTGTAGGTTTCTTAAGCCAAACTGGTCGATGTTGAGTCTAGAAAAATTCTTAGTTATATGTAGGGGCATTAATTGTGGAAGGGAACGTAAGGCTCTTTTTACTCCTTTACCTTATGCCCTTCTGATCTGAGTCAGTCCATTCTTTCCACGGGGATTTAGGACTAGGCCTCTTATCCTTACTAGGTTCACGTGTTACTAATCTGTAGACTCTTAGGATTGTTGGTTTCAAGCCTCCGTTCAGTTTCTACCCTTTTAGTATGATGATTTGTTGGACTCGGAACCTTGATATGATATTGTTGAGTGGCTATGCTATCATTTGTATGATGTCTCAAAATCTTTTTGAGCATTTATAGTTGTTATGCTGCCCGATTTCTTCCAGAAACACTAATGCCTTTGCATTACTTCGTGTTTCAGATGTCTGGCCGCACACCTCACCAAGTGGTTCGTTTGACTCGGTGCATTAATGTGCCCGGTCACACGGCCATGCTAGTCCGTGTGCTGACTGAGACCGGTTACCGCTGGTATCCTGAGTACACCGTGGAGGAACAGTACCGGGATTTCAATCAGAGTCAGTATTTCTGCAAAGTCCGGATATACCCCTCATATCCCGGAGCTAACGACCCCATCCATTGGTCTTATGGACTCGGGGTTACTATCGAGATGGCAGTGCAGGATGCCGCCTATTCGATGACGACCATCCTCCGGGCTAGGCATGCCCTGTTGCTGAACACTGAGTTCTGTTACATGCCAGCCTCACTTCCCGGAGAGGAAGGCTACTACGCTGGTCTATATACTGATGCTACTCATGAAGAGCCACTGCTTCAGACTACTGTTCAGATGCTGGAGGATAGGGACCGTGAGGTCCGTGCCCTCCGAATGGAGCTGTATAACACTCGAGCCGCCCACTGGACTACTTTGACACGGCTTGCACCTGCTGTGCACGCCGGATATCTAGATATGCGGAATTTGTACCCCGTGCGGACTCGTCTGCCTGATCGTATGGATTGGCGTGACGTTGGGGGTATTACACCTCCACGTGGGCGTCGGTTACCACCAGCATCAGGCCCGAGGCCACATCCATGTCCCTATGGTCCACAGCCTTCGAGTGCTCGAGAGTTTCAAGATCCATCTGTTCCACTTCCAGGCTACGGTGGTAATCTTTACGAAGATTACTACGGGAATGTCTGACCTAGACCGTGGCAGTAGTAGCATCATAGTAGTTGTATTTCCACAGTCCTGCGCGTCTTGTGGAATATGACTTAGTGTGTACTGAGTTCCGGAGGTGTAGTTAAATAATGTATAGGAGCTTGGAATGCCTCTAATGGGATGTATCATCTTTCACCGCAGTTGTACTTTAGCCTTGGCTTGTACTAAACTATGTATGGTGTGTATGACCACTGGTGTATATATGGCAGTTTCTATATTACCATGTCGTACGGATGAACATCTCTGCATTCCGTGTCATCCATTACATTCTGCACTCCTATGTCAAGTTTTTGCCATCCTTATCTAACCCGTTGTTTTGTTTTCCTAGGATGGTCAACACTCGCAGCACTCCTGCTGCTCAGGAGCAGGGTGAGGCTAGTGGGGCTAGAGATGAGAATCTGCCCCAGCCACCCTCCTCGGCTGAAGTTATGCTCGAGGCAGAATGGAACAAGAGAGAGACCAACCGTCAGCTGGAACGCATAGAGCAGAACACTGGGTTTCGTCAGAGGAATGACGTGGTGTCAATCAATGACTTTATCAAGATGTGCCCACCGAAGTTCCACCACTCCACTGAACCTCTGGATGCGGATGACTGGCTTCATAGTATCACCCACAAGCTACACTCTGCCCGTGTGGCCGAAGCTGACAAGGTTACCTACGCCGCCTACCATCTTGAGGACCTTGCCAGTCTCAGGTGGGAGACCTTTGAGGCTATGCGTCCTGCTGGCCAAATCACTACCTAGGTTGAGTTCAGTGAGGCGTTCCGTGAACATCACATTCCGGAAGGTCTCATGGATCGCAAGCGGGAGGAATTCTGCAATTTCACCCAGGGCCGGTTAACTGTGGATGGCTATAGTCACGAGTTTGGCAACTTGGCACGCTATGCACCTGAGGAAGTATCCATCGATGCCAAGAAGCAGGCGAGGTTCCGCAAGGGACTCAGCCCTGAACTTCGCCGAGATCTACGTCTGCATGAGTGCACTTCCTTCCAGAAGTTGGTGAACAAGGCCATCAGTGCTGAGACGGGCCAGACTGATTTCGAAGCCACACGCAAGCATCCATGTGACTTTGGTTCCTCATCCGGCTCTGGCTCTCACAAGCGCCATGTGTGGGTTCCTAACACTGCTCTGCCACCCAAGTACACACCGAGGCCATCCTATGAGGCGCCTCGCCCAACTCAACAGTATGCACCTGCGAAGACTTATGGAGGACCACCTACCAACTTTGGTCCACGCACTGGCACTGTGACATGCTTCAAGTGTGGAGAACCGGGGCACTACATGCGAGAGTGTCCCCAGAACCAACCAGGAAAACCAGTTGGCCGTGGTAAGCCAACCGGCAAGGTGAATTATGTCAAGCCAATCCCCACTGCACGTGGTCATGTCAACTATGTCTCTGCTGAGGAAGCTTATGAGGATCCTAACATCGTCCTTGGTACGCTTCTCGTTAACTGCCATCCGGCATCTGTTCTTTTCGATACTGGAGCATCCCATTCGTTCATCTCTGAGAGCTATGCCCGAATGCACAACATGACTTTTTTTGACATGCCTACTTCCATGGTTATTCAAACTCCTGGTTCAAAGTGGCAAACCTCTAGGGTAAGCCATGGAAATGAAATTCTTGTCGATAGACTTGTTTTCCTTGCATCACTAATCGTTCTCAAGTCCTCGGACATAAAAATCATCTTGGGTATGGATTGGATGACAACTCATTACGCCAAGATTGATTGCTACACTAGGACCGTTCAACTTACACATCCGTACGGCAAGACAGTCAATGTCTTGACCCGAATGGCTGAGCGTCAGCTCTACTCTCTTAATGCCAGCCCTCTACCAGAACTCAAAGATATCCCGGTAGTCCGTGACTTTCTGGATGTTTTCCCAGAAGAACGGCCAGGTGTTCCACCTGATAGAGATGTCGAGTTCGTGATAGATCTTATCCCTGCAACTGTCCCAATCTCTAGGAGACCTTATAAGATGGCACCCCTAGAATTAGCTGAGCTTAAGAAACAACTCGATGAGTACTTGCAAAAGGCTTGTCCCGTACTCTTCGTCAAGAAGAAGGATGGAATGGAACGGATGGTTGTAGATTACCGACCTGTCAATCTGGTCACCATAAAGAACAAGTATCCGCTCCCCAGGATCAACGACCTGTATGATCAGCTCGCTGGATCCTCAGTCTTTTCAAAAAAGGATTTGAGGTTGGGTTACCATCAAATCAAAATCAAGAACGGGGACATCCCCAAGACGGCCTTTGTTACTCGTTATGGTCAATGCTAGTACACCGTCATGTCCTTCGGGTTAACGAATGCCCCAGCCACCTTCTCCCGTCTAATGAATTCTATATTCATGGAATATTTGGATAAATTCGTCGTGGTATACCTCGATGATATACTCATCTACTCCAAGAACAAGGAAGATCATGCCGAGCGTCTAAGGCTGGTATTGATGAAACTTCGAGAGCACCGCCTTTATGCCAAATTCTCTAAATGTGAATTCTGGTTGCCGGAAGTGACCTATCTAGGTCATGTCATCTCTGGCAAGGGTATTGCTGTCAATCTCGAGCGAGTTCAAGCCGTCCTTGATTGGACTCCCCCTGAATCGGTCAAGCAAGTTAGGAGTTTTCTTGGCCTAGCGAGCTATTGCCGACGCTTTGTCAAGAATTTCTCCAAGGTTGCTAAACCTCTAACTGAACTCCTCAAGAAAGATAAAAAGTTTGAGTGGACCCCACAGTGCGAGTCCAGCTTTTAGGAACTGAAAAGACGCCTGACCTCTGCACCCGTACTGGTACCACCAGACTTTTCCAAGGATTTTATAATCTACTGCGATGCCTCGCGACAAGGACTAGGTTGCATACTCATGCAAGATCGTCAATTGATCGCATACGCATCCCGACAGTTGCGTTCACATGAGGATAACTATCCTACACATGATCTAGAGCTTGCAGCTGTAGTCCACGCACTCAAAACATGGCGACATTACCTTCTTGGTAATCGCTGTGAAATCTTCACTGATCACCAAAGTCTGAAATACATATTCACCCAACCGGATCTAAATCTCACGCAAAGACGTTGGGTTGAGTTGCTCACAGATTACGACTTAGGAATCACTTACACCCCTGGGAAGGCCAATGTCATGGCTGACGCACTAAGTCGTAAGTCTTATTGTAAGAACTTGATGTTACAACAAGGGCAACCACTTCTCCACGAGGAATTTCATAAGCTTAACCTTTACATTGTTCCTCGAGGATTCCTTTCCACCTTGGTGGCGAAACCTACCGTTACGGATCAAGTCATCAAAGCAATAAGGTTGATCCGGGAATCTCCCGTATCAAGAGGAACATCAAGAAAGGAGTCGCGGGATGTTTATCAATTGATGATCAAGGAGTCGTACTTTTTAGCAACCGCTTAGTGGTTCCTAAGGTATGAAACCTGAGACGGTTGATCCTTAAGGAGGCTCATGAATCTCCTCTCACGATTCATCCCGGTAGTACCAAAATGTATCAGGACCTACGCCAGAGGTTCTGGTGGACTAGGATGAAGAGAGAAATCGATCAATTCATTGCTAACTGCGATGTTTGTCGTCACGTCAAAGCAGAGCATCAACGGCCTGCTGGCACCCTTCAACCTTTAGCTATTCCTGAATGGAAATGGGACAAGATCGGTATGGACTTCATTACCGGGTTTCCCAGGACCAGGAAAGGGAATAATGCTATCTTCGTCGTCATTGACCGCCTCTCTAAAGTAGCTCATTTCCTACCTGTTCGAGAGAGTATTACCGCTAGCCAGCTAGCAGATTTATATATCTCTCGAATAGTATCACTTCATGGTGTGCCGTTGGAGAATAATTCAGACCGTGGAAGTCTTTTCACTTCACAATTTTGGGAAAGTTTCCAGAATGCTATGGGAACTCATCTCTCTTTCAGCACTGCCTTCCATCCTCAGTCAAGTGGTCAAGTGGAACGAATAAATCAAATTTTGGAGGACATGCTTCGAGCCTCTGTCATCTCCTTCGGTATGGAATGGGAGAAGTGTCTTCCAATTGCCGAATTCTCTTATAACAATAGTTATCAAGCCAGCTTGGGCAAAGCTCCCTTCGAAGTTCTATATGGACGAAGGTGTCGAACACCTCTTAACTGGTCAGAAACCGGGGAAAGACAATTCTTTGGTCCGGATATGATCCAGGAAGCAAAAGAGCAGGTTCGCATCGTTCGTGAGAAATTGGAAACAACCCAGTCTCGCCAGAAGAGCCAATATGATAGTCATCATAAGGCTGTGACTTTTGAAGTCGGCGATAAGGCTTACCTTCGGGTTACTCCTCTTAAGGGAACCCATCGCTTCGGTATCAAAGGCAAATTGGCCCCTTGTTACATCGGTCCTTTTCGCATTCTTGCCAAACGAGGAGAAGTTGCCTACCAACTGGAACTACCTCCGCACCTCTCCAGAGTTCATGATGTCTTCCACGTATCTCAACTCAGGCGTTGCTTCTCGGATCCTATCTGCGGAGTGGACCACGAAACGCTTGATCTCCAGGACAATCTCACATATCGAGAATACCCCGTTCGTATTCTTGATCAAACCGAGCGCACCACTCGACATCGTAATATCAAGTTTCTCAAGGTTCAATGGTCACATCATTCCGAGAGTGAAGCTACCTGGGAAAGGGAGGATCGTCTTCGACTTGAGTACCCCACCCTCTTTCCGGAGGAACCCGAATCTCGGGACGCGATTCTTTTGAGTGGGGGTGAGTTGTCACATCCCTAGTAAGTGCTTGCATTAGGACTAGCTAGAGTGTGCATCATGTTTACTTTCCAAAGAAACTAGAAATGGGAATGTCAGAAACCCCAGCACCCCTCTTCTAACAAGTAGGGTTTAATAAAATCTTTTCCAATGTACCCAAAATGCCCTTCAAAAATGTTCATCATTTCTGCCTTGGTCTTAAACCTCTGCCAAAATGGTGCACAATTTTCTAGGACATCTAAGGTCTCTGGATTAAATCATATGGTATTTGCATTTGGGCATTTAAATGCTATAATATATTTTGTGTGCCCAAATAATCATAAACTAAAATGTTCCATGATGTTCATATTATATACAGTGGGCATGACTAGTTTTATGAGCTATAAAAATGTTCTGGTATTTTTATTAATTCCACAAAGTTGCAAAAGAAATGAAACAGAAAGTAAAATAGAAAAAAAATAGAAAGGCAGACTTACCTGAGCCCACCTACCTGTCTGGCCCAGCCGGCCCAGCCCACCAGGGGCATCCCCGTCTTCTTCGCCGCGCCAGCGCATGAAGCTGCTCGGTGGCGAGCGCCGCCGACGCGCCGGCCACCTCCTGCCTGCCAGGCTAGCCTCCTCGACCCCTTGGATGAAACAGGACGACGCCATGCAGACCCCTCGACCCCCTCGACCGCTCCCCTCCCTCTCCCCTCCCCTGGTTCTCTCCCTCGCACCGCCCGAGCGGAGCTCGTCGCTGCCGCCACGTCCACCGAGTCCCCCTTGCCTCTCCGACGAGCCCCCGAGCTCCGCCTCGCTGCCGCGCTCCTCTACGCCGAACCACAGGACCCCGGGCACCTTGAGGCTTCGTCTTCGAGCTTGTCTTCCCCACACAGCTGCCAGACGCCATCGACAAATTCACCGGACCCCGTGCCTCCCCTGCCTCGCCGCCGATGATTCCGGTCACCTCAGCACCTACCGTCGCCTCCACTGGATGCGCACGAGCCCCAGCTCGCCGTAGAGCCCAACCGCGACTCATACGACGGCCTGTAGGCAAAACCCGAGCACCGCCGCCGCGTTTGGCCTCGCCGACGTCGAGCCGCCGGTGGGTTTGACCTATTTGACCACGCCTAGACTCCCCCCTGTGTCGCTGACATGTGGGGCCGGCTGTTGACTAACTTCAGTTTAGGTTTTAATTTAAACACTAATTGATGTCATTAGTTTAGTGAGTCACAGACATGTGGGGCCCAGCCCCTGTTAACTTTTAATTTAGTGTTAAGCTCTTTTAGTTAGTACTGAGAGACACTGACATGAGGGACCCACTGGTCAGGTTTGACCTGGGCGCCCTGTTGACTTGCTGACATCAGCATGATGTCATGCTGACGCAGTAAAGTATTTTCTGCGACTTTTAGATTTAAAAACAATTCTGGAAATTCCAAAAAATGCTTTAAACTTCAAAAAATCATATAAATTCAACAGTAGCTCAGATGGAAAAGATTTATATATGAAAATTGATCAAAAAAATTCAATCTTTCCAATGGCACTGGTTTCATGCATGTTTGAGCAAGTTAACCTTGTTGTTTACATTAAAACATGTTAATGCACTTAAATAAATAATAGTTTGAGTTTCAATTCGAATCTTTGATTCAAATGGGCTCAAACCCTTCTGGTTATAGTTGCATTAGTCCAAAACACATGCATCTTGCCATATCATGAGCATGCATCATATTGTTGCATTTGTTTGCTTATTGATTGTATCACCGATATTCTCCGTGTTAGGTCCTGCTTCCGAGGATACTTCTGCGTATCCAGCCGAAGAGCAGTACCCGACAACCACTCTGTCATGCAAGCAATCATTGATCATTCCGATACAAACCCATCTTCTCGCTCCTGCTCTCTTTTACTGCATTAAGGCAACAGCGTGTGAACTGCTACTTGCTGCGGTAGTTGAACCCTATTCCCTTGCATGACCTGTCATTGCCATAGTAAATAGTTGAAACCCACTAGCATGTGTAGGAGTTGCTTGAGCCATGTGATGTGTGATCCACCATGCTATTTGCTTATGTTGCCTGCTATGCTTAGAGTTGTGTCAGGTCTGGTTCATCTAGGTGATGGATCAGAGTGAAATGATCATATCGGTAAAGAGAAGGAAGTGTGGAACATGTTTGGTAAAGGTATCAATGAAAGGCCATGTAGGAGTACGTGGTGGGTTGTTTCATTGGAACCGTTCATAGGACCCGAGATCTGTATGTGTGGTTCAAGTTCCAGCTACTACCATGCATTGGGCCCGAAACCAATGGACCCTCTCGGCTTATTAATTACCCTCGATCTCTGTCCAGGAGTTGCAACTAGTTTCTGGTGTTTGTAGTTTACTGGTGGTCGTGCACAGCGCTGACCCTCGGGGTGGGCTGTGATGCGACAGGTACGTGGCACGGTGTACCGGTTGCCCGTTTGGTGACTCGGGAACCCTGTACACATCGTTTGGGGCCGTGAGCGACACCTCGGCCGGATCTCCCCACGGATGGAACCCAAATAGGCGATAAACCTGGACGAGAGACTTGTGTAGTTAGTCAGGTCGTGGCCGACACCCTTGCTGGGCTTCCGCTTGAAGGTTGCCGAGTACATGTCGAGTAAACGGCGATAAGTGGTGGAAGCATGTGTGAAGAAGTACACCCCTGCAGGGTTATCAATCTATTCGAATAGCCGTTGTTCGCGGTACGGAATACTTGGTTACTCTTACAGTTCATAGACAAGTTGATGGATACTACTAAAAGCCTCAAGATAAGTGTGAGTGCCGTGGATGGCCCTTCCATAGGATGACGGAAGTGGGTCCTCGATGGAGTATTGTCGTGGTGAGTAGAGGACTCGTGTACGTAGTAATATCTTGCAATCTGTTGAGAGTTGTAGTATACGTTAGCCAAGAGTCAAAGCTGGCTTTCTGCTATGAACTCCACTACCCCTGTTGATAATGTTGCATGTATGATAGGTTCTGTTGTAAGACTTGCTGAGTACCTTTGTACTCATGTTTGCTTAATAACTGTTGCAGAGGAGAACCCTGCCCCTTCTGATGGGTTCTACATAGACGTTGACGTCGACGAGTAGCTTGCTACCCAGATGGAGATCTGGAGCTTGTGAAGGGCCTTGTAGATAGTCAGGCTACGCCAAGCCTGTTTTATTTTCTAAGTTGTCTGCACTCAGACATGTAGCTTCCACTTGTGCTTGTATGAATGTATGACTTGAGTGTTGGGTCATGTGACCCCTACCTGTATGGATATGTTATGTATGGCTCTTGGAGCCTTTTAAATAAAGTACTTTGAGTCATAGAGTTCTGTTGTGATGCAATGTTGTATTTGCACATATTGAGCATATTGTGTGTATGTTTGAAATGCTTGGTATGTGTGGGATCCAACACCTAGTTGTTTTCCTTTGGTAGCTTATCTTACAGGGAAATACCTCCTAGCGCTACCAATGAGCCTTGGTAGCTTGCTACTGCACGGCACACGTAGGCTGGCCGGCATGTGTCCTTCTTCGTTCCTGTGTCTGTCCCTTAGGGGAAATGTCACGCGTGGTTCCTTTAAGTCCATGTAGCTTGCTACGACTTGGGTTCATACGTTGATGACCGACACGTTCGTTGCTAGGTCATGGATGCTTGTCTCTGTAATTTAGTGCCACTTCTGGTTTATAACTAGCCATGTCGGCCCGGGTTCTTTGTCATGTGGATGCTAGCGACACTGTCATATACGTGTGCCAAAATGCGCAAACGGTGCCGGGCCAGGTAAGGTGGCACCCGTGGGGATTCCGTGCGTGAGGCCGCAAAGTGATATGACGTGTTACAGCTAGATCGGTGTGACTTAGGATCGGGGTCCCGACACAGGCGACGACCGCTTTTGTCAGGATAGCTTTTACTAGTTGTTCCCCTTCAAATTTGGTCGTTGTGGGATCCCTTCTCGCCAATATTTGGGAAGAGGACCAAGGCCACTATAAATAGGACCTTGCCACCACCATAGAGGGAGAGATCCAGGAGAGAAGGGGATTCGACCAGAGAGAGAGAGAGAGTGAGAGAGAGAGAGCATTCCACCATAGAAGGGGTCAGGTCCATTCCATCCTGACCATTCCACAAGCTCATCCGAGCCCAAGAACACCTCTCCTCCGAAGGCTGTTCATCCATTGTACTAGTTCATCCTCAGCCCCACAAGGCAATCCACCATACACACTAGAGTAGGATATTACACCGCAAGGTGGCCCGAACCAGTATAAACCCCTATGTCTTCTGTTCCTTGAGTTTGTCGAGCTAGGCCGTGGAATAATAGGGCGATCGTGCTGGCGAGAGAGTGTTCTTTGTGCGCACCCCAGAGTTCGAACCTCTCTAGGGTTCGCAGAACCCGAAATCCGACAGGGGCTCAACTACTACACGTGTCGTTGCTTGCTCGGTCACGGTTCATCATTGCAGATAGACCGATCGATTAGTATGTACGTACACATTCGCGACAAGACAGAAAACACTACGTACGCTTTGACCGGGTGGGTCCCAGCTGTCATGGAGGATAAGGAAACACTTCCTTACGTGCGAAGATATAGCTGGTGGGTCCCAGCTGTCAGAAGAAGAATCATTTTTCCCGTAATATGGACGCACTTCCTTGCGTGCGAAGTTGTAGTTGGTGGGTCCATCTGTCAGCCTCACAGCGTAGAGTCCTCTTCTGATGGCTTTTGTTCATTGACCATGTTGACCACGCCGCGCGGACACAACCCAGGTGGTGGACAATGGCGAGGCCTAGGAAGGGAAAAACACAGAGCCAGGGAAGATAAGGTAGGTGGATGCCCATGCGGAGGGGAGTACGAGGGTTCACTTGTTCAGCTGTGGTTTGAGGCCGCCGTCACCGAGGTGTTGGTGAGTAGAGGGATGTCCTGGACGGCGATGGGAGTAGGGTGGCCCGTTGAGTCCTGCGCGGCAGCATAGCCGACTATAGGAGGCAGTAGCAGGCGGTACCGCCGGCGGTGCTTTGGGCTGCTGAAGCAAGAATATCCGAGTTCGAAAAAGAAGTACAACATCCGTTGGATGGACATCCAGTGGCCACTGCTGCTAGAACCGTGTGTTGACTATAAGTTGACAAAGCCTTGCGTACGCGTCAACTTAATAGGCCCACAAGTGTGTGGCAGAGAACATATAGCCCATTTGTGATTAGTAAGAATGTACAACCCATTTTGAATTCTAATGGAATTTACTATAGCCCATTTACAGTTCGTTAAAATTACAGCCCATTTTCTAGCTAGGACATCGATTAATAATTTCAACCAACCGCTCAAAACAGAATTTAATAATATTTCCCACATTTTAATCGGATCTGAAATATTTTTATCCCAAAATTTCTAGTCCGAATATAATTACAAAATAAATTTGTATTACGTAAAGATCCAACGAAATATTGCGCGCGCAACAAGTAATGAAACTAAAATTTTCAAAACCCAGAAATAATATATATTTTTAACTAATTACGTGTTTGGTGCATTTTTTAAAAGTTACAGCTCGGTTTTTGAAATTACATCCCATTTATTATTTTTAAAGCTAATTTTCTGGTTAAGCCTAATGCATCCCTCCTAGGAAAGATTTGCAGCCCAGTGGGGCGGAGAATAATAGGTTGACCTAGGCTGAGTATTCCTTAAAAAAACTATAGCTGGGCTAGCCATTTTCAGCATGAAAAAAAATAATATCTGGGCTGGATATTTGGTCGACATAAAATAATACCCTGGGCTAAACGGGCCACAACCTGCCCAGTTGTTACCTGCTCATCTGAACAACAACAAAAACATCGCTAAAAAAACTCTGCTCACACCTCAAAAACACAAATACTGCTCGAGCTGTTGTGTCCGAGCTGTCGGCCGCTCCTTGTGCAATTCTCTCGTTTATAGACAGCATAGGTTGACAATGGTGTGGGACCATGATGTCAGGAATGTTGGAAATATGACCAAGAGGCAATAATAAAATGGTTATTATTATATTTCCTTGTTCATGATAATTGTCTGTTATTCACGCTTGAATTGTATTATCCGGAAACAGTGATACATGTGTGAATACATAGACCACAACGTGTCCCTGGTAAAACCTCTAGTTACTAGCTCGTTGATCAAAAGATGGTCACGGTTTCCTGACCATGGACATTGGATGTTATTGATAACGGGATCACATCATTAGGAGAATGATGTGATGGACAAGACCCAATCCTAAGCCTAGCACAAGATCGTGTAGTTCGTAATGCTTAAGCTTTTCCAATGTCAAGTATCTTTTCCTTAGACCATGAGGTTGTGCAACTCCCGGATACCGTAGGAATACTTTTGGTGTGCCAAACATCACAACGTAACTGGGTGGCTATAAAGGTACGCAACAGGTATCTCCGAAAGTATCTGTTGGGTTGGCACGAACCGAGACTGGGATTTGTCACTCCTTATGACGGAGACGTATCTCTGGGGCCACTCAGCAAGACATCATCATAATGAGCTCAATATGACTAAGGAGTTGGTCATGGGATGATGTATTACGGAACGAGTAAAGAGACTTGCCACGACGAGATTGAACAAGGTATCGGTATACCGACGATCGAATCTCGGGCAAGTACTGTACCGATAGACAAAGGGAATTGCATACGGGATTGAGTGAATCCATGACATCGTGGTTCATCCGATGAGATCATCGAGGAACACGTAGGAACCAACATGGGTATCCAGATCCCGCTGTTGGTTATTGACCAGAGAGTCGTCTCGGTCATGTCTACGTGTCTCCCGACCCCGTAGGGTCTACACACTTCAGGTTCGGTGACGCTAGGGTTGTAGAGATATATGCACACGGTAACCCGAATGTTGTTCGGAGTCCCGGATGAGATCCCAGATGTCACGAGGAGTTCCGGACTGGTTCGAAGGTAAAGAATTATATATAGGAAGTCTAGTTTCGGCCATCGGGAGAGTTCCGGGGGTCACAGGTAGTGTACCGGGACCACCAGAAGGGTCCCGGGGGTCCACCGGGTGGGGCCACATATCCCGGAGGGCCCCATGGGCCGTAAGGGAGGGGAACCAGCCCATAGTGGGCTGGCGCACCCCCTTGGGCCTCCCCCCTACGCCTAGGGTTGGGAACCCTAGGGGTGTGGGCGCCCCCCTTGCCTTGGGGGGCAAGCCTCCCCCTTGGCCGCCGCCCCCCTAGGATATTGCATCTCCTAGGGCCGGCGCCCCCTAGCCCCTATATATAGTGGGGGGGAGAGAGGGCAGCCGCACCCTTGTCCCTGGCGCCTCCCTCCCCCCGTTACACATGTCCCTCCTCCCGCAGGTGTTTGGCGAAGCCCTGCAGAATTTCCGTTGCATCCACCACCACGCCGTCGTGCTGCTAGATCTCCATCAACCTCTCCTCCCCCCTTGCTGGATCAAGAAGGAGGAGACGTCGCTGCACCGTACGTGTGTTGAACGCGGAGCTGCCGTCCGTTCGGCGCTGGGATCATCGGTGATTTGGATCACGACGAGTACGACTCCATCATCCACGTTCTCTTGAACGCTTCCGTTCGCGATCTACAAAGGGTATGTAGATGCACTCCTTTCTCCTCGTTGCTATATGACTCCTTAGATTGATCTTGGTGAAGCGCATGAATTTTTTTGAATTCTGCTGCGTTCCCCAACAGTGCCATCTGAGCTAGGTCTTTGTGTAGCATCTTGCACGAGTAGAACACAAACAAGTTGTGGGCGTAGATTTGTTCAATTCTCTTGCCACTACTAGTCCAATCTTGATTCGGCAGCATCGTGGGATGAAGCGGCCCGGACCGACCTTACACGTACGCTTACGTGCGACTGTTTCCACCGACTAACATGCACTAGTTGCATAAGGTGGCTAGCGGGTGTCTGTCTCTCCCACTTTAGTCGGATCGGATTCGATGAAAAGAGTCCTTATGAAAGGTAAATAGAAATTGACATATCACGTTGTGGTTTTGGCGTAGGTAAGAAACGTTCTTGCTAGAAACCTATAGCAGCCACGTAAAACTTGCAACAACAATTAGAGGACGTCTAACTTGTTCTTGCAGCATGTGTTATGTGATGTGATATGGCCAAAAGATGTGATGAATGATATATATGTGATGTATTAGATTGATCATGTTCTTGTAATAGGAATCACGACTTGCATGTCGATGAGAATGACAACCGGCAGGAGCCATAGGAGTTGTCTTATTTATTGTATGACCTGCGTGTCACAGAATAATGCCATGTAATTACTTTACCTTATTGCTAAACGTTAGCCATAGTAGTAGAAGTAATATTTGGCGAGACGACTTCATGAAGACACGATGATGGAGATCATGCTTTCATGCCGGTGACAAAGATGATCATGGTGCCCCGGAGATGAAGATCAGAGGAGCAAAATGATATTGGCCATATCATGTCACTTTATTTAATTGCATGTGATGTTTATCATGTTTATGCATCTTATTTGCTTAGGACGACGGTAGTAAATAAGATGACCTCTCACTAAAATTTCAAGAATTGTGTTCCCCCTAACTGTGCACCGTTGCTAAGGATCGTTGTTCCGAAGCACCACGTGATGATCGGGTGTGATAGGCTCTAACATTCGCATACAACGGGTGTAAGCCAGATTTACACACGCAATACACTTAGGGTTCACTTGACGAGACTGGCATGTACAGACATGGCCTCGGAACACGGAAGACCGAAAGGTCGAACATGAGTCGTATAGAAGATACGATCAACATGAAGATGTTCATCGTTGATGACTAGTCCGTCTCACGTGATGATCGGACACGGCTTAGTCGATTCGGATCATGTTTCACTTAGATGACTAGAGAGATGTCTATCTTAGTGGGAGTTCATTTAATTTTGATTAGATGAACTTAATTGTCATGAACTTAGTATAAATTCTTTACAATATGTCTTGTAGATCAAATGGCCAACGCTCATGTCACCCTCAACTTCAACGCGTTCCTAGAGAAATCCAAGCTGAAAGACGATGGTAGCAACTATACGGATTGGGTCCGTACCCTGAGGATCATCCTCATAGCTGCCAAGAAAACTTATGTCCTAGAAGCACCACTAGGTGACGCTCCCGCCCCGGCAAACCAAGATGTTATGAACGCTCGGCAGTCACGTTGTGATGATTACTCCCTGGTTTAGTGCAGCATGCTCTACAGCTTAGAATCGGGGCTCCAAAAGCGTTTTGAGCACCACGGATCATATGAGATGTTCCAAGAGCTGAAAATGGTTTTCCATGCTCATGCCCGAGTTGAGAGATATGACGTCTCCAATGCATTCAACAGTTGTAAGATGGAGGAGAATAGTTCTGTCAGCGAGCACATACTCAAATTGTCTGGGTTGCACAATCGCTTGTCTCAGTTGGGAATGAATCTCCCAGACGAAGCGGTCGTTGACAGAATCCTTCAGTCGCTGCCACCTAGCTACAAAAGCTACGTGTTAAACTTCAATATGCAAGGGATGGAGAAGTCCATTCCTGAAGTGTATTCAATGTTGAAATCAGCGGAGGTGGAGATCAAGAAAGAGCATCAAGTGTTGATGGTGAATAAAACCACTAAGTTCAAGAAAGGCAAGGGTAAGAAGAACTTCAAGAAGGACGGCAAAGGAGTTGCCGTGCCCGGTAAGCCAATTGCCGGAAGAAGCCAAAGAATGGACCCAAGCCTAAGACTGAGTGCTTTTATTGCAAGGGAACGGGTCACTGGAAGCGGAACTGCCCCAAATACTTAGGAGATAAGAAGGCCGGCAATGTCAAAGGTATATATGATATACATGTTATTGATGTGTACCTTACCAGCGCTCGTAGTAGCTCCTGGGTATTTGATACCGGTGCGGTTGCTCACATTTGTAACTCAAAGCAGGAGCTGCGGAATAAGCGGAGACTGGCGAAGGACGAGGTGACGATGCGCGTCGGGAATGGTTCCAAGGTTGATGTGATCGCCGTCGGCACGCTACCTCTACATCTGCCCTCGGGATTAGTTTTAAACCAAAATAATTGTTATTTAGTACCAGCTTTGAGCATGAACATTGTATCTGGATCTCGTTTGATGCGAGATGGCTACTCATTTAAATCCAAGAATAATGGTTGTTCTATTTATATGAGAGATATGTTTTATGGTCATGCCCCGCTGGTCAATGGTTTATTTTTGATGAATCTCGAACGTGATGTTACACATATTCATAGTGTGAATGCCAAAAGATGTAAAGTTGATAATGATAGTCCCACATACTTGTGGCATTGCCGCCTTGGTCATATTGGCGTCAAAGGTATGAAGAAGCTCCATGCAGATGGACTTCTGGAGTCTGTTGATTATGAATCATTTGACACGTGCGAACCAGGCCTCTTGGGCAAGATGACCAAGACTCCGTTCTCCGGAACAATGGAGCGAGTGACCAACTTTTTGGAAATCATACATACCGATGTGTGCGGTCCAATGAGTGTTGAAGCTCGCGGAGGCTATCGTTATGTTCTCACCCTCACGGATGACTTAAGTAGATATGGGTATGTCTACTTAATGAAACACAAGTCTGAAACCTTTGAAAATTTCAAGGAATTTCGGAATGAGGTTGAGAATTAACGTGACAGAAAAATAAAGTTCTTACGATCGGATCGTGGGGGTGAATATTTAAGTCACGAATTTTGCACGCCCCTAAGGAACTATGGAATTGTTTCACAATTGACACCAGCCGGAACACCTCAGCGTAATGGTGTGTCCGAACGTTGAAATCATACTCTGTTGGACATGGTGTGATCTATGATTTCTCTCACCGACTTACCGCTATATTTTTGGGGTTATGCTTTAGAGACTGCCGCATTCACTTTAAATAGGGCTCCGTCAAAATCCGTTGAGACGACACCGTATGAACTTTGGTTTGGCAAGAAACCTAAGCTGTCATTTCTGAATGTTTGGGGTTGCGATGCTTATGTCAAGAAACTTCAACCTGAAAAGCTCGAACCCAAATCGGAAAAATGCGTCTTCATAGGATACCCAAAGGAAACGATTGGGTACACCTTCTACCTCAGATCCGAAGGCAAGGTCTTCGTTGCCAAGAGTGGATCCTTTCTGGAGAAAGAGTTTCTCTCGAAAGAAGTGAGTGGGAGGAAAGTAGAACTTGATGAGGTGACAGTCACCCCTTCCGAACCGGAAAGTAGCGCAGCGCGGGAAATTGTTCTTGAGGTGCCTGCACCGACTAGGGAGGAAGTTAATGATGATGATCATGAAGATTCAGATCAAGTTACTACTGAACTTCGAAGGTCCACTAGGACATGTTCCGCACCAGAGTGGTACGGGAACCCTGTCATGGAAATCATGTTGTTAGACAACGGTGAACCTTCGAACTATGAAGAAGCGATGGCGGGCCCGGATTCCAACAAATGGCTTGAAGACATGAAATCCGAGATATGATCCATGTATGAAAACAAAGTGTGGACTTTGGTGGACTTGCCCGATGATCGGCACGACATAGAAAATAAATGGATATTTAAGAAGAAGACTGACGCGGATGGTAATGTGACCATCTATAAGGCTCGGCTTGTCGCTAAAGGTTATCGAAAAGTTCAAGGGATTAACTACGACGAGACTTTCTCTCCCGTAGCGATGCTGAAGTCCGTCTGAATCATGTTAGCAATTGCCGCATTCTATGATTATGAGATATGGCAAATGGACGTCAAAACGACATTCCTTAATGGCTTCCTGAAGGAAGAGCTGTATATGATGCAGCCGGAAGGTTTTGTCGATCCTGAGAATGCTAACAAGGTATGCAAGCTCCAGCGCTCGATCTATGGGCTAGTGCAAGCATCTCGGAGTTGGAATATTCGCTTTAATGATGTGATCAAAGCGTTTGGGTTTATACAGACTTGGGGAGAAGCCTGTATTTACAAGAAAGTGAGTGGGAGCTCTGTAGCATTTCTCATATTATATGTGGATGACATACTGCTGATGGGAAATGATATAGAATTCTTGGAAAGCATAAAGGCCTACTTGAATAAGAGTTTTTCAATGAAGGACCTTGGAGAAGCTGCTTACATATTCGGCATCAAGATCTATAGAGATAGATCGAGACGCCTCATTGGTCTTTCACAAAGCACATACCTTGATAAGATATTGAAGAAGTTCAATATGGATCAGTCCAAGAAAGGGTTCTTGCCTGTATTGCAAGTTATGAGATTGAGCACGGCTCAATCCCCGACCACGGCAGAAGATAGAGAAAAGATGAGTGTCATCCCCTATGCCTCAGCCATAGGTTCTATTATGTATGCCATGCTGTGTACCAGACCTGATGTGAACCTTGCCATAAGTTTGGTAGGGAGGTACTAAAGTGATCCCGATATGGAACACTGGACAGCGGTCAACAATATCCTGAAGTACCTGAAAAGGACTAAGGATATGTTTCTCGTTTATGGAGGTGACGCAGAGCTCATCGTAAAGGGTTACGTTGATGCTAGCTTCGACATAGATCTGGATGACTCCAATTCACAAACCGGATACATGTATATTTTGCATGGTGGGGCAGTTAGCTGGTGCAGTTGCAAGCAGAGCGTCGTGGCGCATTCTACATGTGAAGCGGAGTACATAGCTGCTTGTGAAGCAGCGCAGGAAGGAGTCTGGATGAAGGAGTTCATCACCGACCTAGGAGTCATTCCAAGCGCGTCGGACCCGATGACTCTCTTTTGTGACAACACTGGAGCTATTGACATTGCCAAGGAGCCCAGGTTTCACAAGAAGACCAAGCACATCAAGCGTCGTTTCAACTCCATCCGGAATTATGTTCAAGATGGAGACATAGATATTTGTAAAGTGCATACGGATCTGAATGTCGCAGATCCGTTGACTAAACCTCTTCAACGAGCAAAACATGATCAACACCAGAACTCTATGGGTGTTCGATTCATCACAATGTAACTAGATTATTGACTCTAGTGCAAGTGGGAGACTGTTGGAAATATGCCCTAGAGGCAATAATAAAATGGTTATTATTATATTTCCTTGTTCATGATAATTTTCTGTTATTCATGCTTGAATTGTATTATCCGGAAATAGTGATACATGTGTGAATACATAGACCACAACGTGTCCCTCGTAAAGCCTCTAGTTACTAGCTCGTTGATCAACAGATGGTCACGGTTTCCTGACCATGGACATTGGATGTTATTGATAACGGGATCACATCATTAGGAGAATGATGTGATGGACAAGACCCAATCCTTAGCCTAGCACAAGATCCTGTAGTTCGTAATGCTTAAGGTTTTCCAATGTCAAGTATCTTTTCCTTAGACCATGAGGTTGTGCAACTTCCGGATACCATAGGAATACTTTGGGTGTGCCAAAAGTCACAACGTAACTGGGTGGCTATAAAGGTACGCAACGGGTATCTCTGAAAGTATCTGTTGGGTTGGCACGAACCGAGACTGGGATTTGTCACTCCGTATGACGGAGAGGTATCTCTGGGCCCACTCGGTAAGACATCATCATAATGAGCTCAATATGACTAAGGAGTTGGTCATGTGATGATGTATTACGGAACGAGTAAAGAGACTTGCCATGACGAGATTGAACAAGGTATTGGTATACCGACGATCGAATCTCGGGCAAGTACTGTACCGATAGACAAAGGGAATTGCATACGGGATTGAGTGTATCCATGACATCGTGGTTCATCCGATGAGATCATTGAGGAACACGTAGGAACCAACATGGGTATCCAGATCCCGCTGTTGGTTATTGACCGGAGAGTCGTCTCGGTCATGTCTACGTGTCTCCCGAACCCGTAGGGTCTACACACTTAAGGTTCGGTGACGCTAGGGTTGTAGAGATATATGCACACGGTAACCAGAATGTTGTTAGGAGTCCCGTATGAGATCCCAGACGTCACGAGGAGTTCCGAAATAGTCCGGAGGTAAAGAATTATATATAGGAAGTCCAGTTTCGGCCATCGGGAGAGTTCCGGGGGTCACCGGTAGTGTACCGGGACCACCAGAAGGGTCCCGGGGGGTCCACCGGGTGGGGCCACCTATCCCGGAGGGCCCCATGGGCCGTAGGGGGAGAGGAACCAGCCCATAGTGGGCTGGCGCACCCCCTTGGGCTTCCCCCTGCGCCTAGGGTTGGGAACCCTAGGGGTGGGGGCGCCCCCTTGCCTTGGGGGGCAAGCCTCCCCCTTAGCCGCCGCCCCCCTAGGAGATTGAATCTCCTAGGGCCGGCGCACCCCTGGCCCCTATATATAGTGGGGTGGGGGGAGAGAGGGCAGCCGCACCCTTGTACCTGGCGCCTCCCTCCCCCCGTTACACATCTCCCTCCTCCCGCAGGTGTTTGGCGAAGCCCTGCAGAATTTCCGTTGCATCCACCACCACACCGTCGTGCTGCTGGATCTCCATCAACCTCTCCTCCCCCTTGCTGGATCAAGAAGGAGGAGACGTCGCTGCACCGTACGTGTGTTGAACACGGAGGTGCCGTCAGTTCGGTCCTGGGATCATCGGTGATTTGGATCACGACGAGTACGACTCCATCATCCACGTTCTCTTGAACGCTTCCGCTCGCGATCTAGAAAGGGTATATAGATGCACTCCTTTCTCCTCATTGCTAGATGACTCCTTAGATTGATCTTGGTGAAGCGTAGGATTTGTTTTGAATTCTACTGCGTTCCCCAACAAGGGAACCAGGAGGGAGCAAAAAATTATAGTTGTATACAATAAGGGGGCACTTGCGTATGAAAGTGCAACTAATCCCCGGGTGGTTTTGGTAATTAATAACAACATATATATCATTGAACTAATATTCTCTTGAGAATCATTTCAGAAAAGTTCGATGATATGGGTATGGAAATGTCTGAAGAAGTGGACCCCTCAAAATGCTAAGACAAGCATTGGCAAAAGCTCAAGACTCCATTTTTGGTTTAGTGATCAAAGATCACATTGAGTCCATAGGAAAAGCCAATACTATTAAAAGGGGATGAGGTTGTGTTAATGTTCTTGTTGCTCAAGTGCTTGGTGATCTAGCTCCCTCAACTATCAGCACTCTTCACTTTACAACACACTCATAAGTAATCTCGGACAAACCGATTCTGCAAACTCAGTCCCACCGAGATGAACCACTTCAGTTCTTTCCCTAAACCCTAACTTTTCGGTCCATCCGATTCTGAGTCTCGGTCTCACCGAAAATCTTCTGCCAACCTTCTGTAACCAACAGACAGCATTTCGGAATATCCGAGTTGTTGTTTTCGGTCACACCGAGATGGCAAACCCTAACCTTTGACTCACTTCGGACACACCGAGATGGTATTTTCGGTCCCACCGAAAATCCCAACGTTCACTATATTTGAACTTTCGGTCTGACCGAGTTTTCACTTCGGTCTCACCGAGATTGGTCAAATGTGTGTGTAACGGTTGGATTTTGTGTGGAGGCTATATATACCCCTCCACCCCTCTTCATTCGTGAGGAGAGCCATCAGAAAGTACCACCACTTCTACCACACACTTTCTGAGAAGTGAACCACCTACCCTTGTGTTGAGATCAAGCCATTCCATTCCTACCATATGAAACTTGATCTCTAGCCTTCCCAAGTTGCTTTCCACTCAAATCTTTCTTCCACCACAGCCATATCAGTGAGGAGAGTTGAGTGTTGGGGAGATTATCATTTGAAGCACAAGAGCAAGGAGTTCATCACCATCAACACCGTCTATTACCTTTTGGGGGGTGGTGCCTCCTAGATTGGTTAGGTGTCGCTTGGGAGCCTCCGTCGTTGAGATGTGGAGTTGAACCAAGAAGTTTGTAAGGGCAAGGAGATCGCCTACTTCGTGAAGATCTACCCCGAGTAAGGCTAGTCCTCCGTGGGCGTAGGCCGTGATGGAATAGACAAGGTTGCTTCTTCGTGGACCCTTCGTGGGTGGAGCCCTCCGTGGACTCGCGCATCCGTTACCCTCCGTGGGTTGAAGTCTCCATCAACGTGGATGTACGATAGCACCACCTATCGGAACCACGACAAAAATCTCCGTGTCACCAAACTGCGTTTGATCTTCTCTACCTCCTTTTTTACATGTGCAATTTACTTTCCGCTGCATATACTCTAGAATTGCATGTGTAGGGTGTTACTTGAATTGGTCTTAATTGTGAAACTGCCAAAAACATTGCATGATCTAAAGGCAGATTTTTTATATTGTCAAGTAGTCTAATCACCCCCCTCTAGACCTACTTTCGATCCTACAAGTGGTATCAGAGCTTTGGTCTCCATTGCCTTGGTTTCCATTGCATTGGACTCCATAAGCTTGGTTTCACAACCTAGGAGAGTATGGCGTCTAGTGAGGGTAATTATCGTAGAGGTCCTTACTTTGATGGTACAAATTTTGCTAGTTGGAAGCATAAAATGAAAATGCATATTCTTGGTCATAACCCAGCCGCATGGGGCATTATTTGTGTTGGTATGCAAGGTGATTTCTTTGAAGAAGGAAAAGTTCCGGATCGCGAAGCTACACCCGAAGAATTGAAGATGTTGCAAAACAATGCTCAAGCTTGTGACATTCTCTTCAATGCTTTGTGTCCCGAAGAGTTCAACAAAATCAGTCGTCTTGAAAATGCTAAGGAGATTTGGGATACTTTGGTTGAAATGCACGAAGGTACTGAATCTGTGAAGGAATCAAAGCTAGATATTCTTCAAGGTCAACTTGACAAGTTCAAGATGAAGGATGGTGAAGGAGTCGCTGAAATGTACTCTAGGCTTGCTCTCATTACAAATGAGATTGCTGGCTTAGGAAGCGAAGAAATGACCGACCGATTCATCATTAAGAAGATTCTCAGAGCTTTGGATGGAAAGTATGACACCGTGTGCACTTTGATCCAAATGATGCCAAACTACAAGACTCTCAAGCCAACTGAAGTCATTGGAAGAATTGTTGCTCATGAGATGACACTTAAGGATAAGGAAGAGCTTCACAACAAGTCAAGTGGTGCTTACAAAGCTACAAGTGATGCTCCTACTACCTCAAGTGACAAGCTAATTTCCAATGAAGAGATAAGCCTAATGGTCAAGAACTTCAACAAGTTCTACAAGAATAGAGGCAAAGAAAGAAGCTCAAAATCTAGATCATATGATGAAAAGAGATCTTCTAGTCGTGATCGAAACTGCTACAATTGTGGAAGACCCGGACACTTCTCAAATGAGTGTACGGCTCCTCACAAAAGAAGAGAAGAATCTCCAAGAAGAAGAGCAAGAGATGAGTCACCTCGGAGAGAGAGAAGGAGCAGAGATGATCGTTATGAACGAAGACCTTCTCGGAGAAGCAAGGATTCGGAGAGGAAAGACAAGTCATCAAGGAGCTACACAAGAAGAAGACATCAAGATCATGTTGGTGAATGGGTCTCCGGCTCCGACTCTGACAATCAATCCGATGGAAGCTATCACTCCGACTCCGACTATAGTCAAGATGAAGGTGTTGCCGGACTTGCACTAGTATCCTCCAACTCCAACTCCTACGACTTATTTGATTCACCAAATGAGGGAATTGGAAGATGCTTCATGGCTAAAGGCCCCAAGGTAACACACCCTGAATTCATTGACTTTGATAGTGATGAGGATGACTTGCTTGGTGAAGATGAGCTCTTGTATGATAAATCTAGTGAGCTTAGTAATGATGAAAATGCTAGTAGTCTTTATAGTCGAGAAGAGTCGAATGACAATGCTATGAAGGAGATTGAGCGTCTAACTAAAGAACTAAACACTCTTAAGTTAGCTCATGAAACAACTCAAGAAGATCATAGAGAGCTCCTAAGATCTCATGAGAAGCTACGCTTCGAGAAGCTCACTCTAGAGCAAGAACATGAGTTTCTAAAAGCGATCAATGACGATCTTCGAAAGAAGAGTTCTTCATATCTTGCCAAACGACTTCTCTTGTCTAATTTCTTGCCACCTATTAAGACTAAGCATGACAAGCATAAGAAAAATTCTTCCTCTAGTAGTAACAATAACAATGTTAAATCAAATGTTGTTACTTCTAGTAGTTCTCTTGATTCCACTAACAATGTTTCAAGCCAAGTTACACTTGAGCAAGAAAATAGCTTATTGAAGGAAATCATAGAGAAAGGTGTCTACAAGAGTCTTGTCGGAAGCAAGAACTTTGAGGAGATTGTTCGCAAACAAGGAAGACACCGGAAGAATCAAGGGATTGGTTTTGAGCGAAAGTTCAACGCCGAAGGTGTTGAGTGGGAAGAAGGTCAATACCCTACTCCACAGTTTGTCTCACAAAAGGAGAAGTATGATCCTACTTCTTCCAATGTGGAACAAGCTCAAGATGACCTTCCACCACAAGACCACAAGCTAAAGGCCAAGGACAAGCTTCAAGAAGAAATTGATGCATTCATTGAAGCACCTCAAGCCATGGTCAAGTGGGTTCCCAAGGACACATCAAGTTCTACTTCGTCAAGCTCAACTACAACACCAAGGATTCCCATCAAGATGATGTGGATCCCAAAGAAGAAGAACTAGTAGGTTCTTGAGGGTGACTCCGCCAACAAACTTCACTCATATTCTTTTTGGCAAGAACTTGTGCAATCAACTTCCACATCATGCACTTGTTCATGGAGTCACAAACCCTCTTGTTGGTAAGTCAAGGGACAAGGTAATCATTGCTTTCATGGACATCATCTTCTGTGTACTTCACTCTATGTCTATGGATATTCTTGTTTGTTCCTTGTGGGACTAACCCATGTAGGTATTGAAAGTGCCCTAATCCAAAGGATTGCTCCTAACTCATGATGATCTACATCAACATTGAGCATCCACATCTTCAACATCTACATGAAGTCTTCTACGACAACCCAAGGTTAGTTTGACCCTTTAAAAGGGGTTCTCACATCTAGGGGGAGCTTTGCTCTAAAAATTGGGCTAAAGCATCTCCAAGTGATGTGAACACATAAATGCTTTATGTAAAAGTGGTAACCCCACTTGTGCTTAAACGATGAGTATGACCTATGATCAAATGTTCTCATTTGGCTCCTAAGTCAACATACTCATATATAGATGACCTAGTCATCGACAAATTGTGTGCTAGTAGCTAGAGTGATTGGTTGTGCATGTTTGACACATATTTCAGTTGCTATCTTATTGTGTGAGCATGTTGAATGCATGATTCTATTCATTCAAGGACATCCATTTGTGGTTTTGATTGTTTTGGTTTCTTTTTCTGGCCAAATGGATGGACAAGAATGCCTAAGCACCTTTCCCTAGCTATCTATGCTTTCTTGTCTCAAAACTCTATTCATGCTCATATCACAACTTTGAACAAGTCTTTTTCGGACAGTCCGAGTGAGGAGCACTCGGAACCACCGATTCGTCTAAGGCTGACTTCCAAAACCTTCTAAGTCTATTTCGGTCTGACCGGTTTCTCAATATCGGTCCAACCGAAACGCTTAGACTGATCTAGGTTTCATCTCGGTGACACCGAGTTTTTCAACTCGGTCCCACCGACAGCACGGGGTTATATATACCTGAGGGGCTGCGCGCGATTTCTTTCTTCAAACCGTTCGCCCCCAAGACCTCTGCTGCCGCCGCCCTGGTCTACGGATCGTCGCCTTCGTCGCCTGTGTGCCCTCGCCGCAGGTCTCCGCCGCCGTCAACGGTAATCATCTCCACCGTTGCCGCCGTAGAGGGACACCACCAAGTTAGGGTGTGTCCCGATCCCTTTTCGTGCTCCACTGCTGATTCTTGCACGATAGGCTGCCATAATTCAATCCATGTTTGATATGTTCCCCACACAATAGTTCAGATCGTCTAGTTTCGAGGAAAATTCTTAGGTTTAGGTTTCCACGGAATGCATCTCGGTGAAGCCGATTTTTGAAAATCGGAATGACCGATTTGGCCTCTGGCCATTGCACTGCATAGTTCGGTTTAACCGAGTTGTGCCAATCGGAACGACCGAAAAGAAGTTTCAGTGAAACCCTAAGTTTTCGGTAGGACCGAAACCCACTTCGGTCTGACCGAAAGTGGTGTGTAGGTTTCTGTTGAGCACTTCGGTTGCACCGAAACCTAAAATCGGTTTGACCGAAATACATTCTGTGAAAACTCAAAACTAAGTTTTTAACTCAATTTTTTTTTTGCAAAAACTTCTGCAGTTGTGATAACTCTTCCATTCTGCCTATACCTTATCTTTTCACAGGTCTTTCAGCCATGTCAGATGTCAGTGACAGCCAGAACAGGTCTGAATCACCGTTTGCTGAAATTCCAGAGGCAGATACAAGTCCTGCAAGCAGCTCTAGTGATGATGGTGAGAGGAGCACCCCTAGTGGTCTGCCTCCCGCAGCTACGAGAACCAGGAAGAAGAGAACTTCTGATGATGAGGACTCCGACTTTGTTGCTGAGGAAGTTACCTCCAAGCCCAAGAGGAATGTGGTTGCCAAAGAGCACCAAGGGCAGCAGCCAAGGAAAGGTACAAGCAAAGTGAAACAGTCAGCAGTTGCTAAGAAGCTCAACTTGGAAGAGCCTGCTCCAAGCAAGGTGAAGAAGACTTCCAAAAGGAAGAGGGTTGTTTATGCTGAACCTCAAGTTGATGCTGAAGAAGAAGAAGAAGAAGCACCCCAGCCTCCTCCTCAGAAAGCTAAGTTCATGGGTGATGCTATTCGGGCTCAAGCCTCCTCTAAGCCCAAGAAGCCTGCTCCTTCCAAGGTAGCTCCAGCCAAGCCCAAGAGAACAACCAGAAGCATTCCAGCTTCTGAGAAGAACAAAGGAGAGATGCCACCGTCTGAATCAGATGAAGAGCATGTGTTGCTTAAGCTCCGTCCCAAGTTGCCACTCCACAATGATGCTCATCCTCAAGCTGAGGACATGAAGGCAAGGAAGGACAAAGGTCTCAGGCTATGGAGACAGTCTGATCCATATGCCGTAAGGAGAAGGACTGCTGTGGACCCCAGATTCCACACCAGAGAGCAGCAGGATTTCTATGAGACCGTGCTAATGGATAAGAAGCCCATTGTTGCTGACACCAGGTATGTTGACTGGAAGTACATTGACAGTGAAGAGCACCGGGACTTCTTTCCCCATGTGCATGAGAGCTTTACTGCATGTGGAGTTGCTGACTTCGTGGGTCAAGAGCTGACAGCCTGGAATGACGAGATGATCATGCAGTTCTATGCCACTGCCCACTTCTACCCCGATGGCAAGATCACCTGGATGACTGAAGGTCAAAGGTTTTCTTCGACTGTTGAAGAATGGGCAGAACTTCTGAACGCTCCAGTGCAGAGAGAGGACGACATTGATGTCTATGGGATTCCTAAGAAGAGTAATGATTCCATGAAGAATATGTACAAGGAGATCCCAGCTGCTGATTTAGAGGGATGGAAGCTCGGCTCAGTGTATTATCTTCAGGCAGATCTGACCACCACTAACACTATTCTGAGGCATACTTTGATGCCTAAGTCAGGTGACCACCGGATGATACGAGGCTATTCTATCAACATGCTGCACATTCTCGATGAGAAGGCACCTTTTAAGGTGATGGACTTGATGGTAGAAACCATTAAGAGGACTGCAGCTGACCAGAAGAGGTCATGTGGGTTTGCACCGCAGATACAGATGCTCATCAACGCCAAGTTTGGCACGGGCAAATTCATATTGGATAGGAAGCACTTGCCACTGCAGCCAGAGCATGAGGACAACGTAGTTGTGATGGATGAAGAGGATCCCACCTCAGTTGAGGGGCAAGCCAAAATTGAAGCTGCGAAGAAAGCTAAAGCTGACAAAGAGGCAGCAGCTGCAGCAGCTAAGCCAAAGAGCTTTGGAGAACAAATTCTTGAAGCTACCCAAAGGATTGAACAACGCCTGGCCAGCATTGAGCAATCTCAGGAGAGCCTTGAGAGGATTGTCGAGGACAAGATCCACGCTCTGGACGTGAAGCTGACTGAGATTCAGGTGTCTGTCAACAAGCTTGAGGCAGACATGGAGGAGACTAGGCAGGAGAGAACAGAGCTTATGCAGGATGATCTAGTCCAGGACTCTCATCGCCAGACTGCTCAGGTTCCCAGAGGATCCAGATCTGCAGCTATCCCAGTGACAGACTCCAGGGCTACCACTTCAGCACCAGCTACAGCTCCAGCAGTTCCTTCAGCTCCAGCATCCACTCCTCCACCGCAGACATCAGCAGAGGTCTTCGCAGATGCAGCTATCTCTACACCGACATCTACCCAGACGGGAGCCGCCAGCAGAGCCCGCAGTGACGTCTAGCTCTATACCTTTTCGAACTTTTTGGTAACTTGTTGCCAAAGGGGGAGAAATTGTTATAGATCATAGGGCTTCGAGAGAGAGAGTGCTCTTTCGTCTTTTCGTTCTTTTGCCGGTTTTCCTTGAGATACATTGGTTTCTTTTGGTTCCACATACTTTATGTGTGCTTGCTACTACGTTTGATGCTACCTTAATGAGTGCTTAGTCATACTATGCCTTAATGTGTGCTTATTGCTTATCATATGCTATTTCTTATTGTATGGCTATTTACTCTTGTCTTGGTGATTGAGTGTATGTTACTCATTCTTATCATTTTGTGCGCTCCACCAAGATGTATGTGACATGGAAGAGTGACCCATAATCCTAATCGATTGTGCATTTGCATTCAAACGCAAATTTCAAATAATGCACAAATTTAGGGGGAGCTCTTTTTTATCACATACTTCTCAAAGCGACGATATTATTCTTTGATTATATCCTTTGTCGAAGCTTTGATCTATATGTTGTCATCAATTACCAAAAAGGGGGAGATTGAAAGTGCAACTAATCCCCGGGTGGTTTTGGTAATTAATAACAACATATATATCATTGAACTAATATTCTCTTGAGAATCATTTCAGAAAAGTTCGATGATATGGGTATGGAAATGTCTGAAGAAGTGGACCCCTCAAAATGCTAAGACAAGCATTGGCAAAAGCTCAAGACTCCATTTTTGGTTTAGTGATCAAAGATCACATTGAGTCCATAGGAAAAGCCAATACTATTAAAAGGGGATGAGGTTGTGTTAATGTTCTTGTTGCTCAAGTGCTTGGTGATCTAGCTCCCTCAACTATCAGCACTCTTCACTTTACAACACACTCATAAGTAATCTCGGACAAACCGATTCTGCAAACTTAGTCCCACCGAGATGAACCACTTCAGTTCTTTCCCTAAACCCTAACTTTTCGGTGCATCCGATTCTGAGTCTCGGTCTCACCGAAAATGTTCTGCCAACCTTCTGTAACCAAATGACAGCATTTCGGAATATCCGAGTTGTTGTTTTCGGTCACACCGAGATGGCAAACCCTAACCTTTGACTCACTTCGGACAAACCGAGATGGTATTTTCGGTCCCACCGAAAATCCCAACGTTCACTATATTTGAACTTTCGGTCTGACCGAGTTTTCACTTCGGTCTCACCGAGATTGGTCAAATGTGTGTGTAACGGTTGGATTTTGTGTGGAGGCTATATATACCCCTCCACCCCCTCCTCATTCGTGAGGAGAGCCATTAGAAAGTACCACCACTTCTACCATACACTTTCTGAGAAGTGAACCACCTACCCTTGTGTTGAGATCAAGCCATTCCATTCCTACCATATGAAACTTGATCTCTAGCCTTCCCAAGTTGCTTTCCACTCAAATCTTTCTTCCACCACAGCCATATCAGTGAGGAGAGTTGAGTGTTGGGGAGATTATCATTTGAAGCACAAGAGCAAGGAGTTCATCACCATCAACACCGTCTATTACCTTTTGGGGGGTGGTGCCTCCTAGATTGGTTAGGTGTCGCTTGGGAGCCTCCGTCGTTGAGATGTGGAGTTGAACCAAGAAGTTTGTAAGGGCAAGGAGATCGCCTACTTCGTGAAGATCTACCCCGAGTAAGGCTAGTCCTCCGTGGGCGTAGGCCGTGATGGAATAGACAAGGTTGCTTCTTCGTGGACCCTTCGTGGGTGGAGCCCTCCGTGGACTCGCGCAGCCGTTACCCTCCGTGGGTTGAAGTCTCCATCAACGTGGATGTACGATAGCACCACCTATCGGAACCACGACAAAAATCTCCGTGTCACCAAACTGCGTTTGATCTTCTCTACCTCCTTTTTTACATGTCCAATTTACTTTCCGCTGCATATACTCTAGAATTGCATGTGTAGGGTGTTACTTGAATTGGTCTTAATTGTGAAACTGCCAAAAACATTGCATGATCTAAAGGCAGATTTTGTATATTGTCAAGTAGTCTAATCACCCCCCCTCTAGACCTACTTTCGATCCTACAGCGTACGTGCGGCTATGGCCCTGGTGGGTCCCTACTGTCATCCTCTCCAATCAAAGTAATCTCTTGATTCCTCAAGTTTGTTGACCATGTTGACAACGCGAGATGGAGGCACCACGGCAAGCGATTCAACTCGAAGGAGGATAGAGAGGGCCTCGTGGGCCGTATACATGGTCTGATACAGTGCCCGCTGCTCATTCAGGAAGCCTGGATCATAGGGCCACATGTCCTTGACGGCATTGTCGTTCGCTTGCTCGCCGATGATTCGTCCTTCCGCGAGCCGGTGATCGTTGAGGAGACGGAGGTTGCAGCACATGTCCTCTTGCGTTGGTAGCTCTTCCGCCATTAGGGCGTCGAAGTGCGGCTGCACGTGCTCAATGGTGAACACGGCATGAACCGGCTTGGGCGGTGGTGCCGGCTCCGGGTTGGAAGCCACGTCCATCGTCTGATTGTCGTCGCTCAGCTCGGCGAGCTTGCTGGCGAGCCAGCATGTCCAGCTGCTGGACCAGACCATTACCAAGCACGAGTCTGACCGCCCTGGCCCACCTAGACCACCTCCCTCGCCCGCGCACGCTTTCCACCCGAAACGGGCAGCGCTGCCCGCGCCGCTTCCCTGTCTGGCGATTGCTTCTCATTCAAATGACAGAAGTGCCGTCCGTCTGTCTGTCTGCAGCCCACATTAATGATACGCAGTTGCCGAGGCGGCTATTCCGGCGCCAACCTGTCTGTCCCCCTACTGCCCACATTGCTATATAAACTGTTGCGCAGGCCATACCGGCAGTCATTCGCCTCCGTTCCTTTTCTACTGTCCACACCACTCCCACCATGGCTTCCTCGCGCTCCAGTGCTCTTCAAGATGGGTGGACGACGGACCAGAAGGAGATGGTAGCCATTATCGCCGACTGGCTGGCCGGCTGGCAGCCGGAGGATGACGACGTCCCAATGGAGAATGTGGTAGTCGACGATCCGGCGCCAACCCCCTCCTCCACACCATCCTCATCGGTCCATTGCACCATTACCATCACCAAGACCCTTGCCTAGTACTTGGACATGGTGAGGTAGCAGCGTGAGGAGCAGTTCCGCGAGGCACAGGCCGACGCCGCCTACAACCACCATGTCCTCCAGGAGCACCTGCAGGCGGAGGAGCAGATCGCCGCTGAGCGGGTGGAGCAGGAGGCGCTCCTCAAGTTGTACCGCTGCACACACGAGAGCCGCCTTGCACGTTGGCGGTACCTCATGCGGGTGGAGGAGGTTGCTGCTGCTTAAAAATAGGGCGGTGAAGCGGGCGAGGCATTGTTTGGCGAGACCGACGATGAGGCGGAGGACAATGCTGGGTCCGCCGAGGCCGTGCCCCGCCAGCACCAAGGTGGAGGACTTCGCTGGCTTCAGTGAGGCCCTGCTCCGTTGAGGCCTCACCCCACGAACAACGAGGCAGAGGACTTTGCCGACTCCTCCGAGGCACCGCCCCACCGGCACCGAGGCGGAGGATTTCGCCGACTTCGGCGAGGTCCTGCTCCGTCGAGGCCCCACCCCTCCAACAACAAGGCAGAGGACATAGACGGCTTCGCCGAGGCTTTGCCCTGCCGGCAACGAGGGGAGGATTTTCCCCACTCCACCGAGGCGCCGCCCCGCCAATAACGAGCCAGAGGACAACGTCGGCTTCATCGAGGCCACGCCACACAAAAAACGAGGAAGAGTAGAACACGGTAGGTCGCCGCCGCTCGTGTCCAAGTAAGGCCACCGCTGCTACCCTCCGGTTGAAGCCAAGCTTGGCAGGCTGAACATTGATGGCCGATTAGCTTCTTGGCGGAGACGTGGAGCCGGAGAGCTATGCTGGAGAAGAAGCTTATGTTCGGCACTTCGGCTCAGCTGGACATGGGAAATGGGCGCCGGAGATCATAGATTATGTTAATTAATTATACCTCCAGCGCACCCCTTTTTAGTTGAAGAATGTTTGAAATGTAATGAAATACGGCATGTTTATATGAAATCCAACCATCTATGAACGAATATAGTTCTAATTCTTGGGTGAACATACAAAATAATACATACTAGCATTAAACCCAAGACGCACGGTGATCGCCTCATTTGCAGCAGTTTCACACGTACTCCCTCCGGTCCTTTTTAGTGTGCATATAAGTTTTTCCTGAAGTCAAAATATCTCTACTTTGACCACAGTCTTATACAAAAAGTATCAACATTCACAATGTAAAATCAACATTTTTAGGTTCATTATGAAATGTACTTTTATAGTATATATAGTTTGAGAAGCTTTTTAGCGTGCATGTACATTTTTAGATTCACAATGTAAAAAGGAACTGAGGGAGTACAAACTTTGAGCAGCTTTTTAGCGTGCATGTACATTGCAATCAAACTCACATGCCTGTCAATTCATAGAGACCATTCAAAACAATCGATGATTATGCATCTCAGCGCTTCACATGTCAAAGCCAATATTTACTTCACAACTAAAGAATAAAGAAAAATCGATCGATGCTGCTAACAGCAAAGGGTGTCCCATTCCAAAATATGAAACGCATGTCTTCTTGCTAACATCAATGAGCAAAATTTGACAAGGTTGTCCCATTCCAAAATATCAAATGTGTGTCCTTTTGCGTACATCAATGAGCAACCTTTGACAAGGTTTTCTCATTCCAAAATATCAAAAGCCTATGATTGTGGAATGGGTGGGGTTTGCGATCAGTTCGGACATTGACACGACACCTCGTGCTAAATAAACCAACTATTCTTTTTGTGCAGTTCCACCAAAATAAACCAAAATCACGCGTAACTTGTATGATTTCGCCTTTATATGTTGCAACGCCTTGAACATATCGGCACCTACTTTCTTGTTACTAATTCTGTGGCTGGATGTGGGAATGAATGATTCAACAATATTTGATGTATTGTAGATGATGAAGTATAATGGGCACGAACCATCAGAACATTTTATGTAGTTCCCATTGAAATCAAGCTGAGCACCCCTTTTTGCATAAATACAAAAAAAGTGATTAGTACAGCATACTGTATTATGCATTTACAGTTTACACAGGCACCTACATGGTCCATGCATATCACACATTTAAAAAATGGAACTCACCAGAAAGAATCCTAGAACAACATTGTACTTCCCCATCCCAACAGTAAAGATGGAAATTCGTGGGTCCTTTTGAGCTGAAGTTAGTTTGTTCTTGTGGGGAGTAATGTAACAATTCTTCAACTCCTTCTGATGAGAAGATAGAGTGGGCTTCTTCATCCTGGCTTAATCAGAACTAGGCACTTCACGTACTCCATATTCTTCTTCAGAGGAGGAGGATCCTGTTGTGCAAAGACAAGAGAACAACTAAACGCTCGCATCCATGTTTGCTCGAAAAAAAGGAAAGTAAATATTTAAAACAACCATTACATTAACAAAGGGAGCAACTGATGAAATGTATAGTGAAAAAGAGATGCATCCTCATTGTCCTCATAGGAAATGATATGATTCCAATCAGAGCAGCTCAACTTGAACTGTATTATTATTTAATTTTATCAGTGGCTATAATGGTGGAAAACTGGTGCATCAATTTATTAGCAGCCTTAGATTAACATGCGAAACAATACCACTTTCTCATGACAGTAGCTAAACAGTAGCACAACACCAATAGAGATGACAAAGCTTAATCATATGGATGAAATCCGTGGGCTGGTACCAACCTTTCTCAGGAGGATTTCGTGTAGGCTATGCAGACGAAGCACTTCTCCAGAACCATCCGTTATTATCTACTTTGGTTGCCATGCTTACTATAAACTCCTCAATTAGTGTAATGTTTCCAGCATCTTCTTGTGCATTTCCACTAAAATATATGTTATCTTCAAACAAGATCCCTGTTTGCACAAGTAGAGATAATTACATATTACATTAAGAGTGGCATCAAATCATAGTGGCAAAACAATTGCCCGGTCCAGCCATAGCAATAAATTAAGATGCAAAACTATATCATTACTTGTGTCGTCACAGTTCTAATGCTTCATTACAACACCGGGAGTTGGATTTGTTCTTCTTCCGCTTGTTCTTCCCCTTCAAAAACTTGGTTCAATAATAGACAAGCTTCACCTTCAATGTAAGATTTGTCATGTCAATTAGGGAGCACAAGTATAGCACTAAACAATAACATTACTTTTTCTGATGACAGTAGCAAAATACATGCACATACAGATTGGACGACTGGTCTCCTTTTGTGCAGTTCACTAAAACAAGCAACAATATCATATAAGTAGCACAACATATGAAAGCATACTGCACAATCATGTGGAAGAAGGCCATTACTGACCTCTCATGACGCGTAATTCAAACAACACAAAAGAAGAAGATCTGAAACAAATTTTCCAACACAGATTGGAAGTCAGATCTCCTCTTCTATAGTTCCACTAAGATCAGGCAATCAAGCAACGTTGTCGGTGTGACATTTTGGTTAAACTGCACAAAACACTCTTAAAGCAAAAGTGTTTTGTGCAGTGCAACAAAAGGTCGCAATAGCAACAAGGTGAAGTAGATAAACCTATTTAGACACAGGTGCAAAGGAAACAACTACTGGTCAATAACGGTGGATGACATAGAAGCCCACAAGAAGAAGTATCTTACTTATCTAAATGGGAAAGAAAGCAAGACAGTAGCATTTCACAAACAGTGGCATTGATTGATATTAACAGAGAGATTATATTAACAATAAAATTTGTTAAGCATGTAATTTGATTTTAACTGTGGCATTGCTTCAGTTTTCCAGCGACATTATTTGATTACAACAGTTAAAGAGTTGTACGGGATAGTGGACGCACCAGCACCATGTGCATCTACTGATGTATAAAGGGGTGATTCACAGTCTGTTGCAACCAAGAACAAACAACAAAGGATAATATTTGTGTTGGTCCCAGTTTTGTTATCTTTAGACACCTTTCCCTATGTGAGGGCAGCAAATCTAGTCCCCCACCCATAGAAAGATCAGCTCATTACAGATGTGCATACTTCAGTTGTCATTGTTTTCCCTTTTCGATGAACGTAGGTGCTGGATAGCCAGTATGTACTACTTTCCCCCTTACTTTCCTCTTTGAACCACATCCTAGATTCATGCTATACAACTTTCCCCACTACTTTCCTGTTTGATCCAACACCTAGATTCGAGTACAGAAGCGGAAAAAATCAACATGCAGCTAGAGCAATGCATGTGAATTAAGTAAATTATACATTAAGGTTCTCGGGGTATGGCTCAGCGGGCGGTCGGAGGACGATCGGCCCACACTATGTACGGCCGCAAGGAAGAAGGGGTCGGAGGTCCTCTTACGCTGCCGCGGGTGAAAGAGAACAGCTGCGCCGGTGATGGATTCCCTCCCTCGCCGACGGCAACAATGTTAAGCCTCCTTCCCTTCCTCGACGGACATGATCCTACCGGCTCTTTGACCAGCAGTGGGGGGGGGAGAGAGAGAGAGGCCAATGTAGTCTTGTTTAGATCTGGAGAGGGTGAGAGAGTGTGAAGAGAGCAACTACAAGCGTTGAGGCTCCAGCGTGTATATATACAGTGGAGAGAGAGTGTGAAGAGAGGAAACCCTAGAAATCAATCGCCGAGGCTGCAACGTATATAGTTGGAGTGATTTTCTTTTTCTCTGCATAAAATTCATTTTAAATTGTGCACAAAACTGAAATCTTTATGTAACGTAGTGAAGAATACTAGGGCAATGATAATACTTGAAGAAAATTTAATGCTCGAAGGAGTCAACTCACAATTAACGATGCACGCCTCCCGGTCGCGCTTACTATCATTCACGTGTGGTACACGACCCTCTGAAGTGAATAACAGCCGCCACGCCCGCTGCTGGCCACCCTAGCCCACCCAAGGCCCATCCATCGCCCCCGCGCGCTTACCGCCCTAAACGGTCAGCGCCGCTCCAGAGAATCGGTGCCGCATTCATGCCCGGGCAGAGCGGATGCGACCTCTCACTGGCGCATGCGTTGAATGGAGAAGCGAATTCAAGAATGATGGTTGCTTCTTTCGTCCAACTTACTGTCGGGTCTATGTGATTTGACGGCTCATTGTCCATTATTACTGATGTGGTACGACCGTGCTGAGTCTCTGTTGCACTGTACACTTTACTTTGGTGCATGATATATTTGTACGCACCATAATTTCTCAGCGAGATATATTTTTACAATGCTATGAAGTTTCCAGCTTCTGTTTCATGTATCTTGCGTCCAAGGTTGCCCCATTGCAACATTCCATCAAATACAAAGGAGACTAACATGCATGCTATTGGATCTCAATGATTCATAGATCATAGCCAACATGTACCTCCTCCATTCCAAAATAAGTGTCTCGACTTTATGCCACAAAGTTAAACTAAAGTTGACACTTATTTTGGAACAGAGACAACTGAAAAAAAAATGATCCATGTAATACCTAGGCCTTGAACCCTAAACCCTAACCAGGCTTTAATTTGCTAGCAACGTTGAACTTTCCGAAGAAATGAAGTTTGCAACCCTTTGACCATCGGATCATTTTGTGCAGTTTCACTAAAATCAAGTTGTGCATCCCCGTGGCAAAGAAATTGAAGAAGCGTGATTAGAATAAGATTAGTGGAACTAGTTGATGAGACATAAACTCATCACAACTAGAGTGGATACCAGTAGAGGTACATGCGGGGCAAAGAAGTAGAGAAATTCCACATGGAGCGATGTGGGCACCTTGGGCAGTGGTGCAAGCCGGCTGTAAAGGAAGTTCTACCTGAGGGATGTCGGGATGTATCTAGAGGAGGGCGGTGAGAGGCTGCAACTTCCCACGTCGCGACAGTGAGCAAGGGACGAAGGCAACATCACCGGCATTGTTAGAGAGGATGGCGGGCAACCCTGATCAGGATGCGCCGACACTGGGTTTTCGCAGTCGGCGCCGGCGACCGCATCTACACAAAGCATCCATCCCTCCCTTGGGCGGACGTGATCCGCCTAGATGTTAGAGATGTGGTCACAGTCGTCTTGTGCGAGAGAGTGTGAAGAGAGAAACCCCAGAAAGCAATCATGTAGGCTCCTGGCTATGTATATAGTGGAGCGGTTTCTTTTTCTCTCCATATGAACCTATTTATATTGCATACGTGCCACTGAAGAAAAAAAACTTTATCTGAAATAACGCGGCACCGGTCATGCGTGGTTCCCCACCCTCTATTAAGTGAGTAACTCTAGACGCGTCAAATTATCGTGTGGGCTTCATCATACAGAAATGAGCTCTACCGTGTCACATGTGTGGTTAGGGAAGAGGCAAAGAGTGCTACTAGTACTACATGCGTGGGTGAATGCACCTCTTCTCTTCGAGCATGTTTATTAAAAATAGCCAACTACTCTACCACGTGGCTATTACATGGGCAAAGAGTATAGGCAGTAATAGTAATTAATGAGCTCTCAAAGCACGAGGTCCACCGTTCTCTATGTTCGATGGAGGAAGCATACATCATTTCACTCCTCATTGAATATCCATCCACTGCTACCTCCGCAAATAAATAAAAACACGCTGCTACCTTCGTAGCATGGTTAATAATATAGTCATGTCAATCACGACGTAGAAATATCATTCACTGCTATCAATAAAAACCCGTTCCTACTAATGAATTGTTGCACGTCCACCACGTGGGCGAGGGGCGATGGGCATGGAAGAGTGCGTACTACTACGCTTGTTTCAATATGGACTACATAAGGAGCAAAATGAGTGCATCCACACTCTAAAATACGTCTATATACATCAGTGTTTGGAGTATGTACTAGTATTTCATATTGAAATCTGCTAAAAGACCTATATTTCAAATAATATGATAATCTCTCTATCCAAAGTAGGGACGAGGAGTATATATACATCTAACAGAGAGAGTAGTAAAATTTTCTCGTCCTGCGAGTCACCGCGCGTGGGCGAGGGAGCGGGCGTGCCAGCTAGACTTTTTGGATGATGTGGCGCACAATTAAATAAGGAAAGAGAGGGTATTGTATCATATCATGATATCATATCATATGGACTGTTGTACTACTTTGTGTCATGCACGGCAATTAATAAGGCAACCTAAGTACGGAGGTAATATCATATACTACTCCCTACATACCTAAATATTTGTCTTTCTAGAGATTTCAACAAGTGACTACATACGAAGCAAAATGAGTGAATCTACACTCTAAAATACGTGTACATACATCCATATGTCATAGTCCATTTGAAATGTCTAGAAAGACAAATATTTGGGAACGGAGGGAGTAGTATCATATGCATGATACAAGTATATGATAATCCCCATTACAAGCAGCTTCTGCTCATCCTGTGAGCCACCACGCGCGTGGGCGAGTGAGCGGGCGTAGGCGTAGTAAGCAAGCTTCTCCTTGTTCTGCGACTCTGCGAGCCACCACGCCCGAGGGAGGGGGAGAGGGCGTACTAAGCAAGCTTCTCCTCGTTCTACGAGTTGATGAGACAGATCAAAAGTAGCACAGAGCATCTCCAGTGTATAGACCCTTGCCTCTAAGGTAGGCCCGACATGGTTTGCCTCTTTTTTAAAATAATGCGTCAAGTCACAATTTATTTGTTCACCAGTGGTACACGATCCTCCATCAAGTGGACAACCAGTACACATGTTAAATTAGCATGTGGGCTGCCTTTTCATACAAAAATGAGCTCCACCATGTACCCGCGCGGGTGTGGTTGGGAAAGAGACGGGAGTACAGTCTCTGCGCCGTGCGTGCATCTCTTCTCTTCGTGCACGTCCCCCACCTACATGGGGTGTGTGTGAGAGAGATACAAACCTAGAGAGATGGCGTGTGTTGGTGAGTATTTTTTGTTAGGGGGGAGGGGGTGTTTGATTTCGTGAATGCATTTGTGGGAATATGTGTCGATGATATCTCAAACAAAGATGTGACACATGCAATGTGTGAGAAATAGAGGCCTATCTATATCATATATGGAGGGGCAATCTGTCGGCGTTCTGGGAACCAGGGTACCCAGACTTGCCTGCATGCGGCCCATGACGTGGCTCCTTCACCGGCCTGGTATGGCCCATCTTCAGCATCGACACTCCAGACCCTCGCGAGGGGCTAACCCTGGCGAGGCAGACAACATCAAGACCCTCGCGAGGGGCTAACCCTGGCGAGGCAGACAACATCAAGACCCCCGGAAGGAGAAGCCTCACCAGGCTGGCTTCCGAGGGGCGGAGATCTCTATGCAAGCCCCCACCTCGTGAGGATCGGATGATGCAAGCCATGATGACCAAGGCTAGACGGGCGCCAGCAGGCACAGGACGACATGTTTCCTCTTTAGTACTAAAGAGGCAAGCGAAGGCGCGGTGTCCCGAGGAATCAAACAAAGCTTTCCATTTCCATGCAACAAGCCCAGGATTGCCAGGACGGTGGGACGGAGGTTATCACCGAGCCCACCGTGGCGTCAGGATCAGAAGCTTTGGAAGCGAAGACCACCTTTAGTCGGGATAAGATGTACTAGATTTCTCCCTTCAATTTTTGGCCATTGCGGGATCCCTTCCCACATACATTTTTGGGGAAGAGGACCAAGGCCACTATAAATGTAGCTTAGCCACTACATAGAAGGGGACGAATCATTCAGACCTCCCTTACCACCACAAGCAAGAACACACCTCACGAGGTTGTTCAACCACTGTACTAGTTCTTCCTCAGCCCACCTCGAGGCAATTCAACACATTGCAGGAGTAGGGCCACTCACCGATAGGTGGCTTGAACCTGGGTAAACTATCGTGTGTCAATTTCTTTCCTGTTCCTCGAGCTAGATCAAAGAGACGGCGAGTAGGAAGATAGGGGAAGTTGAGTTCTTCGCACGCACCCCAGTGATCGAACTTACAAGGGTTTTGCAGAGCCCTGAATCCACATTTGGCGCGCCAGGTAGGGGTGCGTCGGAGTATCTCGTGTTCCGACGGGTTTGCCACCGCCTCACCGTTTCCATGGCAAATGCTCGTCGACTTCGTGCTGAGCATCGGGCAGCCCTCGCCGCCCGCGTGGCTCAGATTGCGCCTCCAAGTGATGGCATCCCCCGTCGTTCTCCATCACCGACGGCAGACGCTGCCACCGGCCTCGCTGCCCAAGAGCAGCAAGATTCATCGCTCTCCCTCTCGCACGATGCGACGTTCGCACTGCAACCCCGTCGCTAGCTTCAGTGGTTGCTTCGTCCTCCAACGCCCGTCGTGGGCCGGCGAACTCACAGGCCGCGCTGCTCATGGCGCCTGAGGTCCTGCGCTAACGCCGAGCTCGTGAGCGTCATGGGAGAAGTTCCGGCATCATCCCGCTCGCTGCCTCCTCCAACACCTCAGGCAGGCGACCTGGCCCATAGCGCACCTCCTCCTCCTCCTCCCCTCCGGCGTGATGTCATCCCCGAGCCAAGGCATAAGACTCCATAGCACGACCAGCCATGCAGGGCGCCTACGCGCGATGAGGAAAGCTACCAGGTAGTACAACGGCCCCAAGGTGAGGCACGTGCACTCCCAGCGCCGCCTCGTCAAGATCGTGTGCCGCCTCTCGCAGCGGCGCATGAGCACCCTGATCAGGCTCCACCTCAACGGCGGGCACCTGGAAGCGTGGCAAGCTACCACGCGTTCACCCCGGAGCTGCGACGCGTCATTTGGCCTGACAAGTTCAAGCCAGACTTGCCTCCATGTTGTGATGGAACACCGGACCCCGCCGAGTTCCTGCAGCTCTACGAGCTGAGCATCGAGGCGGCCAGTGGTGACGAGAAGGTTATGGCCAATTGGTTCCCCATGGCCCTCAAGGACGGTGCATGCTCGTGGCTCATGAACCTCCCAGTGGAGTCGATTTCTTCCTGGGAGGAGCTGCGCGAGCGGTTCATCTCCAACTTTGAAGGGACTCGTGACCGCGCCCCTGCGATAGGCGACCTGCGACATATCAAGCAAGAGTCTGGGAAACCTTGCGCAAGTACATCCAACGTTTTACTAACGTCTGCATCAAGATTCCGAAGGTGTCAGACGAGGCCATCATCTTCGCGCTCACTAAAAGCAACCAGGACATCAGGATGAAGGAGGAGCTCGCCATTCATGAGGACCCGTGCTCGGCTCTGGAGATGGTCAATATGGCAGTCAAGTGTGGAAGGGCAGAAGAGGGTCGCCTGTCACTCGTCGAGCTCCCTGAGGCTGACCCAGAAGACAAGAAGGCCAAGACCAAGGAAGCCAAGCGCAAGTGATCTGTTGTGCTTGCGGCTGAGCCCGAGATGAAGCGCGGGTGCGACTACCCCGAATCCTCCAACGGTCACCGCCCGTTCTGCATCTTCCACAATATGCACAACCACAACACCAACGACTGCTAGGAGCTCAGGGTCATCCGTGACTGGCGCCTTGGTCGTCGCCCCGAGCACGGCGATCGAGGCTACGGCCGCGAAGGTGGTCGAGGTGGAGAACGCTGGGAGAACCGCGACTCTCGCCAAAGCTGGCACGATCAGCCTCGTGAGGACCACTGGCAGGGCCAGCCTCATGAGGGCCCTTGGAGGGACCAGCCTCGTGAGGGTCCATGGAGGGACCAGCCTCGTGAGGACCATCCGCAAGGCAACGCTGGCCTTTCTCCACTGCCTCCACCGCCAATAAGGAATGAGGACCGCCACCAAGATGATGGGGCTGGGGGCTTCCAGGAGCGTCGTTCCATCGCTTGCATCCTGGGTGGCGCTCAGGCCCTAGCATCTCACTGCGTCTTCAAGTAGTTTGCTCGTGAGGTGAATGCAGTCCTCCCCAAGCTCGAGATAACGCGTCCGCTCAAGTGATCCAAGTACGTCGTCACCTTCGACTCAGCCGACCAGCTCAAGTGTGCGGCTGCGGCCGGCGCCCTCCCGCTACTCTGCTCGCCTACCATCAACAACGTGCTCGTCACCAAGACACTCATTGATGGTGGAGCAGGACTCAACGTCCTCTCTGTCGAGACCCTCGACACAATCCAAGTGCCATATGATCAGCTTCAGCCTACCAGGCTCTTTTCAAGTGTGACAGACGGCTCCACCATCCCGATAGGGCAGGTCCGCCTCCCTGTCACCTTTGGCCACCGCAAGAACTACCACACTGAGCTCATCGACTTCAACGTCGCCCACATCCATCTCCCGTACAATGCCATCCTCGGGGACCCGGCCTTGGCCAAGTTCATGGCAGCGACCCAACACGGCTACAACGTCCTGAAGATGCTAGGAAGTGGCGACATCATCACGGTCTCCTGCAACGAGAAAGGCGCGGGGTGCTCCCTCAAGCGCGCCTACCAAGCTGCAGCGGTTGAGAACTTAGATGCCGAGGGCTTTTCCTACCCACCTGAGGCTGTCCCGAAAAAGAAGAAGTGGCTGCTCACCCTGGGGCCTCAAGAGGGTGGAGTCCCTGACAACCATGCCTCAGGACCTATGCCCACGGATGGGGTGCCATCCCCTCTCTCATAGGAAGGCGCACCCGGCACCCCTCTCAGGCTGGACTCGAGGGCTCTCCTTTTGAGGGCCTCTGACCTGGACAATGTCACGAGGGAGGCGCTCAGGCACCATGTGGAGGCGTGCTTCAGTGTGCGTTTCCGCAAGAGAGCACAGGGTGTGAGGCGCCTGGTGCTCAGGAGTTCATCACCAAGGAGATCAAAGATCTTCAGGAGGCAAGGCAATGCGAGGTGAGCGTCGCCCCGCGTCGCCAGGCACCGCTCCCTCTACCGACGAGGGCAGGGGCTGCGAGCCTGTGTCAACATCCCAGGGTTCAATAGAGCCGCATCTCAGGAGCTCTTCTGGCCGTCCTAAGTGGGCCGGTACGAGGGTACCTCTCACAGCTACATTCGCATGCCTTTTAGCCTACCGAATAGCGCTGCCATGCACTAGCGCCACATGCGGAGCATCTTGGCAGCTCACGAGGCCAAGCACCAAGAGATCTTGGAGGAGGAAGCTCTGATCCTTTGTGAGCCTCCTGGACCACAGGAGCCTCACAAGGTTCAGGGGCTAGGTGACTCATAAGGAGCGACTTCAGCGGCATGTGTCTTGAGCTACCCCAACACTTCTCCCGCAACGGTGCCAGGTGACAGTTTTTGTTTCATTCAGTTGGGGGCACCCCACGGGCTACATCATCGCCAAGCTGTGTGGGTTTGTCCCTACGGCGTGTATCATCTTTTCTTCTCATTCATTTGGGAGCGCCCCTCGGGCTGCATTATCCCCAAGCCATGTGGGTCTGTCCCTACGGCATGTATCATTTTTGCATCTATTAGAACTTGCCTTATCCTTGCCATGAGTTATCCTATGATTATCGCATGTTCACCTGGTGCCCCGACACCCTCCACGGCTCCCGCGTGTTACCAACCTACCGGTTGCTCGTTCCAAAGAATCGCTAGCACGGTGCCTATGCTCGGGTCCGTCCCTGCAGCGCCGAAAAAACTAAGAGATCGAGTTCTGCTCGCGGCTGCCCCTGCGCACATCAGCTCACTGGGTCCTTAATGCCTTCACACGCTAATGGGAAGATCAACGGCAGCGAGGCAAGCACTGCCACGTACTATGACCACTTTCTTAGATGGATTCGTAGGAACATTTGGAGTTAGGCTAGGGTGGCCTCACTAGCCACTCCCCTTGACGCACCCCACTTGCACGCTAAATGGGGCCTCCAGAGCATCGCGCCTTAGGGGATCCTTCCGGCTCTCGAGCCCTCACCGCTGGCCTTGACCACGGCATCGTGACTTGGCATACCAGCGGCGGCTGAGCTTCACTCGGGGGCTGGGGCCCGAGGACATAGAGCACTTGTCTGGGCTAAGGGGGGAGAGACCAGCGCGAGCCTCGCCTAGAGGCTCCATCGCAAGGACACGGCCAGGCTCCCTACAGGGAATTCACCGCAAGATAAGTCACCCCCCACAATAACTAGGATTGTGTAACCCGATGTTTCAACCTTCGTGATCTCGCTTAGGCAGTGTCATTTTTCTTTTCGGCCTCTAGGAAGCTGCTTGCGCACTAAAGGGGACCCCCTGAGAATCACGTCTCAAGGGCTCTTACCGTACCTCGGGCCGCTCACCTCCTGGCCATGATCACGGCATCACGACCTGGCATACCACCGTTGGCTGAAGCCTGCCTGGGACTAGGTCCTATCAGCGTAGAGCACCAAGCTACCGCGAGAATGAAAAAGAACACAGTGCTAAGCGAGACGCGCAATCGCAATACTAAATGAGGAGTGGTTACATTAAGGAAAAAACATTGCAACCTCTTACATGCCCCTGTGGGGCTTAACATGATTCCGCGCAGGGAGGAAAGGAAGGAAACTAGGGTAACCCCGGCCGGGGACATCACCGGCGACACCGGGCGGATGTTGTCGCCCTGCCTCGGGCACGGCGAGAGCTCGGTGTCTCGTAGTTGTCATCATCGCTGGTCTCTAGATCGCCACTTGACTCCGGTGATTCGCTGCCGTTGCTAGAGGAGCTGCTGGCAAGGCCAAGGGCAAGTTCAGCGCCCGTGGCCAAGTCGTGTAGATCGTCCCTCCCGAGGCAGCATTCCAAGCGCTGGTCGTTGATAACCCACAAGTACAGGGGATCGCAACAGTTTTCGAGGGCAGAATATTCAACCCAAATTTATAGATTTGAGACAAGGGGAGCCAAAGAATAGTTGCAAGTATTAGCAGTTGAGTTGTCAATTCAACCACACCTGGAGATTACTTATCTGCAGCAAGTGATCAGTAGCAATGTAATATGATAGTTTAGATAGTAGTGGCAGCAGCAATAGTAACAGTAACAGTGATAGCAGTAGTTTTGTAACAAGTGCAACTGTAACAAAATTAGTTGTAACTTAGCAAGATAAATATAGGATAAATTCATAGGCATTGGATCGGTAATTTGTCAGATGATATTCATCATGTGACAGACATAACCTAGGGCGATACGGCAGTAGCTCAAGTTCATTAATTTAATGTAGGCATGTATTCCGTAAAGCAGTAGTAACTTGCATGACATCTTCTGTCCTACCCTCCCATGGCAGCGGGGTCCATATTGGAAACTAAGGGATATTAAGGCCTCCTTTTAATAGAGAATCGAAACAAAGCATTAGCACGCGGTGAATACATGAACTCCTCAAACTACGGCCATCACCGGGAGTGGTTCCGGTTATTGTCACTCCAGGGTTGCCGGGTCATAACATGTAGTAGGTGAGTATAACTTGCAAGATCGGATCTAAAACATGAATATAATGATAATATCATAAACGGTTCAGATCTGAAATCATGGCACCCAGGCCCAAAGTGACAAGCATTAAGCATGGAAAATTCATAGCAACATCAATCTTAGAACATAGTGGATACTAGGGATCGGCCCTAAAAAACTAACTAGATTACATGATGAATCGCATCCAACTCCTCACCGACCAGCGAGCCTAATAAGGAATTACTCACTCCCGCTCGGGAGCATCATGGAATTGGAAATGGAGAAGGGTTGGTGATGACGAAGAACAAAGACCTCCCTCTACAGAGCCCCAAACGGACTCCAGATCTGGCCTCCTGAGGAAGAACATGAGGTGGTGACTGCTCCGTCTCATAGATCACGATAATTCTTTCTCCCTGATTTTTTTCTCCGCAAGTGTGAAATTATAGTATCAGGGTTAGCGTCTGCGGGGCCACCAGGTGGGTACAACCCACCTGGGCATGCTTGGAGGGGGGCACGCCCTCGTGGGTTGTGCCCACCCAAGTGCCCCCCTCCGGTGGTTCTTGGCTCCAGTATTTTTCTTTTATTATATAAAAATCCTCGCGAAGTTTCGTTCCATTCCGAGAACTTTTATTTCTGCACAAAAACAACACCATGGTAGTTCTGCTGAAAACACGGACACTCCAGGGTTAATTTCACTCAAATCATGCAACATAGAGTCCAAAACAAGAAGAAAATCATTAGGAAAAGTAGATACGTTGGAGACGCATGAGACGTCCTCACTGAAGACCTTGAAGAAAAGTGTGGAGACTCCGTCGTACTTGAGTGATTGACGGAGGCTCCTTCCGTACGGCAAGCACGGGCGATCTCGCCCCATCCTCGAGTCATGAAGACATCGGCGGGGGGACGACCTCAACCTCTGCCTCGGTAGCTTGGTTGCAGCATCCAGCATGCTGCAACCATAGCCCGGCAGCCCCCCTCGGTGGCATTAACTCGGCGAAGAACCTCGGGAGCTGGATCCATGAAGGCGGCGGCATCATCGTCCACACCATGAACTCCCGGGAGGTGCCATCAGCATGGGTCCCGTGGCCAACTGGCCGCTCAGCCATGGCCGGTCCTCCGCGATCATGGTCCAAGCGAGGACGGACGTTGCCCTCCGGCCCAAGGCCTTGCACGCGAGCATGCAAGGGGATAGGGAAGCCAGTCGGAGGCCGCTCTAACCAAGGTCACGTCGCTTCAAGCCCTTCGCCGGTGTTGCGGGGGCGGCCAAGCCTCTTCTTCAGCGGGAGAGGCCCATACTCCTCCCGAGGAGCCTTGCCTTTCTCCGCCGCAGTGAACCTCCTTATCGATGCCATGGACCTTTCGGCAAGCCAGCGGAGCAAGAAGGACGAACGAGGAGCAAGGAGATGGATATGAGCAGGGGGCTCCACCCCTCCTCATTTATAGTGAGAAGGAGGTGAACCGCTGGCCTCCATGATCGAAGGTAATGATGATCTTTTCTGCAAGCAGCAGGCCCCGTCAAGTCAAACGGTTGCTGAGGCAACGTGGGGAAGTGGAGACACCCACGCCCCATCCAGGCACCATGCGTGAATCAGGTCCGCAGGCGGTTGGGGCCCGCGGCGCTTCGCCCTTGCCCTTTGGTTTCGCCTCGAAGCCAAGTCCAAGAGCATCTTGGGCCCAGGGGCTACTGTCAACATTCTGGGAACCAGGGTACCCATACTTGCCTGCCTGCGGCCTATGACGTGGCTTCTTCACCGGCCTAGTATGACCCATCTTCGGCATCGACACTCAAGACCCTCGCGAGGGGCTAAGCCTCGCGAGGCCGAAGACATCAAGATCCCCGGAAGGAGCAGCCTCACTAGGCTGGGTCCCAAGGGGCAGAGATCTCTATGCAAGCCCCCACCTCGTGAGGATCGGATGACACAAGCCATGACGACCAGGGCCAGGCGGGCGCCAACAGGCGCAGGATGACAGGTTTCCTCTTTGGTGCTAAAGAGGCAAGCGCAGGCGCGGAGTCCCGAGGAATCAACCAAAGGTTTCCATTTCCCTGCAACAAGACCAGGATCGCCAAGACGGCAGGAAGGAGGTCATCACCAAGCCCACCGCGGTGTCAGGATCAGAAGCTTTGCGTGCAAAGACCACCTTTAGTCAGGATAAGATGTACTATTTGTCTTCCTTCAAATTTTTCCGTTGTGGGATCCCTTCCCACCTACATTTTGGGGGAGGAGGACCAAGGCCACTATAAATATAGCTTAGCCACCACATAGAAGGGGATGGATCATTCAGACCTCCCTTACCACCACAAGCAAGAACACACCTGACGAGGTTGTTCAACCACTGTACTAGTTCTTCCTCAGCCCATATCGAGGCAATCCACCAGATTGCAGGAGTAGTGCCACTCACCGATAGGTGGCCTGAACCTGAGTAAACTACCCTGTGTCATTTCCTTTCATGTTCCTCAAGCTAGATCATAGAGACGGCGAGTAGGCAGATAGGGGAGGTTGAGTTCTTCGCACGCACCCCAGTGTTCGAACTTACCAGGGTTTTGGGCAGCCCTGAATCCGACATGATCCACGAGAAGAGAGGGAGGGGTCATATATATCGATAGACTCGAAGAGAGGATCAAGTGTGTGGGTGCGAGATCGATGAAGAGAGCCATCGAAATTGTGTGTGTGCACGTCAAAGATATAGGGCGACTGGCCTAGCAGAACATCAGAGGTCCGAGGTCAAGTTTGTATGTGGCAGGGATACATGACTAGAGTGCTCGATGTATCGGTGTGTGTGTGGGGGGGGAGGCAGAGACCTAACTAAAGAGGTAGACCGAGTCGTATATGTGCTGAGAAGGAGAGACCTAGATATGTCTTGAGGGAGATCGATTGACATCCATACATACGTGAAGGACGAGAAATAGTTTGAGAGAGAGAGAAAGAGAGGTAGAGAGAGGTAGAGTGTCGGAGGGGCCTACTACACAAACTGAGGGTACAACTACAATATCAAGAAGAGAGGGGATGTGTTTCTGTGTGTGTGTGTGCATGATAGATGTGTCGGGAGGCATGCATGGATGGTGAAGGGGGGCCATATGTGTTTGGTAAGGAGACCTAACTAGATCGGTAGATCAAATGTTGTGTGTCGCAGGAAGGGAGAGACATAACTAATGAGTTAGATCGATCGGCACTTCGGGGAAACGAGTTATAAATGGCCTAGATAACTATATGTATAGTGGGAGATCGGTCGATGTACATCCATTTGTTAGAGGCAAATAAGGCCGAGAGAGATGGATAGAGAGAGAGAGGGATGGAGCTAGGAGGTGGTGCGAGGGACCTACTATATAGGGGTCGAACGAGTGTGCGATTGTGATATCGCTGAAAAGAGGGGCGAGAGTTTACACATGTGTGGGAATGCATGAGAGACATGCACGAGGCATGGACAAAGAAAAGAGGAGATGGAAAGTGTGTGTGTATGTGGTAGGGGGACATCGCTATAGAGGTTTGTCGATTGGTGTGTGTCGGAAAGAAGGAGTAGTGGAGATCATGGGAGAACGACATAAAGAAAATAAATGAATGTGCGCGATGGATAGAATGTTGAGGGAGGGGGAGGGCGAGGACGGCGTGTGCATGCATGAGAGAAAGTTAGCGCTAGCTACAAAGTTTGGAGGATTGTGTGGGTGTAAGAGACTAACAAATATCATAATTCGATGTGAAAGTGGATTCATATATTTGAATAAGAGATCATAGTGTTATAAACCTATGCATGCATGAATATAGCGGTGATACACGTGGTGTGGTTTTGGAAATGGTATGCTATAATGTGATTATGCATGGCGTTTGCAACTCACACCTAAGTATCGAACAATCTAAACCATGCTATTTATCGAACAATCTCCCACTTTTTTTGAATTTGTGATAACGTGTTGCGTTTGCAGCTCACAACTAAATATCGAACAATCTAAACCATACATTATGTGATATCGAACAATCTCACATTTTATTAGAATTCATGATAATGTGTGGCGTTTGCAACACACAACTAAATACTTGTAGGCGTAGGGGGCAGGGCACCATACATTATGTGATAAACACATTATGCATACGAGACATGGTTTAGATTATGAAGATCTAGCTAGAGCTTGAAATGATTGTGATTTGAAATCAACATTAAGTGGATTCGAAAAATCGAGTTCGAGTTCATATAGTACACATAGTTCATATATAACTCGACAGTAATCATGTGGTGTGCTGTGAAGATAATATACAAACGATGGTTTAACTTGACAATAATGATGATTGTAGATCTTGTTAAAATAGAGAAACGAATTCAAATGGTTTACCTTGACATCAATCATGATTGTAAACCTTATTCATATAGAGAAACGGATTCAAATTTAGTTCATATTGAAGCGGTAGTATATACGTTTGGAATGCACTAAAATGTTCATTTGAGAAGCAGGTTAGATGCATTATACACGTAGCGAAATATTTTAATTGAACATAACATGGATTCAAAGTTTTGAATGGCATTTTTATTAAGTCATACAGTAAAACGGGACTAGAGTCTTGTGTGGTGCGAATTGATTTCTTTTTGGTTTTTTCGTCGAGAGAAGTGCGAATTGACTTGGTACAATATACGTTACGCTTGCCCGGAAATTTCAACCAGTGCCTTGTTATCCCAAAAATTTTGATATCTCTTTGTCTTGTTGTGCTCCTAAAATTCCCCGCACCTCAACCCGTGCCTTGCTATCCCAAAATTAAAAAGCGCGCTAAAACTCCCACCTCCTGCGAAAAATCCCGACATGGCTCTCACTAGTAACATAGTAAAACAGGACATGGTTCTCTCTTGTGGGGTGTAAATTGTCTTTTTTGTACACGTTAAGCTTGTTTTCCCAAAAATTCAAGCCGCACCTTGTTATGCCAAAATTTCAAGCTAGCATATGTGTCTATTGTGCTACGAAACTCCTACCACTTGAACTCGCGGCTTGTTATCCTGAAATTTTAAGATATCTCTTTGTCTCGTTGTGCTCGGAAAACTCCCTCTATCTCAACCCGCGCGTTGCCATCACAAAATTACAACGCGCGTGAAAACTCCACCTCCCGTGAAATCCTGACACACGAAATTCCCGTGATACCCCCTGAACCGAAAGAACCACCTATTTCAAATCAGTGGGGGTATTTTCATAACTTACCCCACATTTCAGACAAGCGCGTCCCTAAGCCATGGTTCCCCCCTCACATCCCCTCTGCTGCCCCCATTCGAACACCGAGGCCGTGAAAACACACGAAGCCCCACACCTTCCTCCGTCTGCCACCCAGCCGGAGCCTCTTCCCCGACGACATCGTCCACCGCAACACCTCAACCTCCCTCATCCACCGCACTGGATGAGGATCTATTGTCGATCTCGTCATCCTGCCGGTTCAGCCACCCCGTCCTCAACCTCCAAGGAGCTACCCCGATGTTCCCCTCGTCTTTCGCGACACCTCCATTCCCACACCGCCGTCTTCACCTGCACCACCAGAAGAGCAGTGTCATAACCAATTCCTCGAATGAATATGAGGCCTAATCGGCGCCACCAAAGAGGTTCTACCGTAATCGCTGCGTTTTCTGCTTGCTTCCATCTCACGGTGCTACCGGCGCTCAGTCCCGAGCTGCCATGGCACAACTCCATCTCCGGCGGCGTCGCCGGCCACTTCCTTTACGGAGTCACTCCCTCGGTGGCGACGTCCACATCAGTCGGAGTTGTTGCTGCTTTGACTCTCACTCGCACTGCAGCTCTGCTCTTGCTCTCCGGTCCCCTGCCTGGTCTGCTCTTGCTCTTGCTCACGCTGCTGCTCTTGCTCTTGCTTGCGCTGCTGCTCTAGTCTTGCTCGCGCTGCTGCTGCACGAGCAGTAGATCATGCTCTTGCTCGAGCCCCTGCAGCTGCTATCCGAGATGCTGCTACACGACCAACTGCCCTGGCTCTTGCACGCGTTGCTGCTCCGGATGCTGCTGCTGCCGCTACTGCTTTTCTGCTACTAGTGCGTTCAGTTTCGACAGTAACATTCAGTTTTGACAGTTAAATTATGTTCCAACAGTTTAGTTCAAAGATAACTGGCTGATGTATTTTACATCTAGCACTTTGTGGTTATGTATTTTACATCATTTATTGGATATGCTACTAGAATTCCACTCAGGTTAACGTTGTCCCTCTTGTCCTACTTCAGCCTCACCGCCATAAAACTCATCGGAGCTGCTCCAACGACAAAACCCTCCATCACAGCAGAGCAGTAACCTCGGCTCCATCTCCAAACACCTAATCTTCTTCCCCTCCTCTGACAGCCACATCAGCCGGAGCATCCTCACCGACCAACCCAATCATGCTGAGATCGACATGGCTTCGCCAAAGAGATTGTACACTTGTTGCATCACTTTTTTATTGTACATGTTATATATACTGTCCACTGAGCACACATAGTAACGTGAAATACGATTAGTTTCTCATACTATATGACAAGCAGTGAGGTACCAGGCAACTTAGCTATCAGTGTTGGACTCTCTTGAACGCCATCCTTATTTATTTATGCGCATTTGAGTTGTGCATTTGTAGATGGGCCTACGAGTTGAGCTAGTAGGGCAGTTGCATGGGTCCAAAGTAGTAGAAGTAGCACATAAACATTTTGAGTGTAGGCTTTTCCCTATTCAAGCCTACCAACTAGAATCGCCGGTGCTTGAAAGGAAAAGTGAAGGAAAAACATAGGAATTGGAAAGTTTCCTATGGTACTACTATTCATGCATTTGGTTCAAAGGAATGGAATAAAGCAAAATGTAGGGTTTGTTCCTTTAGTGTCTCCTTGAAAGAAAAATTGTAGCAATATTAATATCCACTTGTCCTCCTTTTCAAATTACTATTCATGAGGCACAAGACTAAGAGATAGTAGCGTAATAGCATTATAATCGTACATTTTCCTATCTTTTGACTTAATCTCACCATGCTTCTTTGCATCTTGTGATCTTCCAATTCTTGTGAACCAAACACCAAGATTGGCAAAGATCATGTGTTTTTAAATTCTCTGTTTTGCATGTGCATTCCAATCCTATTCCTGTGTAGTTCCTATCCCTGCATTGTTGGAATCCTCCAATTCAAAGAAGCCCTTACATAATTACTTCTGTTACAGATATGTGTCAAAGAAAACCTTGTGTGGTTTGTCCCGCTCCTACTGCGTTGTGGTCCACCCCAGCTCAGCTGCTCCAATGACGGAAGGGTTTACCATAGCAGGGATCCACCCTCCAAACTGTCTTTTGCTGCCTCACATCATGTTCCCCGCCGCTGGTAGCCACGACAACTGCATTACCATCATCAACTGAGTAGATGACCTCAAGGACAACGTGGGTCCGCAAGAGAGGTCGCACTCTTTCGTGTCTGCTTACGTTATGCATCGCTTAACATGATAACAAGATACTTTACCATCCTATTCACCGATTAGACTCTGAGTCAGGTCCAAACTAATGCTCAAACTTGAGTTTCTAAATGGTTGTGCGCTACATATTGGGGCAGCAATCAACCCTATTTGTCTACTATCTGGTTAATCTCGGGTGTCTACTATGAGTTTCATGTTGGGTGGAAACAAATATTAAAGGAGCCATTATATGAATTTTTGACTGAAGCTATTATTTGCCTAATATCATTGGTTTTGGGTCTATTCATAGTTTGCTACCATCACTCTGGATTTGTGCATGCACTCCTTACATAATCGCACTATGTTTTATTCCTATGCATGTCAGTTATTGTACACAATGGTACTGAACATGTTGAGCAAAAGAGACGAGCCTTGCTTGGAATAAAATTTCAAGCACACGTCGCTCCATGGTGGGCACAAAAGCAACCCCCTCCCTCCATTCCAGACTATGATGAAGAGGAAGATAACTGTTCAGAGGGGGATTCAGAGGGAGCAGACCACTCCTATTTACCCCCTGAGGTCTTTTTCTCTAACTTGGCATGTTGATATTGGTCATAGCATGCATATGGTGCCTTGCATTTCTTACTTTATACATAAAATATGTCATTTGCTTACTTTATTCATGCATTCTGTGATTGCCATATGTTTAGTTTCTATATCATATATGTGAATCATGCAATGCCATCTTGTTTAGCCAGGCATCATATATGTTAATTTTGCAATGCCATCCTGGTTAGCCAGTCATCTTATATGTGAATTATATGATGCCATCCTTTTTTATTACGTATTAAATTTGTCAAAAAAATTAGTACATTAAATTACTCTTCCTGTGCATTAGCCATTCGACACGGTCATGGAAAAATCTAGAGTGAAAACAAAGTCTTCAGAGCAGACAATGCTATCTAATGAAGCGCATGTCTTGCTGGTTACGGATAGCTCCTTAGAGGAGGATTCAGAGAGAAATGACCAGCCCTATCCCCCCCCCCCGCGCGATGTGCATGCTCTAACTTGGCAGGGTTATATTTCCTCATATCGTGCATATGGTGTCTTGCATTGCCATGCTATTTGCTTAGTTCCTTTTCGTAGAAAAAATATATTATTTGCTTAGTTTAGACATGCTTTGTGTGAATGCCACCTGTTTAGTGTCTAGTTACCATATATGTGAATTATGCAATACCATCTTATTGCAAGACATTATATATGTGAATTATGCAATGCTATCTTGTTACAAGGCATTATATATGTGAATTGTGCAATGCCATGTTGTTTAGCCAAGCATCATATATGTGAATTATATCATGCCATTCTTTTTTTGTATTACGTATTCCATTTGTTGACAATGTTTGTATATTCAACTACTCTTCCTGTGCATCAACCATTTGAATTGGTGATGCAAAAATATGGAGTGAAAACAAGGTCTCCAGAGCAGACAATGCTACCTGCTGAAGCAGATATGTTGCTAGTTACAGATAGCTCCTTAGAGGAGGACTCATAGACAAATTACTAGTCCTATTTCCCCCTGAGGTCTATGCTCAAACTTGGTAGGGTTATATTACTCATATCATGCATATGGTGTCTTGCAATGCTTAGTTTTTACATCATATACACAATATTGAATGCCATCTGCTTAGTTGACACATCATATATGTGATTGCCCTCTGCTCACTTGCTTACTATATAAATCATATGTTTGAATTATATTATGCCATGATGTTTACATAGACAAGATCTATCTGAATTATGGCATGCCAACCCATTTTCTAAAGAAATAATATAGTTATATCATCTCATCTTGTTTACATAGTCATCATATTTTGAATTATGTCATTCTATCTCTGAATTATATCATGCCATCATGTTTCCATCGATGGCATGTCTATGAATTATGGCATGCCAACCACTTTAATAGACACATTGTATAGTTATATCATGTCATCCTTTTACATAGTCATCATTTTTTGAAGTATGTCATTCTATCTTGTTTAGTTAGCCATTGGATATGTAAATTTGTGTCATGCTATCATGTTTAATTAGATATCATATATGTGAAATTGTGTCATGCTATCATGTTTGGACATCATAAATGTGAATAATTTCATGCCCTGTTTTCTTCCCTACTATCCATTGCACCTATCTATCATACAATGTCTGTTCATTCAATTACTATTATTATTTATCAGCCATTTGAATTGGAGAGGGTGATGGCAGTATCTATGGGAGTAAAAACCCGGTCTCAAGAAAAGATGGTGCTACCCGTCGATGTAGATAGAACCACGGTTGTACTTGCCCAAGAACCAGCCCCACCACACATAACCCAGACTCACTCAGATTGTACCCCTACCCAGTTGGACAGAAAACCAGCTACACCCCATCTAGCGCAAACCCCAGTAGATAGTAACCCATTTCTAGCTGACACAGCACCATGTCCACCATAGAGTACCCCCACACGAGCAATTAGTAAAGCAATTACAGTGCCCAAAGCACAAAGACCACTACAGCGAACCCAAACTCCATGTTTAAAGCAGAAGAGCAATTGTTGTCACGTTAGATTCTGTAGCTATGGTGCATACTCCTTTGCTCTTGCATCACTATATTTACTCATACCAACTAATTTCAAATTTGAAGGATCTAGTTGAAACTCCAATGGCGCAACATGTATGTTTTAAACCTATTTCTTCAACTAGATTGCTGGTCTAACTTCTTGCTCTATGTTGATTTTAGTTTCAATAGTATAAATAGTTATGTTATCATATCATGTACATTACAAGTGTTGTTAGTGCTGTGTAGTTTCCCACACTTATATTCTGTCTTTGCTGCTTTGTCTTAAACATATATGATTTGAACTGTGTCTCTAGATTTGTCAACATAAACTAGAATGACATAGACAATACAATGACCATAGTACGTAGATATATGTTTGTTTCATGTTGTTATCCTGTCCACCATTCTACTGAATCGGTTTACCAAAATGAGTTGCATATACTACATGTTAACCTATGATTTGTCTTCTTGTTCCTCTTGAAGAATGCCGACATAATATTGGAGAAGAGCACCCCATTATGCAATGATAGAGAAAGTAATGCAGATAAGGTTCAAGATGGTGAGACACCCCTGTTGGTCTCCAAGAAAGCTGATAAAAACTATATTGTAGATAGTGAGACAACCCCAAAGTCGTGCCTTAATGTAGTGTTTGAGTTACTGGCCACTACTTCTGGCACAAGCTCTTCGAACTCGCTGCCTGAATCAGTTCGACATCTTGAGTCTCAACTTCAAGTTGAAAGACATCGATCAGATGTGCTGCGACATGAAGCCGAAGACTGAGGAAGTCCTTGCAGAATTCAGATGCATACTTTCTGATGCAACAACAAGTGCTGGAGGATTTAAGCGCCCAACAAGAGAAAGCTAATAAGCTTGCTAAGCATCTTGCCAGCATGGTGGATACCCAGGATATTTTTTCTTGAGCTCTTGTGAAGTGGTTTCAGTTCTGGACTTATTTTGTTGTGGCTTTTATTTCCACTGGTCACCAACTTTGACAACCAGTGTATGTAATATGCTGCTTTCTTCCCCATATTTACAGTGGTGGCGAACTTTGATGCCTAATGGTTGTAATATGTGTAATATCCGTAATAGCCTAGCGTATGTTGCTTTCTTATTTATTTCCTTATTGTCTTGCTTATTTGTTTGCTTGTAGTCAGTGCAGTTCTTTTTCCGCGGTTTGCTAGTTGTCGCAATAACCTATTTTTTAAAACTAGGCCACAATAACCATGGGCAACATATGGACCGTTGTCACCATGGTCCCGATATCTGTTGTAGTGACCATGGGCCTCCTATGGGCCTTCTACGGGCCAAAGAATCAATGGGCCTTCTACGGGCCGTATGATCGATTGGCCAAACTATAGGATCGAAAGTGTGTCTAGAGGGGGGTGATTAGACTACTTGACCAAATAAAAATTTAGCCTTTTACCAGTTTTAAGTTTTGACAGTTTTTAGCAATTTAGCACGAGTCAAGCAATCTTCCTACACATGCAATTCTAGAGTTGGGGTGGAGGAAAGTAAATCATTGCATATGAAGGTAAAGGTAGGGGTTGGAGAGTGCAAACACAATTGGAGACACAGATGTTTTTGGCGTGGTTTCGATAGGTGGTGCTATCGTACATCCACGTTGATGGGGACTTCAACACACGAAGGGTAACAGTTGCGTGAGTCCACGGAGGGCTCCACCCACAAAGGGTCCATGAAGTAGCAACCTTGTCTATCCCACCATGGCCATCGCCCATGAAGGACTTGCCTCATTAGGGTATATCTTCACGAAGCAGGCGATCTCCTTGCCCTTACAAACTCCTTGGTTCAACTCCACAATCTCATCGCAGGCTCCGAAGTGACACCTAACCAATCTAGGAGACACCACTCTCCAAAAGGTAATAAATGGTGTGTTCATGATGAACTCCTTTCTCTTGTGCTTCAAGTGATAGTCTTCCCAACACTCAACTCTCTCTCACAGATTTGGATATGGTATAAAGAGGATTTGAGTGGAAAGCAACTTGGGGAAGGCTAGAGATCAAGATTCTTGTGGTTGGATTGGAATATCTTGGTCTCAACACATGACCAGGTGGTTCTCTCTCAGAAAATGAATAGTGGAAGTGTAGGCACATTCTGATGGCTCTCTCTCTCTGATGGAGAAGTGGTGGAGGGGTATATATAGCCTCCACACAAAATCTAGCCGTTACACACATTTGACCCAACTCGGTCGGACCGAATAAACGAACTTGGTCAGACCAAAGCAGTTCAAATTGTGAACGTTAGACATCTCGGTGGGAGTGGGACCGATAGTATCAACTCGGTGAGAGCGATGCGTTAGGGTTAGGGCAAAACCTCAACTCGGTTTAACCGATTACATAAACTCGGTGAGACCGATTTTGGTAATAGCCTAACGGAGGCTTGGCCAGGCAAACACGGTGGGACCGATTCGCTCATCTCGGTGAGACCTAAACGTTATGAAGAGGAAACAGAGAGTTTGCATTCCCATCTCGGTGAGACCAAGATCCCTGTCCGTGAGACCGAACTGATTAGGGTTTCTGGCAGTGGCTATGTCATGTTAACTCGGTGGCGTCAGGTAGATCAAATTGTTGGCGCCGAGTTTGACTTTTAGGTTTGCGACGTATGTGAAAATGAGAAAGTGGTTGAGGGATTTGGAGCATATTACCAAGCACTTGAGCAAGTAGATCATTAAGCAACACTTCATCCCCTTTTAATAGTATTGGCCTTTCGTATGGATTCAATGTGATCTTGGAATACTAAAGTGAAAATGTAGAGTCTTGAGCTTTTTGCCAATCTTTGTCCTTAGCTTTTGGAGGGGTCCACATTTCTAATCCATGCCATGCCAACCATTGAACTATCTGAAATATTTATCTTGAAAGGAAATTAGTTCAATGAGCTATATGTTGTTATTAATTATCAAAACCACCCGGGGATTAGTTGCACGTTCAATCTCCCCCTTTTTGGTAATTGATGACAACATATAGATCAAAGCTTCGACGGAAGATAATAAGAATGAAATATATTGTCGCCTTGAGAAGTATGTGATAAGCAAGAGTGTAATGCCCCGGATGTAATACTTTCCCTTTTGGGCATATAATATATCTTCGGCTTCATCAATTCCATTTCGGGTTATTCGTCTTTTGGGTTTTCGCCGTTTTGTCGTGTTGCGTGTGTGGCATTCATTCATATCATGTAGTCATGTGCATCGCATTGCAGTTGTGTTGTCGGTTGCATCCGGTTCCACGCGTTCCTTCCCGTTGTCCGTTTCGCGTTCTGGAGCTCTCTCACGTGTCCGTGGCGTCCCGTAGGCCTACTTTGGTGTTTGGCCGTGTAACGTTACCGGTTTGGCGCGAGACTTGTCGTGTGTTGTTGTTTTGGTGTGTGTAACCCGCCTGTCAAATCTCGTCGCGTTTGGAGTTCGTTTGGTGCTCCAACAGTTATTCTCATGGGCTCAAAGTGCCTCCACTTTGAGGCCCAAGACACCCCTCCAGCAGCCCACCAAACCATCCCAAACCACTCCCTTCATCTAGGCCAAATAATTCTAATCGCGTGGCCGAAAACCACACCCCATTTGGACAACCCTAGCTCCTTGTGCCTATATATTAGTCCACTTCCCCAAATTTTTGCCCCAAATCAAGGAAACCCTAGCCCCCATCTTCTTCTTCCTCCAGCCACCGCCACCTCGCCGGAGAGTTCGCCGGATTTTTCGCCGGAATTCGCGCCCCCGCCGGAGATCCTCACCGCCGCCACCTCACCTCGCCGCGCCACCTCACTGCCTCTCCCACCGGCGCCCTCCACCTCGCCGGCGCCGCCGCCTCCCGCCGGCCGGGCTCCGCCGCCGCCCCGGCCAGGCACCCCGCCGAGCGCCTCCTCATCTTCGAGCGAAGACCATGCCGCCGCTTGGACGAGGGAGCCCGATCCCCTCGTCCCGATCCATCGCACCGCCACCTGGGCCAGGCTCGCGGGAACCCTAGGGGCCCGATCCCGCTCCCCTCCAGCCGCCAGGCTCCCAACCGCCAACGCCGCTCGGCTAGGCCGGCCCGTCGAGCCAGGCCACTCCTTCGCCCGATCCGGAGGCCATCCGCCTCGTCCGCCTTGGTCTCTCTCTCCCACCGTGGGCCGGCCTCCTCCGCCCCCTGCGCGGGCCGCCGCCTCTCCTGCGCCCCGGTCGCCACGCGGGCCTCTCCTCCGCCGATCCAGATCCGGTCCGTAGCCGGTGGGCCGACCCGATCCACCACCTCTCCAGCCGGATCCGCCCGATCCACGAGCCCGTTTGACTTTTCAGATCTGAGGTTGCCTCTTATTACTCTAAGTCCTGAGATTGTTGTGTGCTGATGCTACTTTCGGATGGTGATATCTTTTTGTGCATAGCTCCGATTTGAGTGAATGAGGTGTCCAGACGTTCGTGGAGACTTGTACTACATTTCATTCCATTGTGCCATGCATGTTTGAGTCCATCTAGATGCCTAAAAATCTGTTGCAAGAGTGCATCTCGTTATAAACTGTTGTTAGTGTTGTTTTCATGCCATCTTTGCATTGTTATAACTTTTAGCATGTTTATCCAAATGATGCAAATGAGATGTCCACGTGTTCGTCTTGTCATGCTCTACATGATGATTGCTTAGACTTGCATGATAGAATTAATCTTGCCATGTTTATCTCCGTTGCAAGTGCTATGTGGCTGTTTAGTTGTTAAACTTGTTATGAGATGTCATTTTCAGGAGCTCATTGCTATCATTGTGATTGTCCTCTTGAGGCATGCTTATGTGTTTTGGGTTCACCATCATGTGAACTTTGCTGTAGTACTTACCACTTGCCATGTTTAGTTTTGAGGTGACTTAAACTTGCTCTCAAAGATGCCATGATGAAACTGCTGTTTTAACACTTAGTGAAATTTCACCAAGTCTAAAATCTGTAATTTCCAGATGCCATGTTTGCTTGTTGTTCTAGGCCAATCCATGTTAGTTTTGGGGTGACTCTTGATGATTCCTTGTAGTATATATTGTTGGCTATCCATTCATGCTCTCACATGCTTATTTGAGTGGCTGTAGCATATTTAACTTTTGCTCCCAAGTTGCAATAAATTACTGCTGTCAGGATTTTGTTGTCAACTTCAATATGTCCAAGCTTGTTGCTATTGATCCGTGGCTCCTTTGGGGGTGATCCAATGGACTTATTTGCTGTAGGATATGTCTAGTTTGTGCCCATGCCCTTTGCCATGATGTTTGAGTGCTGTTGCTTAATTATTTCTTGCCCCGAAGTTGCTATGTTGCTGTAATTTTCAGCTTTCGCATGTTTATTGTTTTGTGTGTAACTTTTAGCCCGTAGCTCCGTTTTGAGCAAGTCTTATATGAAACTTGGTTTATTTTTCATGTAGATTCATAATATCCTATTGTCATCTTGTTTTGAAGCATTTTGCTTGAGTGCATATTTTCCATGCTCCTTGTGCTCCCATAGTGCATCAATCATGCATCCAGCATATTTTCGTGTGCGCATTGCATCTTGTTGATTCGTACCTTGTGTGGTTGTGTTGATTAGAGCCGGAAGATGAGACCGAGTACGAGTACGTGCACGAGGTTACCACCGAGATTGAGAACGAGGACCCCTCTTACGATCCTATCGACAACTCTTCAGGCAAGATGACCGAACCCCGATAACATTACTATCTTTGCCTATTGCTAGAAGTCTCGATCTATAGTTTTGCCACGATGCCCATGTTTTCCTGTCAGCCTCCTACTTGTAACCATGAACCTGTTTAACCACCCTACCTATGCAAAACATTGATTGGCTATAAGTACGCTTCGCTCAGCCCCTCTTATAGCATTGTTAGTTGCAGGTGAAGATTGAAGATGCTTGCTTCAAGTTGAAGTTTGTTGGGTTATATCACACTATATAAATGCTTAAAATGAAATCATCTATATATTGGCAATGGGTGGAAGGCTAAGCCTTTTGCTTGGTGATTTGTTCCACTCATGCCACTAGGAACCGTATAAACCGGTGTTATGTTCCTTGATTATGCGTTCCTCACACGGTTGGGGTTATGGGGCCCCCTCGATAAACCGCTAAGTGCTAAGTCTTTTCCAGCAAGTCCCAACATTGGTAATATTTGCCTAATAACTAAATAACTTGCATAGGGAGTAATTAACCCTCTTTCTTAATCAACAACCCCGGGCCAGTGCTCCACATGAGTGTTGGTCCGAAACGGAGAGTCTGCAGGGCCACCACGAGAAAATTCAAGGTTTGGTAAAAACCTGTAGAATTGCCCATCCGGTCGTGGCCTGAGACTAGATACGCGCGGCTATTGTCAGGGTGTCGGCACGCCGGGAGGATTTGCTGGATTAGCCTTACCTTAGATTGGAGTATCTTGAGCACGGGATTCCGAGAATACTCGGGCCTTCCCACCTTGGAGTTGCGACTCCGCGGATCGTGGGCTTGTCATGGGCCAAGTTGGAACACCCCTGCAGGGTTATGAACTTCCGAAGGCCGTGCCCGCGGTTATGTGGCAGATGGGAGCTTGTTAATATCCGGTTGTAGAAAACTTGACACAATGTTCCAATACACTACCAGCGTGAGTACCGTGACTGTCATTTTCCGAAAGGGGTTTCGGGAGATGAACACGGTGGGGTTATGTTTGACTTGATTAGGTTAGGATCACTTAGTGATCATATCTCGACCGAGTCACCTTCTCTTCTCGCTCTCTTTTACGTAAGCTAGGCTAGCTGCAACCACTTATTATTATTCTTTCTTCAGCCTTGTTCCACACCCAAGGCTTAAATAGTCGTGTTACCCGGGAACGGGATTGCTGAGTCCTCTGTGGCTCACAGTTACTTCACCACACCAGATGCAGGTCCGATGGTGAGCTATCTAGGTGATGGCACCGAGCTAGACTGGGAGTACGACGAGGAGCGTAGCCGTTACTATGTTCGTTATCCTGATGATCAGTAGTGGTTCTTCTACTAGGATTCGATCTAGACCTGTGGTTTAATATTATGTTTGGTATCTTGTCATTTGGATTTTACCCTTAGATGGGCTGTGATGTTCAGTTGTATGATGATTGGATATGTAATGAATTTGTGTGACGTGGCGAGTGTAAGCCAACTATCTTTTCAGTTTTCTATCCCCTTTTTACATGAGTTGTGCAAAGATACCAAACTTGCGATCATTCCAGCATGGGCTTATATCTCTAAGTCGTGCCTCGACACGTAGGAGATATAGTCCCATCCTGGGCATTACAAGTTGGTATTCAGAGCCTTCTCCGACCTAGAAGCCCCCACTGATTGATCGAATCGTTGACGGTCGAGTCTAGGCACACACAGAAAATGTTTTGAGTCCTATATTTATATCGGAGAGTAGGAATTCTTTGCTTCTCATCCCTTTTCTCTCTGGTGAGGACTCCTGACGTCTACTCTTGCCTCTTCTACTTTCAAAAATTGCACCAAATTTTTTTAGGAATCTCGCGAGTATTGTGGGATTGTTTCGATGTTCTTGTGACGAGAATATTGTTCTCGATGCCTCGTGACATTAGGGGTTGTGGCAGTGTCCCGGGGAGTTGAGCTTCGAGGTATTGTCGTCACAAGCTTATCGCGACAGTACTAAATACTTAAGACGGCCGACATCAAAAATCTCTCCTATACGGTTAGTGGCAAGATAACCCCGACATCACCCAGTACTGGGGAGGTAGTTCGGGAGTATTGCCATAGCTTGGTATAGTGGATGCTTTTCGAAGGTCCGAGGTAGACAGTTTCCGAGAAAGACTGGTTATGTGTTGAAGGATGGATACAGCTGGATGTAGGTTTAGAGTTGATTGCGCGGTGCTTCCCCTGTATCCCCAACACCTGATTGCATAACTGGAAACTTTCGGAAATTAATAGGTGGGTTTATCCAGTAGATCGTAGGCATTCTTCCAACGAATGCAGGTTAGCGAGTTTGGGGTGCTACATTGAGTGAAGTGGTTTTATGACCGATGTTCCGATTGGGAGTTGCATCTTAAAGGGTCCTTGGCTATGCTGATCCGGGGATTGCAAAACCCTTTCGTAACGCGTTCATAAGCTTTCAGCACAAAGATGTTAGAACGAAGCTCCTATCTTGTGTTTGTTTCCGTCTGTACCTTGTTGTTTTTCTTATTTACCTTTTGTCCCCTATGTGGCTTCTCGTGAAGATTGATGTTATCATTTAACTGAGAATTTCATTCGTTCCTCTTGTTCGAATGATTCTTGTGAAGACTATGTTGCATTTCAATCCGTTGTTTTAGCTTATACCTTCTTTCAATGAAATTGCTGATTCGTGGTCATCTTTTTCAGGATGGCTCCGAAACGGGTTCCCAACGCTAACCCAGAGGGTGAAGAGGTCCCAGATCTTCCTCCTTCCCCTCCTCCTCCGTCTGAGGCTTGGAGAGCGATTATGCAGACTACAAACCAGAACACCCAGATGTTGATGTAGATGATGCAGCAGATGCAAGCTAATCAAGCTAATCAGGGTGTTCCAGGGAATCAAGGCAATTTCTTCAACCAACAGCACCATGCTACTCTCAACCAGTTCTTGGCCAATCAACCAAAAGCTTTCAGTTACTGTGTCGACCCTCTTGATGCTGAAGATTGGATCACCGATATCAAAAAGCATTTTGAGTGCAGTAACGTAAGAGAAGAGGACTATGTGAAGTTTGCAGCCTTCCAACTCAAGGACCAAGCAGCTGACTGGTGGCAGCAGTACAAAGACTCCAGGCCAGGTCGTGTGATCTCTTGGGAGGATTTCTGCAAGGACTTTCGCTCTCACCACATTCCAACAAGTGTCATCGAGGGTATGCGTGAGCAATTCCGCAACCTGAAGCAGGGCTCTATGACTGTCTACCAGCATAATGTCAAGTTCCAAAACCTCGCCCGCTATGCTAAGCAAGACATACCAGATGCCAAGAGCAAGATCTATCAGTTCCGCGGAGGTCTCAAGGATGAACTTCAACTTGCTCTCACCTTGTTCGAGCCTGATGAGTTCGACAAATTCTATAACATGGCGCTTAAGCAAGAGGCAGCCCAGCTCAAGATGGAGGCTTCCAAAAAGAGGATTCGAGATGCCGTTCACTCCTCCTCATCTTCTCAAGTCGTCGCGAAGCAACAGAAATTTTGGCTTCCTCCTCCTCAAGTGATTCGAGCTCCCTACAACAACTCCAACAACAACAAGAACTCAGGTGGCCGTGGTTTCTCCCACCCACCCAACCCGAGCAACCAGTCAAAGAATCAGTTTCAGTCTCAAGGTTCCAAGTCAAGTGGTTCTCATTTCCGTCCTCTCTCAGAAGTGACTTGCAACAAGTGCACTCAGAAAGGTCACTATGCTAACAAGTGCCCCAACCCGAAGCGCCTTCCACCTGCTCCACCTGTCAATACAGCTATTGTCAAGCACATTCCCAAGCAAGCAAGGGTCAATCTGATGAATGCAGCGCAAGCGGAGAATTCTTCTGATGTGATTTTGGGTAACCTCTCAGTTAACTCTTTTCCAGCTAAAGTGTTGATTGATTCGGGTGCTTCATGTTCTTTCATGTCATATCCATTTGCATCCAAGCACGACGTTGTCACTTCAAATTTGCCTCAGAAGTTGCAAGTTGTTTCTCCGGGCAGGATAATGACTTCTAGTGTCTATGCTCCGGATGTTTCTATTCGCATGGGTGATTATCGCTATCTGGCTAAACCGGTGGTTCTTGGCAATTCAGACATTGACCTCATCCTCGGGATGGACTGGCTTTCTTAGCATGATGCTCACATTGATTGTGCACAGAAGGAAGTCAAGATGACTCATCCTGATGAAGATGTGATTATCTTCGCCTCCAGGGATAACACTATCAGGCTTTTCTCTCTCAATGATAAGGGCGAGATTAATGCCATATGTCAAATTCCGGTGGTAAACGAATACCATGACGTCTTTCCTGAAGAACTTCCAGGCATGCCTCCACACCGTCAGGTGGAATTCGTCATTGAACTCGAGCCGGGTACTGAGCCAGCATGCCGGCGTCCGTACAAGCTCTCTCCTGGAGAATTGAAGGAGTAGAAGAAGCAGCTTGATGAACAGGAACGTTTGGGTCTGATCAGGCCTAGTACGTCTCCTTGGAGCTGTGGTGTCTTATTTGTCAAGAAGAAGGATGGCACGGAGTGTCTCTGCGTCGATTACCGGCCATTGAACAAGACAATAAAGAACAAGTATCCGCTCCCCAACATCAACGAACTGTTCGAGCAGCTCAAAGGAGCTAAAGTGTTCTCTAAGCTCGATCTCCGAATGGGCTATCACCAAATTCACATTCGCGAGGAAGATATCCACAAGACTGCCTTCAGAACGAGCTACGGCTCATATGAGTATACAGTCATGTCCTTTGGTCTCGCCAATGCTCCACCTACCTTCTCGAGAATGATGCACTACATCCTCAACCCCTACACCGGCGAGTTTGTGCTTGTGTATCTGGATGAAATTTTGGTATTTTCCAAGAATGAAGAAGATCACGAAAAGCACCTCCGTCTCGTTCTCGACCGACTCCGTGATCATAAGTTCTATGCCAAGTTCTCCAAGTGCGAATTTTGGCTCGATAAGGTCTTGTATCTGGGCCATATCATCTCTGCTGACGGTATTGCGGTAAACCCCGAGAAAGTTGAAGCAATTGTCAACTGGGAAGCTCCTCAGAACGTCAAGCAACTCCGAAGTTTTCTGGGTCTTGCCAGCTATTGCAGAAGGTTCGTTGAGAACTTCTCCAAGATTGCCAAGCCTCTTTCCAACTTCCTGCAGAAGAATGTCAAATACTTTTGGTCTCAATATTGTGAAGTGGCATTCAGAACTCTCAAAGAAAAGCTCGTCTCTGCTCCAGTTCTTACTCCTCCAGATGAATCCAAGCCCTATGAAGTATTCTGTGATGCTTCTCTTCAAGGACTTGGTGGTGTCCTTATGCAAGACAAGAGAATTGTGGCATACACTTCTCGTCAGCTGAAGCCAAGTGAGAATAACTATCCCACGCATGATCTCGAACTAGCAGCTGTGGTACATGCTTTGATTACGTGGAGACATCTGGTGTTGGGCAGAAAAGTCGACATCTTCACCGATCACAAGAGCTTGAACTACATTTTCGCACAGCCGAATCTGAACCTCCGCCAGACTCGTTGGGTTGAAATGATCCAAGAGTATGATCCCAGCATTGAATACACTCCTGGCAAGGCGAATGTGATTGCAGATGCTTTGAGCAGAAAGGCATATTGCAACAACCTTCTTATCAAGCCGTTCCAGCCTGAGCTTTGTGAAGCATTCAAGAAACTCAACCTCCAAGTTGTTCCGCAGGGTTTTCTTGCAAATCTTCAAGTTGCTCCTACCTTGGAAGATCAGGTCCGTGAGGCCCAACTCAGTGATGCCATGGTGCAGAAGGTGAAACATGGTATTGCAAAGGGCACTCCTAAATACAAGTGCTATCGCGTTGATGAGAGAGATACCTTGTTCTTGGAGGACAGACTCGTCGTTCCCAAAGGTGATCTCAGGAAGCTCGTAATGGAAGAAGCACATGATTCACTCCTTTCCATTCATCCTGGCAGTTCCAAGATGTACCAACACCTCAAGCAATCGTACTGGTGGACACGCATGAAAAGGGAGATTGCCCAATTCGTGAACGAATGTGATGTCTGCAGAAGAGTGAAGGCAGAGCATCAACGTCCAGCCGGTCTTCTACAACCTCTTCCTATTCCCGAGTGGAAATTCGACCACATTGAAATGGATTTCGTCACTGGCTTTCCGAAGTCCAAGAGAGGGAATGATTCTATCTTCGTGGTGATTGACAAGCTTACCAAAGTCGCTCACTTCCTTCCAGTCAAAGAATCCATCAATGCAGCTCAATTGGCAGAGCTGTACACTTCCAGAATTGTGTCCTTACATGGCATTCCTCAAGTCATCTCCTTGGACCGTGGAAGTTTGTTCACTTTAAAGTTCTGGGATTCGTTTTAGTCCGCCATGGGCACTAAGATCAGGTTCAACACTGCTTTTCACCCTCAGACTAGTGGTCAAGTCGAGCGAGTGAATCAGATTCTAGAAGACATGCTCAGAGCCTGTGTCATATCTTTTGGCATGAAATGGGAATATTGCCTTCCATTTGCCGAGTTCTCTTACAACTACAGCTTCCAAGCAAGTGCTGGCAAAGCTCCGTTTGAAATCCTCTATGGCAGAAAGTGCCGTACCCCTCTCAACTGGTCCGAAACAGGAGAACGTCAACTTCTTGGCAATGACTTGATCTCAGAAGCTGAAGAAATGTGCAAAGTCGTACATGAGAATCTCAAGGCCGCTCAGTCGCGTCAGAAGAGCTACTATGACGGCAAGCATCGTGATTTGGCCTTCAACATTGATGATCACGTTTATCTCCGTGTTTCTCCGATGAAAGGAACCCAAAGATTCGGTATCAAAGGAAAGCTTGCTCCTAGATACGTCGGGCCTTTCAAGATCCTTGGCAAAAGAGGCGATCTAGCCTATCAACTTGAGCTCCCTTCCAACTTCGCCAATGTTCATGATGTGTTTCATGTGTCTCAACTCCGCAAGTGCTTCAAGGCGCCTGAACGCATGATTTCGTTTGAAGAGATTGATCTTCAACAAGATTTGTCCTACCGAGAGCATCCCGTTGCTATTCTCGAAGAAACCAAGCGCAAGACCCGCAACAAGTCCATCAAATTCTTGAAAGTCAAGTGGTCACACCATACCGACCGAGAAGATCATCTTCGTTCCGAGTACCCTTCCTTTTTCCAGTCCTAGATCTCGGGACGAGATCTTTTTGTAGTAGAGGAGAGTTTGTAATGCCCCAGATGTAATACTTTCCCTTTTGGGCATATAATATATCTCCGGCTTCATCAATTCCATTTCGGGTTCTTCGTCTTTTGGGTTTTCGCCGTTTTGTCGTGTTGCGTGTGTGGCATTCTTTCATATCATGTAGTCATGTGCATCGCATTGCATTTGTGTTGTCGGTTGCATCCGGTTCCACGCGTTCCTTCCCGTTGTCCGTTTCGCGTTCCGGAGCTCTCTCACGTGTCTGTGGCGTCCCGTAGGCCTACTTTGGTGTTTGGTCGTGTAACGTTACCGGTTTGGCGCGATACTTGTTGTGTGTTGTTGTTTTGGTGTGTGTAACCCGCCTGTCAAATCTCGTCGCGTTTGGAGTTCGTTTGGTGCTCCAACAGTTATTCTCATGGGCTCAAAGTGCCTCCACTTTGAGGCCCAAGACACCCCTCCAACAGCCCACCAAACCAACCCAAACCACTCCCTTCATCTAGGCCATCCAATTCTAATCGCGTGGCCGAAAACCACACCCCATTTGGACAACCCTAGCTCCTTGTGCCTATATATTAGTCCCCTTCCCCCAATTTTTTCCCCAAATCAAGGAAACCCTAGCCCCCATCTTCTTCTTCCTCCAGCCACCGCCACCTCGCCGGAGAGTTCGCCGGATTTTTCGCCGGAATTCGCGCCCCCGCCGGAGATCCTGCCCGCCGCCACCTCACCTCGCCGCGCCACCTCACCGCCTCTCCCACCGGCGCCCTCCACCTCGCCGGCGCCGCCGCCTCCCGCCGGCCGGGCTCTGCCGCCGCCCCGGCCAGGCACCCCGCCGAGCGCCTCCTCATCTTCGAGCGAATATCGCGCCGCCGCTCGGACGAGGGAGCCCGATCCCCTCGTCCCGATCCATCGCACCGCCACCTGGGCCAGGCTCGCGGGAACCCTAGGGGCCCGATCCCGCTCCCCTCCAGCCGCCAGGCTCCCGACCGCCAGCGCCGCTCGGCTGGGTCGGCCCGTCGAGCCAGGCCGCTCCTTCGCCCGATCCGGAGGCCATCCACCTCGTCCGCCTAGGTCTCTCTCTCCCACCGTGGGCCGGCCTCCTCCGCCCCCCGTCCGGGCCGCCGCCTCTCCTGCGCCCCGGTCGCCACGCGGGCCTCTCCTCCGCCGATCCAGATCCGGTCCGCAGCCGGTGGGCCGACCCGATCCACCGCCACTCCAGCCCAATCCGCCCGATCCACGAGCCCGTTTGACTTTTCAGATCTGAGGTTGCCTCTTATTCCTCCAAGTCCTGAGATTGTTGTGTGCTGATGCTATTTTCAGATGGTGATATCTTTTTGTGCATAGCTCCGATTTGAGTGAATGAGGTGTCCAGACGTTCGTGGAGACTTGTACTACATTTTATTCCATTGTGCCATGCATGTTTGAGTCCATCTAGATGCCTAAAAATCTGTTGCAAGAGTGCATCTCGTTATAAACTGATGTTAGTGTTGTTTTCATGCCATCTTTGCACTGTGATAACTTTTAGCATGTTTATACAAATGATGCAAATGAGATGTCCACGTGTTCGTCTTGTCATGCCCTACATGATGATTGCTTAGACTTGCATGATAGAATTAATCTTGCCATGTTTATCTCCGTTGCAAGTGCTATGTGGCTGTTTAGTTGTTAAACTTGTTATGAGATGTCTTTTTGAGGAGCTCATTGCTATCATTGTGATTGTCCTCTTGAGGCATGCTTATGTGTTTTGGGTTCACCATCATGTGAAATTTGCTGTAGTACTTACCACTTGCCATGTTTAGTTTTGAGGTGACTTAAACTTTCTCTCAAAGATGCCATGATGAAACTGCTGTTTTAACACTTAGTGAAATTTCACTAAGTCTGGAATCTGTAATTTCGAGATGCCATGTTTGCTTGTTGTTCTAGGCCAATCCATGTTTGTTTTGGGGTGACTCTTGATGATTCCTTGTAGTATATATTGTTGGCTATCCATTCATGATCTCACATGCTTATTTGAGTGGCTGTAGCATATTTAACTTTTGCTCCCAAGTTGCAATAAATTACTGCTGTCAGGATTTTTTGGTCAAGTTCAATATGTCCAAGCTTGTTGCTATTGATCCGTGGCTCCTTTGGGGGCGATCCAATGGACTTATTTGCTGTAGGATATGTCTAGTTTGTGTCCATGCCCTTTGTCGTGATGTTTGAGTGCTGTAGCTTAATTATTTCTTGCCCCGAAGTTGCTATGTTGCTGTAATTTTCAGCTTTCGCATGTTTATTGTTTTGTGTGTAACTTTTAGCCCGTAGCTCCGTTTTGAGCAAGTCTTATATGAAACATGGTTGATTTTTCATGTAGATTCATAATATCCTATTGTCATCATGTTTTGAAGCATTTTTCTTGAGTGCATATTTTCCATGCTCCTTGTGCTCCCATAGTGCATCAGTCATGCATCCAGCATATTTTCGTGTGCGCATTGCATCTTGTTGATTCGTGCCTTGTGTGGTTGTGTTGATTAGAGCCGGAAGCTGAGACCGAGTACGAGTACGAGCACGAGGTTACCACCGAGCTTGAGAACGAGGATCCCTCTTACGATCCTATCGACAACTCTTCAGGCAAGATGACCGAACCCCGATAACATTACTATCTTTGCCTATTGCTAGAAGTCTCGATCTATAGTTTTGCCTCGATGCCCATGTTTTCCTGTCAGCCTGCTACTTGTAACAATGAACCTGTTTAACCACCCTACCTATGCGAAACATTGATTGGCTATAAGTACGGTTCGCTCAGCCCCTCTTATAGCATTGTTAGTTGCAGGTGAAGATTGAAGATGCTTGCTTCAACTTAAAGTTTGTTGGGTTATATCACACTATATAAATGCTTAAAATGAAATCATCTATATATTGGCAATGGATGGAAGGCTAAGCCTTTTGCTTGGTGATTTGTTCCACTCATGCCGATAGGAACCGTATAAACCGGTGTTATGTTCCTTGATTATGCGTTCCTCACACGGTTGGGGTTATGGGGCCCCCTCGATAAACCGCTAAGTGCTAAGTCTTTTCCAGCAAGTCCCAACATTGGTACTATTTGCCTAATAACTAAATAACTTGCATAGGGAGTAATTAACCCTCTTTCTTAATCAACAACTCCGGGCCAGTGCTCCACATGAGTGTTGGTCCGAAACGGGGAGTCTGCGGGGCCACCACGAGGAAATTCGAGGTTTGGTAAAAACATGTAGAATCGCCCATCCGGTCGTGGCCTGAGACTAGATACGCGCGGCTATTGTCAGGGTGTCGGCACGCTGGGACGATTTGCTGGATTAGCCTTACCTTAGATCGGAGTATCTTGAGCACGGGATTCCGAGAATACTCGGACCTTCCCACCTTGGAGTTGCGACTCTGCGGATCGTGGGCTTGTCATGGGCCAAGTTGGAACACCCCTGCAGGGTTATGAATTTTCAAAAGCCGTGCCCGCGGTTATGTGGCAGATGGGAGCTTGTTAATATCCGGTTGTAGAAAACTTGACACAATGTTCCAATACACTACCAGCGTGAGTACCGTGACTGTCATTTTCCGAAAGGGGTTTCGGGAGATGAACACGATGGGGTTATGTTTGACTTGATTAGGTTAGGATCACTTAGTGATCATATCTCGACCGAGGCACCTTCTCTTCTCGCTCTCTTTTACGTAAGCTAGGCTAGTGCTGCTGCAACCACTTATTCTTATTCTTTCTTCAGCCTTGTTCCACACCCAAGGCTTATATAGTCGTGTTACCCGGGAACGGGATTGCTGAGTCCTCTGTGGCTCACAGTTACTTCACCACACCGGATGCAGGTCCGATGGTGAGCTATCCAGGTGATGGCACCGAGCTAGACTGGGAGTACGACGAGGAGCGTAGCCGTTACTATGTTCGTTATCCTGATGATCAGTAGTGGTTCTTCTACTAGGATTCGATCTAGACCTGTGGTTTAATATTATGTTTGGTATCTTGTCATTTGGATTTTACCCTTAGATGGGCTGTGATGTTCAGTTGTATGATGATTGGATATGTAATGAATTTGTGTGACGTGGCGAGTGTAAGCCAACTATCTTTTCAGTTTTCCATCCCCTTTTTACATGAGTTGTGCAAAGATACCAAACTTGAGATCATTCCAGCATGGGCTTATATCTCTAAGTTGTGCCTCGACACGTAGGAGATATTGTCCCATCCTGGGCATTACAAAGAGCTCCCCATAAATTTGTGCATTATTTAAGATTTGCTTTTGAATGCAAATGCAAAATCGATTAGGATCATGGGTTACTCTTCCATGTCACATACATCTTGGTGGAGCGCTCAAAATGATAAGATTTAAGCAATAAGCACTCCTCTCCAAAATAACAAGTGAATGATCATACACAATCAAATAGGCACACATTAAGCATAGTATGATATGATCAAGCACATAGAGTATCTCACACACATAAGCAAATTGTAGCAATAACCAAACAACCAAACGAAGTATCTCACACAAAAACCAACAAAAAGAAACAAGACACTCTCTCTCGAAGCCTAATGATCTATACACTTTCTCCCCATTTGGCAACAAGTTACCAAAAACTCAAAAATGCATAGTGCTATGCGTCACTCTAGGCACTATCTCTGGGAGCTGCAGAAGAAGTTTTCTCGCTGGTGGCTCTGGTGTACGGAGATGGCGTGGAGATGAGAGCATCTTCAAACACTTCTGATGAAGTCTGTGGAACTGGAGGTGTTGATACTAGAGGAACAACTATGGCTGTTGCTGCAGGAGCTGAAAGTGTAGGCCTGGACTCATCAACTGGCACAGCTGAAGATCTTGGTCCTTTTGGGACTCTCTGAAAAGCATTTGTCGTATCTCTATCCTCAGCATCTTCCTTGAGCTTCTCCATGGTAGTCTAGATCTCTGTGACCTTCACATCTAGATCATAGAACTTAGTCTCAATGATCCTTTCAAGGCTTGCTTGATTCTGAGTCAAGTTGGCCAAACTCTTCTCAATCCTCAGAGTGGCATCAAGCAGATAACTGAGCTGATCTTGCTTGGTCTTGGAGCTCCAGAAACACCAGCTTGCTTGGCTGCCTTTGCTTGAGAAATCTTCTCTTGTCCTTCAACTGAAGTGGGATGGGATGCATCCATACAACTTCATTGTCCTCGAAATCTGGCCTAAGAGGTAGATTCCTCTTGTCAAGCAGATATGTCCCTTTCTCCAACTTGGAGTTGATAAGCATCTGAATGTGAGGGGCATATCCACAAGACCTTTTTTGGTCTGCTACTGTCCTCTTCATTGTCTCTACAATCAGGCTCATAACCTTGAACTTCTTGGGAACATCAAACATATGGAGCAAGTTGATGGAGGGACCTCGGATCATTCTATGATCTCCTGACTTGGGCAACAAAGTGTACCTCAGTCATGATCCTGCCTGGGCTTGGCATCAAACATATGGAGCAAGTTGATGGTGTTGATGGTGGTCAGACTAGACAGCAGATGATATAGGGAGCCAAACTTGTGAGTCTTCAAATGTTTGTCAAGAATTGGCTTGTACTCCCTCTGTAAACTAATATAAGAGTGTTTAGATAACTAAGGTAGTGATCTAAACGCTCTTATATTTCATTACGGAGGGAGTAAATGTTTGCCATGGAGTCATGATTCTTCGTGGGCTTGGCATACACATCTGTGTCATTTTCATCCTCCTTGGGGGCATTGATCAAACTTGCCCATTCAGCAACAGTTAACTCGTACCTGGTTCCTTCAGTCATCCATACAATTCTACCATCTGGATAGAAATGAGCAGTGGAGTAGAATTGCATGATCATCTCATCATTTCATGCAGTCAGTTTCTTCCCAGCAAACTTGTCAACTCTATTTTTCCTGAAGCTTTCACGCACACGTGGAAAGGAATCAACATGCTCATCGATGTATTTTAAATCAACCCACTTCATGTCACAGAAAATGGGTTTCTTGTCCAACAACACTGTCTCATTGAAATCCTGATGTTCCTTGGTGTGAAATCTATAGTCCACATCAGTCTTTCTCCTGGTAGCATATGGATCAGTCAGTCTCCAAATTCTTAGACCTGCATCATGTCTCAGTTTCATGTTTTCAACAAGAAGATGGGCATCATTATGATCTGGAATTTTTGGCTTAAGCTTCCTGAGCATCATGGACTCATCACCATCTGAGGATTCTTGATCTTGATCTTCCACTTCCTATGGAACATCTGGCACTTGGGCCTTCTTCTTTGCAGCTGCTGGAATGTCTCCAGTGGACCTCTTGGGTGCAGAAGCTTTGGGGGCAGCTTTGGGCTTGGATGGAGCAGCCCTGGCTTTGATGGGATCCCCCGTCAGCTTCTCAGTCTTTGCAGCAGGTGCAATAGGCTCATCAGCATCATCATCATCTCTCATGGATGGCTTGCCAACCACTCTGGCTGTGGACTTCCTTGCTCTCTTCTTAGATCCGGCTGGCTCATCATCTCCTGTTTCAAGAGTAAACACCATGGTTTCTTGAGTGGAGGCTCTGAGTTTTGACATTGGATCTCTCTTGGCAGGGGCCTTCTTATTGAGACCAGGCTTGACAACTCTAGCAGATTCTTCCTTGTTGACAGCCTTCTTCTTTGAAGTGACCTCTTCAGCCAGAAAATCTTCATCCTCACTATCAGAAGTTTTCTTCTTCCTTGTCTTGGTGGCAGCCTATGGCAGATTGCTTGGAGTGCTTCTGCTGCTCTCATAGTAGCTGCTATTGGAGGGACTAGTGCCCTCACTCAGTTGTGCCTGCTCCTCTGACCTGTTCTGACTGTCACTGCCCTCATACATCTCTGAAACTGCAAGCTGACCCTGTGAATAGATATAGTTGAGGTGGAGTGGATGAGCATCACAAGGTGCAGAGATTTTGCAAAACAATTGAGTCAAAAACTTAGTTTTAGGTTTCCACAGAAAGAATTTCGGAGCTACCGATTTGTTAAACTCGGTGACACCGAATCAACTTTGATAGTCTAAACTTGTGAAATTGGTCAGACCGAGACACAGTTCAGTGACTTCGAGATTGCTAGGGTTTCACTGAGATTTGAACTCGGTCACACCGATTAAGAAGTTTCGGTCAGACCGAACATTACAAGTGCAATGGCAAAATCCAAATCGGTGAGACCTATTTCTACAACTCGGTCGGTCTGAGATGAGTTCGGCGGAAACCAACCCTAAAACTTTGAAACAAAACTAATCAATACAGAGTTTTTGCTGGACAGGATGGTCTCATACGTGGCAAGAATTGTGGCATTGACTTTGTGCTTAGAATCAGATTGAGGAAAAACAAAAAGGGTCGAACTCATACCCTAACTTGGCGATGAGTTCGCTACAGCGACAACGGCGGCGGAGATTTCTGTTAATAGCGGCGGAGACCAGCGGCAGGAGGTCACGGGCGATGAGAGGATGATCCGGAGACCTTGAGTTGGCAGAGCTGGATAGGCGCGAGCGAAAGGATTCAGAAAACTTTCCAAGGTTCGGCCCGTGGGTATATATATCCATACCCTATCGGTGTGATCAAGTGGAACGACTCGATGGCACCAAGATGCAAAACTGCTAGCAGTCACTGCAACTCGGTGAGACCGAATTGTTCTAATCGGTTGCATGGAGATTGAAAACCTAGATCAACTTAAAGAACTCAGTATGACCGAAAGGAAAGAATCGACCAGACCGAGATGCACTAAGAGGTTTTGGAAGTTTAAGTCTATGACAAATCGGTGACTCCGAGTGCTCCTCACTCAGAGTGTTCGAATCTGACTTGATCAAACATTGTGATGTAGCCTGAATAGAGTTTGAGACAAGAAAATCATAGATAGCTAGAGGGGTTCTTAGGCATTCTTGTCCATCCATTTGGCAAAATAAGAAAGCCAAACAATCAAAGCAACAAATGGATGTCCTCGAATGACAAAAAAATATGCACATTGCTCACACAATAAGATAGCAAATGAAATATGTGGCAAAGCATGCACAAACATTCTAGCATCTATCGAGCAATTGGCGATGACTAGGTTATCTATATATGAGTATATTGACTTAGGAGTCCAATGAGAACATTTGATCATAGGTCATACCCATTGTTAAAGCTCAAGTGGGGTTACCACTTTTACATAAAGCATTTTTTTGTTCACACCATTAGAGTTGCTTTAGCTCAGTTCTCATAGTAAAGCTCCCCCTAGATGTGATATCTCCCTAAGAGGGATGAACTAACCTTGGGTTTTGTCAATGATGGCTTCATGTAGGTGTTGAAGATGTAGATGCTCAATGTTGATGTAGATCATTTTGGAGCAATCCATTGGAGTGAGTTGCACTTTCAATACCTACATGGGTTAGTCCCACGAGGAACATACAAAGATATCCATGGACATAGAGTGAATTGCACACAAGATGATGTCCATGAAAGAATTAGGTTACTTTGTCCCTTGTCTTACCAACAAGAGGGTTTGTGACTCCTTGAACTTGTGCAACATGTGAAAGTTGATTGCACTTGTCCTTGCCAATATGAATAAGAGTGAAGTATGTTGGCGGAGTCACCCTCAAGAACAATCTAGTTCCTCTTCTTCGAGATCCACACCATCTTGATGGATTCCTTGGAGTTGTATACGTACTTGATAAAGTAGAACTTGACGTAGTCTTGGGAACCCACTTGACCAAGGCCTTAGGAGCTTGTTCAAATGCATCAATCTCTTCTTGAAGCTTGTTCTTCCCCTTTCGCTTGTGGTCTTGTGGTGGAAGATCATCTTGGGCTTGTGTCCCCTTGAAGGAAGTAGGATCATACTTCTCTTGTTGAGGAAAAAACTTTGTCTTAGGGTATTGATCTTCTTCCCACTCAACTCCATTGGCATTGAACTTTCGTTCGAAACCAACACCTTGATTCTTCCGGTGCCTTCCTTGCTTGGGTACAATTTCCTCGAATTGCTTACTCACGGCAAGGCTCTTATAAACACCTTTCTCTATAATTCCCTTCAATAAGCTATTTTCTTGCTCAAGTGTAACTTGGTTAAGAGAATCATCATAGTGGAATCAAGAGAACTACTAGAAGCAACAACATTGGATTTATCATGATTGTTGTTACTACTAGAGGAAGAATATATCTTGTTCGTATTGCTAGACTTTACTTGTGGCATGTAGGTAGACAAGAGTAAACGCTTGGCAATGTAAGAAGAACTTTTCTTACGAATATCATCATTGATTGCTTTTAAGAACTCATGTTCTTGCTCTAGATTTAGCTTTTCAATCCGTAGCTTCTCATGAGTCCTCAAAAGTTCTCTGTGATCCTCTAAGGTAGTTTCATGAGCTAATTTAAGAGTGTTTAATTCTTTAGTTAGATGCTCAATCTTCTCCTTATCATTGTCATTCGTTTTATCTTGATTAGCATGATTAATAGCAATTTCATCATAGATTTCATCACTATTGCTACCAACAAGTAAATCATCTCCTAGCAAATCATCTTCGTCACTATTGATATCAAGATATTCGAGGTGTGATACCTTAGGGACTTTAGCCATCAAGCATCTTCCAATTCCTTCATTTGGTTAGTCAAATATGTCGTACGAGTTGGATGACACAAGAGCAATTCCGGCAACACCTTTATCTTGAGTATCTTCGGAGTCGGAGTAATAGCTTCTCTCAGAGTGGTCATCGGAGTCGGAACCGGATACCCATTTACAAACATGAGCTTGTTCTCTTTGTCTTGTATAGCTCCTTGATGATTTCTCCTTCCTTTCTGAATCCTTGGTTCTACGAGAGGGTCTTCATTCATAAAGATCATCTCTACTCCTTCTCTATCTTGGTGGTGAATCTTCTCTTCTACTTCTCCTTTTGGGTGAGTCTTCTCTTCTCTTGTGTGGAGCCGTACACTCATTTGAGTAGTGTCCGGGTCTCCCACAATTGTAGCAATTCCGATCACAACTAGAAGATCTTTTGTCATTGTAGGACCTTGATTTGGAGTTTCTCTCTTTGCTTCTATTCTTGTAGAATTTGTTGAAGTTCTTCACCATTAAGTTCAACTCTTCATTGAAGACTTGTTTCTCACTTGATGATGTAGGAGCATCACATCAAGCTTTGTAAGTGCCACTAGACTTGTTGTGAAGCTCTTCTATATCCTTAAGTGACATCTCATGAGCAACAAGTCTACCAATGACTTTTGTTGGCTTGAGATCTTTGTAATTGGGCATCATTTGGATCAATGTGCACATGGTGTCATATTTTCCATCCAAGGCTCTCAGGATTTTCTTGATGACGAATCTATCAGTCATTTCTTCGCTTCCTAAGATGGCAATCTCATTTGTGATGAGAGCAAGCCTAGAGTACATTTCAGCGACACCTTCACCATCCTTCATTTTGAACTTGTCAAGTTGACTTTGAAGCACATCCAACTTGGATTCATTGACGGAGTCGGTACCTTCATGCATATCAATCAAAGTATCCTAAATTTCCTTTGCATTGTCAAGACGGCTGATTTTGTTGAATTCTTCGGGACACAATCCATTGAAGATGATACCGAAAGCTTGAGCATTGTATTGCAACATCTTCAATTCTTCAGCGTTAGCTTCACGATTTGGTTCCTTCCCATCAAAGAATTCACCTTGCAAACCAATACACACAATAGCCCAAACAACGGGGTTATGTCCAAGAATATGCATTTTAATCTTATGCTTCCAACTAGCAAAATTAGTACCATCAAAGTAAGGACCTCTACGGTGGTAACTTCCCTCGCTAGACGCCATACTCTCTTAGGTTGTGAAACCAAGGCTATGATCACCAAGGCTATGGAAATCAAGGCAAATGGAGACCAAAGCTCTGATACCACTTGTAGGATGGAAAGTATGTCTAGAGGGGGGTGATTAGACTACTTGACCAAATAAAACTTAGCCTTTTGTCAATTTTAAGTTTTGACAGTTTTTAGCAATTTAGCACGAGTCAAGCAATCTTCCTACACATACAATTCTAGAGTTGTGGCAGCGGAAAGTAAATCATTTCATATGAAGGTAAAGGGAGGGGTTGGAGAGTGCAAACGCACTTGGAGACACAGATGTTTTTGGCCTGGTTCCGATAGGTGGTGCTATCGTACATCCACGTTGATGGAGACTTCAACCCACGAAGGGTAACGGTAGCGTGAGTCCACAGAGGCCTCCACCCACGAAGGGTCCACGAAGAAGCAACCTTGTCTATCCCACCATGGCCATCTCCCACGCAGTACTTGTCTCACTAGGGTAGATCTTCATGAAGTAGGGAATCTCCTTGCCCTTACAAACTCCTCGGTTCATCTCTACAATCTTGTTGGAGGCTCCCAAGTGACACCTAACTAGTCTAGGAGACACCACTCTCCAAAAGGTAATAAATGGTGTGTTGATGATGAACTCCTTGCTCTTGTGCCCAAGTGATAGTCTCCCAACACTCAACTCTCTCTCGCAGATTTGGATATGGTGGAAAGAGGATTTGAGTGGAAAGCGACTTGGGGAAGGCTAGAGATCAAGATTCTTGTGGTTGGATTGGAATATCTTAGTCTCAACACATGACCAGGTGGTTCTCTCTCAGAAAATGAATAGTGGAAGTGTAGGCACGTTCTGATGGCTCTCTCTCTCTCTTTGATGGAGAAGGGTGGTGGGGTATATATAGCCTCCACACAAAATCTAGCCGTTACAAACATTTGACCCAACTCGGTTGGACCGAATAAACAAACTCGATCAGACCGAATCAGTTCAAATTATGAACGTTAGACATCTCGGTGGGACCGATAGTATCAACTCGGTTAGACCGATGCGTTAGGGTTAGGGAAAAACCTCAACTCGGTTTGACCGATTACACAAACTCGGTGAGACTGATTTGGGTAATAGGCTAACAGAGACTTGTCTAGGCAAACTCGGTCGGACCGATTCGCTCATCTCGGTGAGACCGAAACGTTACGAAGAGGAAACAGAGAGTTTGCATCCCCATCTCGGTAAGACCAAACTAATTAGGGTTTGTGGTAGTGGTTATGTCATGTGAACTCGGTGGCGCCGGGTAGATCAAATCGGTGGGGCCGAGTTTGACTATAAGGTTTGGGACATATGGGGAAATGAGAAAGTGGTCGAGGGATTTGGAGCATATTACCAAGCACTTGAGCAAGTAGATCATTAAGCAACACCTCATCCCCTTTTAATAGTATTGGCTTTTCCTATGGACTCAATGTGATCTTGGATCACTAAAGTGAAAATGTAGAGTCTTGAGCTTTTTGCCAAACTTTGTCCTTAGCTTTTTAAGAGGGTCCACATTTCTAATCCATGCCATGCCAGCCATTGAATTATCTCAAATATTTATCTTGAAAGGATATTAGTTCAATGAGCTATATGTTGTTATTAATTATCAAAACCACCCGGGGATTAGTTGCACTTTCACAAACATGGGCCAGTAACGGACCGCATTATGGGCCGTAAATGGGCTAGAGTGGAAGTCGTTCGTTCATGGGCCAACCATAGTGGGACTTTAAGAGGCCAACACGTATAAGGGGATTAATTCTATCGATAGGCATAATGGGTCGTTAATGGGCCATATTTGATGACGCTATGAAAACGGCCTAACGGATTAATGGGCCACAAACTCGCTGACTTTAAGCACGGGCTGAATTTGGCCCACAAGCGGAAAAGGCTAGTAACGGACCATAAACAACTGAATACTATAAACCTGCCCAAGAATAAATGGGCCCTTAAAAGGCCAAAAGATAACAAGAGCTGGGAACGGCCCAATGGAGTAACTGACCGTTAATGGGTAAGAAGCGATATACTGTTCATTATGGGCCAGTTTCACTACGAGCCGTTAATGGGCCAAGAGTTACAAAGGGTCTCATATGGGCAGAAAGATGTCATGGGTCGTGCATGGGCTGGAAGTTGCAACGGGCTGGAATATATTGGACGACCTAGATGAAGCTAGTTGGCCGAATACTGAAAGGCCATAATGGACGTGATTTATCGAGCATCAATGGGTTATATGCGAGCAGGCCGTTAGAAGGCTTTCGATGGGCCGGCCCATTAACCTTTGACCAAGTCAAACATGCTTGCCTTTTGACCTAAATGGGGCATTGTTGGGCCACCCCACGTGTCGGCGTATCATAGGCGCCTCCTGTCTAATGGTTGGTTGACATATGTCCGCATGTGGAGCTGACACGTGGTACCTTCAGCCAATGAGAATTTTACATGTGGAAAATCCCCACTGGTCCTTGCTGTTAGAGGGTTATCGGATCCAAAACTAGACCCGATAGCTTAACGGCGACCCGTTACGGTGGGATGCCACGTGTCGGTTACCCTTGACAAAAGCACTTCCATGACGCACCATTTTTTGTCATGGAAGTGACCGCTTCCGTGATGATACTTTTGGTATTGTCATGGAACACATCTAAGACAGCACAGGTATGACTATCTTGATTCTGTCGTAAAATCATCATGGAGGTACATTCGTGACAGAAAACGTGGCCTACTGTGACAAACACGTATTATCAAGGAAGTGGTTTTGTTTTGTAGTGGATGTCTACTGCACATGTGGTGTAGAGACTGGAATTGGCACTGGTGTAGTAGTGACAGGAGCAGAATGAGCGGTCCTCATGGCTGCAACTGGCACGGATGAAGATCTAGCTGCAATTGGCACAGTCTAAAACCTGTTGGTAGTGGTCTGCTCAGCTCCATCCTTAGCATCATCTCGAAGCTTCTCCACAACATACTGAATCTTTGTGACCTTGAAATCAAGATTATAGGTCTTCTCTTCCACTATTCGCTCTAGGATCTCCTGATTTTTGGCTAAGTTGGCTAAACTTTGCTCAATTCTTAGTGTTGCTTCCAGCAGATATGTCATTTGGTCTTGCTTGGACTTGAGATTAGCTATTGGGGCATTTGGTGTAGTGGCTTCCTTTGCTGCTCTTGCTGCTGCTTCAGAAGCCTTCTCTTGGGTCTCAACTGATGTAGGGTGTGAAGGATCCATCACCACTACATTGTCCTCGAACTCTGGCTGAAAAAGGAGGTGCTCACGGTCTAGTAGATATCTTCCTATACCAACTTTGGAGTTGATAAGCATCTGAACGTGCGGGGCATATCCACATGACCTCTTCTGGTCAGCAGTTGTCCTCTTGATCATATCTACAATAACACTCATCACCTTGAACTTCTGCGGGACATCAAAATAAGTGAATCAATTTGATGAAATGGCCACGGATCATTCTCTCATCTCCGGATTTGGGTAATAGGGTGTGCCTCAAGATATAGTTTGTAGTGCCCAAACCAGCAAGCAGGTGATAGATAGATCCAAGCCTGTGTGTTCCCAAATCCTTGTTGGGAATGCGCTTGTACATGTTGGCCATAGAGTTGTGATCCATCTTGGACTTTCCATGCACATCAACAAATCCTTATGCTTCCTCGGGGGCATGAATAAGTGCAGCCCACTCAGAGATAGAAGAGTGGTATCTAGTGCCCTCAGTCATCCATACAATCCTTCCATCTGGATAACAGTGTGTTGTAGAATAGAACTGCATGATCATCTCATCATTCCATTTGGTTAACTTCTATCCAACAAACTTGTCAACACCTGTAATTCTAAAACTCTCATGAACATGGGGGAAGTAGTCTTCATTAGCACCAATATACTTCCAGTCCACCCATTTCATGTCACTGACGATGGGCTTCTTGTCAAGCAGCATTGTCTCATAAAAATCGTGTTGTTCATGGGTGTGGAAATGGTAATAACAAGTTGTCCTTCTCCTTGCAGAATATGGATAAACTTTCCTCCATTCTCTCTGTCACGCCGAAGATGCAATTCTATCTCGATCACTAGATAAAACTTGTGATTGAGGCACAACCGCATTTCGGGCGCTTAGCAAGATGGACATCATTACATCGTACCATTACATACATAGATGGGGATACATACAATTCATACAACTCCACAAGAATACAATACATTATACACAAGACATTGGACTACGGATGAAAACATGAAAATCACAACGACATCCATCCTGCTATCCCAGGCTGTCGACCAGGAACCTATCCCAAGACTGACGAAGAAGAAGAAGAAAGAACTCCAACACAAGTAAACATCACTCTCACCTCAAGTCATCGGAAACTTGCACCTGCAACTGTTGTTGTCGTATCTGTGAGCCACGAGGACTCAACAATCCCATAACCATGGGTATCAAGACTAGCAAAGCTTAATGGGTATGGAAAAGGTTAAGTGGTGAGGTTGCAGCAGCGGCTAAGCATTGTATGGTGGCTAACTTACGAGTACAAGAATAAGATGAGCATATACGCAAATGGTTGCAAACTAGTAATGATCGCTAGATGATCCGGAACTACCTACGAGTCAAACATAACCCCACCGTGTTCTCTTCTCAAAGTGAAAAGAGACAGTCACGGTTACTCATGCGGTTGGTGCGTTTTATTTCGGATCCTCTGTCAAGTTTTCTACAATTGGACATTAACAAATTCCAATCTACCACATAACCACGGGCACGGCTTTCGATAGATCATAACCCTGCAGGGGTGTCCCAACTTAGCCCATAACAAGCTCTCACGATCAGCAGAGGTAAAAACCCCTAATCTTAGGAAAGGCCCGATCAGACTCGGAATCCCGGTGCACAAGACACTTTGATAATGGTAAAACAAGTCCAGAAAGACCTCCAGGCGTGCCGACACCCTGATAGTAGCCGCGCGTATCTCATCTGAGGCCACGTCCGGATGAGCGTACAGCGACCAAATACCCCAAGTTGCCAAGGGGCGGCGCTGCAAACGACTCTAGTTTGGACCAACACTCATGAGGAGCACTGGCTCGGGTTGTAAATTAAGTCCTCGGGGTCCGGAAAGTCCCTATGAAAATTATTTAGTTATTAGGCAAATGGTAAAACCAAAGTTGGGCCTTGCTGGAGGAGTTTTATTCAAAGCGAACTGTCAAGGGGTCCCCATATACCCTACTGTCGGTGTACAAAAGTAGGGGCTCTCTTTTTTACCCCTTACTTATGCACGGACAGTCAGAGCCACGCGTGTGACCAAACATAACAAAGCAAAGGAGGGAAGCCAGAGATGCAAAGTTGCCAGAACAACGCCAAGACGGCGGCATGAGAAGACCAATCAAAGAGACAGGCTCTCCCCCGACAAGGACTCTTGCCGGGGCGGCCTGCGTGCCCCCGGCAAGAGCTCTTGCCGGGGCGACCTGTGCGCCCCCGGCAAGAGCTCTTGCTAGGGCGATTCGCCCAAACGCCTCCGTCGTGGCCACCCTTGGACCTAATAACTCCAACGCCATCAAGAAACATTGGGGCCAAGGCTCGGGAAGCGCCCGCGTGATGGCATGCAGATCTTTGTGAATACAAAGGTCTATGACTCCCAAGATAAGAACCAGAAGACATGGCGATCGCAAGGCTCCTTGCCGAGGACGCCCACGAGGCCCCGGCAAGGCTCCTTGCCGAAGACACCCCGGAGCCCCAGCAAGCCTCTTGCCGCGGGATGCTCATGGAAGCCCGGGCAAGACCCTTGCCGGGAACAGAAGCAAGACTGTGGCAAGCCCTTGTTGCCCCGTCGCCACCACAGCTCGGTGGCCGACCCACTGGCCCACGCAGGCACCCACGTGGCAATATGTGGTTCCTGGGCCAGCTAATCAAGCACTTGCGTGGTGACATGCAAATCTTCGTGAAGACCCTACCGCCACGCCACCTCGGCTACCTACCTCGCTGGCCTGGACGCGCGTCGCGACCAGACAGAGCGGCGACGGACAGGACGGGCTTCTTTTTCGTCCCCGATAAAGTAAATAGACACCTAAGCAGCGCATTTAATGTGTCTTGTCCCGTAATGGCATGGGATAAGCCTATGCACTGTACAAGTTTCCACCTCCTGTGTGCCACTGTGGCAGCCTGTCGGATTACGGGCTCCGCAAACCCAAGAATTTCGAACACAGGGGCGTGCACGAAGATCTCTCCCACTCACGTCTACCTAGGGCCATGCCCTCGCCCGGTGGTGAGATTCAAGCAAGCAACAAGTAAAATCACACACGAGTTTACCCAGGTTCAAGCCACCTTGCGGTGTAAAACCCTACGTCCTGCTTTGGTGGATTAGCCTCAGGAGGGCTTAAGTATGAACAAGTACAGTGGTTCCTGAGCTCAGGAGGGTCAGGAGGCAAGTGTTCTTGCTCCTTGGTGTGAAGCCGGGGTCGATCTAGATCAGATCAGAATTGAATGCCTCCACAGTGGATACCCTAGCTACTTATATAGGCGGCCAGGGTCCTCTTCCCCCGAAATGTTTAGGCGGGAAGGGATCCCACAACGGCCATTTTGAGCGGGAACACAAGGACGTTCATATCCTGACAAAAGCGGTCTTCGCCTGCAAAGGGATCAGACGATGATGCGATGGTGGGCTCGGTGGTGACATCCTCCCTGTCGTCCTTGCGGTCTTCGTTCTTGTTGCACCGAAGGGGAAACCTTTGTCTCGCCCCTCGGCAACCTGCGCCTGCGCTGTCTCCTTTACACCAAAACGGCAACTGCGCTACTGGCACGCGCTGGCACCCGCTGGCGCGGTGCGTCATTGCTTGCCTCACTGCCTCCTCCTGAGGCAGGCTTGGCCTTGGGTTCTCCGCCCCTCCAGCGCAGCCTAGCCGAGGCCGCTCCTGAGGGTGTCTTGGTGTCGTTCTCCTCGCGAGGCCTAGCCCCCTCGCGAATATCTTGAGCAGCTGGTCGATCAGCTGGGCCATACTAGGCTGTAGTAGGAGCGTGTCGCGGCCCGCGGGCAGGCAAGTCTGGGTACCCTTGTTCCCAGGACGCCGACAGTAGCCCCCGGGCCCAAGGCGCGCATGGAGTTGGCTTCGGGGCGAAGCCATAGTCGAGGACGAAGCGCCGCGGGCCCCAAAAGACTGCGGGCCAGGCTGGCGCGTGAAGGTAGGATGGGACGTGGGTGACTCCGCTCCCCACGCAGCCATGGCAACCGTGCGACTTGACAAAAGTGAATGTCTTTGCTGTAGAGGAGTTATCGCTTCCTTTCCTTCTTGCTCAGATCCCCTTCTCCTTCGCCCCCGGCCTTCCCCAATCGCCTGCATCCTCCAGTGCCTCCAGCAATGGCAAAGAAAAGCAAGGGTGCCGCGCAGGCGTCTGGATCTGCTTTCTCCCACGAGGCGGCGCTCGAGGAGTCCACCATCACCGAGGAGGGGGACTACTCGGAGGTCCAGTATTTCTTGTCGAGTGACCACAACGAGCATGGCCCGACGAAGATCTGGGTTGGGTCTACCGTGGCGCGGACCTTGTCGAAGTCTTGCTACCCCTTCTTCCTCCATAGCGTCTCCGTCGGGCTCGTGCCACCCTTCTCGGAGTTCTTCTACGCCATCCTGAATCACTACCAGGTGCACGCCCTCCACATCCAGCCTCGCTCCATCTTCGTCCCGTCGCTCTTCGCCTTTTACTGCGAGGCGTGTGTGGGGGTGAAGCCGACTGTCGCCCTCTTCCACCACTTCTTCTCCATGCGGCGGTATAGCGAGGGTCCGTGCTCGGGCTACGTCTCCTTCGTCTTCCAGTGCTAGGGCTGCAGGCTGATGACAGCCGGGAAGAAGATAGACACCCACCGGAAGAGGTGGGTCTATCTGGATGCCCAGCGTATTCACCCACGGCTGGCGCTGCCTACTGCTCGTCCGGAGAAACGCGCCTGCTGGAGCGACGCGAAGCTCAACGACCCCTTGCCGAGCCTGTCTTGGCAAGGATCGAGGCTGACCTGGGCTCGAGGCTTGAAGGGGCCCAGATCGTGAAGGAGTTCCTGGGGTAGCGGCTGGCGCCGCTCCAGGCACACTCGCACCCCATGTGGGAGCTGATGGGAGACGATGACAGGCTTCGGCTGCGCTCGGGGACGCTGGCCGAGGTCGACCTGGACCTCGTCTCGATCACTCTCCTAGGGATGGTTCCTCAGGACCTCTCAGGGGCCCATCTGCTGTTGTATAGCTATCCTGACAAAGCCGAGCTGCTGAAGGCCGTGTCAGGCTTCGGGGTGACCGTGTCTGCTCCGCCCACGGTCGACGTGTCCTCTGGTCTTGAGGTGGGGAGCAACGAGGAGGAGGACTCGGAGGAGACCCTGGGAGATGGGGACCGGGTTGACGAGGAGGACACCTCCGAGGCGTCTGCTGAGGAAGTGGTGCCAGGCGCAGGCGCTGCTGGGCGGCCCCAAGCAACCACTCCGCGTCGATCCAGGCGCGCTACGTCCGGAGGGAGCAATGCGGCGACCCCGCCGAGGAGCGCCGTGCTAACGAAGCCGGTGACCGCAGCCACGCCCAAGTCCGTGGCCTCGCGCCTTGCCAGCATCCGGACTGCTGGCACGCCTGTGGCACCGGTGGCCGCGGCCGACCTGCTGATGAAGAGGAGGGCGCGCCTCGCCTCCGATGAGTAAGTGTGCAGTCTCCCGTCATTCCTTGATCGTTGTGTTCCTGACGTATTTCTCTTGGTGCAGCAGCCTGGGTGGCGTGATGAAGAAGGCGAAGGGGGAGGCCACGTTGCGGTGCCTCGGTCCACCTCCTGCTTCTGTCGCCGCGGAGAAGGGTGCCACAACCTTGCGCGCCTCGGCCAGCCAGGCTATCGAGCGCGTGCTGGCGGTGTCGCCTGAGGGCATCGTTGCTGTTTGCGAGGCCGCGGTGGCTCCTGCTCCCACTGCTCCAGCGAGTGGAGCCGGAGCCCCCGAGCCCCTGGTTGAGCAGGCGATCGTGATGGCACACATCCGCCAGTCGGTGCAGCCTGGCCCTGAGACCTTGGAGGCTGCTTCCGCTGCGCTGGGTCGGCTCCGCGCCGAACTTCTGGGTGGTGATGGCCACACGATGGAAGGACGCCTGGGCCTGATCTCTGGGTGGCTCCTGGCAAACAAGTCTGCGCGGGCCTCCTGGAGCCCGGCCTTAGCGGCAGCCGCGTGGGCACGCGATGCTGCGCAAGCCGTCGCACCATCCTTCGAGAAGCACTGCCACAAGGTGGAGAGCGAGCTATAGGCCCTTCGCGGGGAAGGCACCAGGCGCGCCCTGCAGCTCGAAAGGTTGGAGAACGAGCTCAAGGCACATAAGGCTAAGATGTCCCGGCTGCAGTAGGAGCAGCTCGTTGATCGCGTGAGCCTGGAGAAGCTGAAGGCTGAGGCCGAGCGGGCCAAGGTGTCCCGAGCTGCGCGCGACAGTGAAGACGCCCTCGCGGCCTCGGCAACAGTTGGTCACGAGGCCCTCGCCGCCTTCGAGCTCGAGGCCCGTATGGCACTGCAGATTGCCTACGGGGAAGGGTTCGAGAAGCCGTTGGCCACCCCGGAGGATGGCTCCGCCAGGCTCCTTGCCGTGCTCGTGAAGGCCCTACGTGAGGTTACGGCCGCGATCGGCCAGTTAGCAGACACTGAGAGTTGTACGCTCCTTACCTTGGCCCTGACGTAGGTGTGCGGCCACCTTTGTCTCTGCAGCCCCACCCTTGACTTGGCCTCGCTGTCCGAACCCATGACTGCGAGCATGGAGGGCGCGACTGCTGAGGCCCTAGAGGAGAAGGTCAAGGGGCTGGTGGAGACGTTCCTCCGGGTCGCTGCTGCCGCGGCCTAGGAGGCCGAGGCTGGTGATGGCGTGCTTGGTGATGCCTGACCTATTCATGTCCAGATGAGAGAAATGCAGGTGCCTCGGGGAGGCGTAAGGACTCGCTTGATCAGGCTCGTTCCTAAGTGGAAGGCCGCGTCGGGCCCTCCCGACACCTGTAGCAGAATTGAATGCCTCCACTGTGGAGACCCTAGCTACTTATATAGGCGGCCAGGGTCCTCTTCCCCCGAAATGTTTAGGCGGGAAGGGATCCCACAACGACCATTTTGAGCGGGAACACAAGGACATTCCTATCCTGACAAAAGAGGTATTCGCCTGCAAAGGGATCAGACGATGACACGGTGGTGGGCTCGGTGGTGACATCCTCCCTGTCGTCCTTGCGGTCTTCGGTCTTGTTGCACCGAAGGGGAAACCTTTGTCTCACCCCTCGGGAACCTGCGCCTGCATTGTCTCCTTTGCACCAAAACGGCAACTGCGCCGCTGGCACGGGCTGGCACCCGCTGGAGCGGTGCGTCACTGCTTGCGTCACTGCCTCCTCCTGAGGCAGGCTTGGCCTTGGGTTCTCCACCCCTCTGGAGCAGCCTAGCCGAGGCCGCTCCTGTGGGGGTCTTGGTTTCGTTCTCCTCGCGAGGCCTAGCCCCCTTGCGAGGGTCTTGAGCAGCTGGTCGATCACCTGGGCCGTACCAGGCCGTAATAGGAGCGCGCCGTGGCCCGCAGGCAGGCAAGTCTGGGTACCCTGGTTCCCAGGACGCCGACACATCCCCTTTTAGACTATAGAAGGAGGCCCGCGGCATACTGAAGAAGGATTCAGATCCTGGAAAGCTGGACAGGCACCGTAGCTAGCTTAAGAACTCAAGAACACTCAAATATACAACAAAGCAGGACTAGGGTATTACACGTCCTCGCGGCCCGAACCTGGGTAAACGATTGATGTGCTGATTCTTAGACCTGCTCTTTGCACAACCTCGCGCCCGCCAACCGTAGATGGGATTCCAGTGATCCCATAGGTGTCGTTTCGTACCGACATCTTTGGCGCGCCAGGTAGGGGGCACAGTTGTGAAAATCTGGTCTAGCAGTTAGTATAGCAGTTCTTCATGTCCATGGTCTCCCAAGAAGGAAATGACCAAGTGCGGGGCATCATCAGCAAGTACGGTGGACGCCCACACGATGACAAAATAAAGATAAGCCACGCAAGACTTTGAGTAATTCCTTTTCACATAAACGTTATTCTCCTTGGAGATCTTGCTCTCTGTATGATAAACCTGTATGCAATGGGGCCCTTCCACCATTGGCAAAGCCCTCGCCCTGTTTCGAGTCCGCTCAACAGTTTGAGTGGCCGCGTCGAGAACGACAAGGAAGCCTTTCCGTTACTAGCAACGCTTTTGTCCTATTTCGAGTCCGCTCAATAGTTCAAACGGACACGCTGAGAACAGTAAGGTGGTTTTCCCGGCAGCAAGCACACCCAGTAGGCTATTGAGCATCCATCCTCAAAGCACCGCGGCCTAGGTATACGCACCGGCATGCCCACCGAATTTAGCATAGGGTAGACATACATAGAAGGATCAAACAGGAAAATAACATGGATCGCTACAAAATACTGCAGAGTTATATTACAGAAATTGTTGCTGCGTTTCTGACTAAAGATAAAGAAATCTCGGTTGTGAACCTGCAGCGGAAACAAGAAACGGGGTGCCTAATCCTGACGCTGGCCCTCTATCCTCTGAATTCCACCGACGCAATCGATGATGGGCTTGATACGTTCCTTGAGCGCCGTGAGATCTACATCATCCGGCAAGCTATGCAGCGTGGCGTCGAAGTCAAGGTCGGGGTTCCAGTAGGCCACCTTGGTGAGGACCTTGGTCAGGGCGCCCCGGCAGAGCCTCTGGGATTCGTCGGCTAGACAAGCCGCCGGGTCACAGTGGAGCTTTCCTAGGGCCTCAAGAACGCGTTCAAAGAACACGGTCAAGCTGGTGTGGATGGAGAGGTTCACCTCCCGGGAGAACATGAAGCTTGGCATGCCCATGGTGGCAGCTGCGCAGTAATTTCCTCTGCGACGACGACAAGGCGGCTGATCCAGAGGTTCTCGCCCTTTACGTACTCTGTGTAGCCAGTGGCGTCATCCTTCCGCAACCGCTTTTCCTCCTCCGGGCCCTTGTTCAGAGTCTCCGCCCGAGATTTGGCCTCTGTGAGCATTCTCTTGCGGCCCTCCAATTCCAGCTTTAGATTTTTGAGGGAATCCTGGGCCGTGGAGAGCTGTTCGGCCTTGCTGAGGACCTCGGACTGTGCATCCATCAAGGTAGCATCAATCGTGTCCCTCTATGTGGTCAGCCCCATGACCCGCTTGTTCAGGCCATCCCGCTCCACCTCCAGCTCCTTTACCTTGCTGGCGTGGACCCGAGCCTGAGTATTGAGACCCTCAATGTGCTTCTGTTCCAGCTCCTGGGACCGCCGCCCAACAAGCTTGTCAATATCTTCATCCTTGCCGCGGAGTGTAGCGGCAAGCGCCTGCTCACGGGCGACAAGGTCTTCCTCCTGGGAGTTCAGTTGAGCTTGGCGCTGGTTGTGGGCGGCCTCATCATTGGCGGCTTACTCCGTGAGCTCCTCCTGGGCCTTATCAAAATTGGACAGCGCCAGCATGGGGTCTCGGGCGCGCTCGTCCAGCTTTTCCTGGGAAACCCTCAACTCGCTCCGGGCCTCGTCAAACCAGACTTTTGTCTGGGCGACACGCTCCTGGAAGTCGTCCTCCGCCTTATCCACCACTATCGACCTGGACTTTGCCTTGTCCAGGCGGGCACGGTAAAGTACCTGGAGCTTCTGGAAGCTCGCGCTCATGCCCCTAAGAAGTTGCTCCTCTTGAGAACCATCGCCGCAGGCGCCCGGCTCGTCAACGACCTCAAGACCAGCAGCGGCAAGCGCCTCATCATCAAACACCTCCCCCTCAGTTGGCGCCCTCCTGCTTGCCATCCAGGGGAGGTGGACGAACAAGTCATCACTCACCTTCAGGTAACGACCCCAGCCAGAGGCGGCGGAGGAGGAAGGCTGGTCCTCGGCGGCGGCCTTGCCGGCCTCCTCTGTAGCAGCCTCACCGGTCCCTCCGGCGGGCCCGTTGCCGGCCTCGTCGGCGCTGGTGTTGCCGGTCCCTCAGGCAAACCCTTGGGCCGCCTCCACCGTAGTGGCCTTGTCGGCCTCCTCGGTAGCAATCCTGCCGGCCTCGGCCTCGGCGTCTTTGGCGACATCCTCGACGGTGGGCTCGACATCCACCCGGTCCGTCAAGGGAGGGTCTATAAGCCAAAATAAAAAGTGAGGCAGTGCTCAAAGTCAAGACCCAACTTGAAGAAAACAATGGTGAATCATCCATACCAGGCTGGGAAGGAGTGGCGCTCCCCTCGCCAACGATCGCCACCGGGGAAAAGCCACCGACACCCAAGTTCCTGTCCTCCTCCTCCATGGGCGCGGGCTCGGCGGTCGGTGCCCTTGCCGAAGACGATCCTCGGGCGGTGTAGTTGAAGGGGGCGGCGTGTTGGGGGTGGCCCCCTGCTACTTCTTGAGCTTGCGTTGTATTCCCTCGAAGAGGAAAGGGAGATCCAGCACAGTAGCGTAAGTATTTCCCTCAGTTTTTGAGAACCAAGGTATCAATCCAGTAGGAGACCACGCGCCAGTCCCTCGCACCTTCACAAACAAATAAGAACTTCGCAGCCAACGCGATAAGGGGTTGTCAATCCCTTTACGTTCACTTACTTAAGTGAGATCTTATAGAGATGATAGTTTATATTTTTGGTATTTTTGGTTTAATAAAACAACAAATAAAAGCAAGAAAAGTAAAGTAGATGTAGATTGATATGTTGAGAATAGACCCGGAGGCCATAGTTTTCTCTGGTGGCTTCTCTCATGATAGCGGTATTCTACGGCGGGTAAACAAATTACTGTCGAGCAATTGATAGAAAAGCGAATAATTATGAGACTATCTAGGCATGATCATTGTATATAGGCATCACGTCCGAGACAAGTAGACCGAAACGATTCTGCATCTACTACTATTACTCCACACATCAACCGCTATCCAGCATGCATCTAGTGTATTGAGTTCATACGAACAGAGTAACGCCTTAAGAAAGATGACATGCTGTAGAGGGATAAACTCAAGCAATATGATGAAAACCCCATCTTTTTACCCTCGATGGCAGCAATACAATACGTGCGTTGCTGCCCCTACTGTCACTGGGAAAGGACACCGCAAGATTGAACCCAAAGCCAAGCACTTCTCCCATTGCAAGAACTATAGATCTAGTAGGCCAAACCAAAGCAATAATTCGAAGAGACTTGCAAGGATATTATGAGCACACATAAAAAGTTCAGAGAAGAACCAACTATCTTTCATAGATAACCTTGATCATAAACTCACAATTCATTGGATCTCGACAAACACACCGCAAAAAGAGATTACATCGAATAGATCTCCTCGAAGACCGAGGAGAACTTTGTATTGAGATCCAGAGAGAGAAGAAGCCATCTAGATACTAGCTATGGACCCGAAGGTCTGTGGTAAACTACTCAAAACTCATGGTGAGGGCGATGATGATGATGATGAAGGCCTCCGTGATGGATCCCCCTCTCGGAACAGGCTCCAAGATGGGATCTCCACGGGAACAGAAGCTACGGCGGTGGAATTAGGGTTTTCTCTCTGCGTATGGAGTTCTAGGGTACGTAGGTATATATAGGAAGAAGGAGGTCACCGAGGGCCGTGTGGGCCAGACTCGAGGTAGGGGGCGCGCCCCCCACCCTCGAGGGCTGGCGCTCCGTCCCCTGACTTGGTCCGAAGATTCCCGAGTGTGATTTCCTCCAAAAATATCTCTCGCGAAGGTTTCATTCCATTTGGACTCCGTTTGATATTCCTTTTCTGCAAAACCCGAAAATAGGCAAAAAATATAGCAATCTGGACTGGGCCTTTGGGTTAGTAGGTTAGCCCCAAAATGATATAAAAGTGAATGATAAAGCCCATTAAACATCCAAGACTTCATAAATAATAGCATGGAACAATAAAAAATTATAGATACAGTGGAGACGTATCAAGCATCCCCAAGCTTAATTCATGCTCGTCCTCGAGTAGGTAAATGATAAAGAAAATAATATTTGATGTGGAATGCTAACCAATATAGTTTTTCAATTAATTCTCTTAATTGTGGCATGAATGTTCAGATCTGAAGGTTTCAAGATAAAAGTCTATATTGACATAAGAAATAACAATACTTCAAGCAATACTAACAAAGCAATCATGTCTTCTCAAAATTCTATGGCTAAAAATAGTTATCCCTACAAAATCATATGGTCTAGCTATGCTCCCTCTTCATCACACAAAATATTCATATCATGCACAACCCCGATTTCAGCAAAGCACTTGTTTTCATACTCTATTCTTTTCAATCCTTTCAACTTTCACGCAATACATGAGCGTGAGCAATGGATATAGCACTATGGGTGTAATAGAGGTGGTTGTGGAGAAGACAAAAAAAGAGGAAGATAGTCTCACATCGACTAGGCGTATCAACGGGCTACGGAGATGCCCATCAATAGATATCAATGTGAGTGAGTAGGGATTTCCATGCAACGGATGCACTAGAGCTAAATATGAATGAAAGCTCAACAAAAGAAACTAGTGGGTGTGCATCCAACTTGCTTGCTCATGAAGACCTAGGGCATTTGAGGAAGCCCATCGTTGGAATATAGAAGCCAAGTTCTATAATTAAAATTCCCACTAGTATATGAAAGTGACTAATCATGAGACTCTCTACAATGAAGATCATGGTGCTACTTTGAAGCACAAGTGTGGAAAAAGATAGTAGCATTGTCCCTTCTCTCGTTTCTCTCATTTTTTTGGAGGGGCTTTTTTTATTTGCCCCTCTCTATATTTTTTTGGGCCTTCTTTTTTTTGGCCTTTCCTCACACGGGATAATGCTGTAGTAATGATGATCATCACACTTTTATTGATTTACAACTCGATACTACAACAAGTATGACTCTACATGAATGCCTGCGGCGGTGTACCGGCATAAACAATGAATCATGTGTGACATGTATGAAAAATTATGCATGGTGGCTTTGCCACAATTACGATGTCAACTACATGATCATGCATGGCACTATGAGAATATGATGCGTGTCATATAAACGGAATGGTGGAAAGTTGCATGTCAAGATATCTCGGAATGGCTATGGAAATAACATGATAGGTAGGTATGGTGGCTGTTTTGAGGAACAATATGGTGGCCGTTTTGAGGAAGGATATATAGTGGGTTTATGGTACTGGCGAAAGTTGCGTGGTACAAGAGAGGCTAGCAATGGTGGAAATGTGAGAGTGCGTATAATCCATGGACTCAACATTAGTCATAAGAACTCATATACTTATTGCAAAAATCTACGAGTAATCAAAAACAAAGTAATCAACGCATGCTCCTAGGGGGAGGTTGGTAGGAGTTAACCATCGCGCGCCCCGACCTCCACACAAAGGTTGGCACTCTACAAATACCTCATGCTCTAACTTCGTCACATAGCGGTTCACCATACGTGCATGATACGGGAATCGCTAACCTTAATGCAAGTATTCTTCAATTTCATAATAACTCCACTAGCATGACTCTAATATCACTATCATCATGTCTCAAAACAATTATCAATCATCCAACATCTCATTCTATTCAATGCACTTGGTGTGAAAATTTTACTACATTGACATTGGATGTTTATCATGTGAAGACTAGTTTTTTAGCCTAAACACATTACCATGCTGTTTTAATAGACTCTTAACTAGATATAAGTGAAGCATGAGAGTTCAACAAATTCTACAAAATATTACCACCACCGTGCTCTAAAAGATATAAGTGAAGCACTAGAGCAAAAACTATTCAACTCAAAAGATATAAGTGAAGCACATAGAGTGTTCTCATAATTTCTAGGCCATATTTAACTCTCTCAAATAGGTGTGTCCGGCAAGGATGATTGTGGCAAACTAACAAGAAAATACTCCAATTATACAAGACGCTCCAAGAAAAACACATAGCATGTTGCGTTCAGGAGTTATCAATCCCTTTACAGTCACTTACGAAAGTGAGATCTGATAGAGATGATTGTTTATATTTTTGGTATTTTTAGTTTATAAGGACAGCAAATAAAAGCGATAAAAGTAAAGTAGATGTAGAATGATAAGTTGAGAATAGACCCGGGGGCCATAGTGTTCTCTAGTGGCTTCTCTCATGATAGCGATATTCTACGGTGGGTAAACAAATTACTATCGAGCAATTGATAGAAAATCGAATAATTATGAGACTATCTAGGCATGGTCATTGTATATAGGCATCATGTCCGAGACAAGTAGACCGACTCATGCCTGCATCTACTACTATTACTCCACACATCGACCGCTATCCAGTATGCATCTAGTGTATTGAGTTCATAAGAACAGAGTAATGCCTTAAGCAAGATGACATGATGTAGAGGGATAAACTCAAGCAATATGATATAAACCCCATCTTTTTATCCTTGATGGCAACAATACAATGCGTGCCTTGCTGCCTCTACTGTCACTGGGAAAGGACACCGCAAGATTAAACCCAAAGCCAAGCACTTCTCCCATTGCAAGAACTATAAATCTAGTAGGCCAAACCAAACCAATAATTCGAAGAGACTTGCAAGGATATTATGAGCACACATAAAATGTTCAGAGAAGAACCAAATATCTTCCATAAATAACCTTGATCATAAACTCAAAATTCATTGGATCTCGACAAACACACCACAAAAAGAGATTACATCAAATAGATCTCCTGGAAGACCGATGAGAACTTTGTATTGAGATCCAGAGAGAGAGAAGAAGCCATCTAGATACTAGCTACGGACCCGAAGGTCTATGGTAAACTACTCACAACTCATGGTGAGGGCGATGATGATGATGAAGAAGAAGAACTCCATGATGGATCCCCCTCCAGTGGAGCTCTAGAACAGCCTCCAAGATGGGATCTCACGGGAACAGAAGGTACGGCAGTGGAATTAGGGTTTTCTCTCTGTTCACGGAGGTTTTGGGGTACATAGACTTATATAGGAAGATGGAGGGCACCGGGGGATGCTCGAGGGGTCCACGAGGCAGGGGGCGTGCCCTGGGAAGGGGAGCATGCCCCCCACCCTCGTGGGCCACCTCTTGATCCCCTGACGTGGTTCTCAAGCTCCGCGTGCGTGATTTTCTCCAAAAATATCTCTCGCAAAGGTTTCATTCCGTTTGGAATCCGTTTGATATTCTTTTTCTGCGAAACCCTGAAACAGGCAAAAAACGGCAATCTGGACTGGGCCTTTGGGTTAGTAGGTTAGTCTCAAAAATGATATAAAAGTAAATGATAAAGCCCAGTAAACATCCAAGACTTCATAAATAATAGCATGGAACAATCAAAAATTATAGATACATTGGAGACGTATCAAGCATCCCCAAGCTTAATTCCTGCTCGTCCTCGAGTAGGTAAATGATAAAGAAAGAATTTTTGATGTGGAATGCTAACCAATATAGTTTTTCAATGTAATTCTCTTAATTGTGGCATGAATGTTCAGATCTGAAAGTTTCAAGATAAAAGTATATGTTGATATAAGAAATAACAATACTTCAAGCATACTAACAAAGCAATCATGTCTTCTCAAAATACTATGACTAAAGAAAGTTATCCCTACAAAAGCATATAGTCTAGCTATGCTCCCTCTTCATCACACAAAATATTCATATCATGCACAACCCTGATTTCAGCCAAGCACTTGTTTTCATACTCTATCTTTTCAAACCTTTCAACTTTCACGCAATACATGAGCATGAGCCATGGACATAACAATATGGGTGTGTCGGGGGAAACTGTCCGCCACGAGCACCTATGGGACCGGAGCCCCTTGTTCGTGCGGTAAGAGGACGGAGGGAGCACGAAGAGCAGATCGAGGAGATCACGCAGGCAGTTTACCCAGGTTCGGGCCGCGATGGACGCGTAAAACCCTACTCCTGCTTAGTTTGTATTGAGTTGGAGAGCTCGGGAGCTTGAAGAACTAGCTACACCGAGCGTATGAGCGATCTAGGTTCCGAACCCTTTCTACGTTGTGCATGGGCCTCCTTTTATAGTGCAAGGGGTCACCGACAGGTGTCAACGTAGGAGAAAGGGGTAAAAATGTAAAAGAGGTGGTAGTTGTAACAGTGCGGGAATAGTGGAGCTACAGTGTATGAACAGTGGTCGCTACCTACTTTGACAGTGGGGGACAAGAGCATTTAATGCCCGTCGCCGTCGACCCCAAAAGCGCCCGCCCTTGCGTCTCCGTTTGCCACGGCGATGGCTTTACCACCGTGGAATGCCACCGTGTCCCCCAGGCTGCACAGCCATCCGCCACGCGTCCCTGGAATGGCCCCAGGGCGACGTGTGGCTCGATGAGCTGGAGCGTGGGCACACAGCGCAACTCTCCCCGGCAAGCACCTTGCCGGGGTCTTGACCTTGCCGGGCCCGGGAGCTTGTCGGGCTCTGAAGCTTGTCGCTCCCCGGGCCCAGCCGGGGCGCATATAGCACCGAGGCATGTCTTCTGTGATATAATCTTCTAGTCTTCCTGGCAAACTCCTCTTGCCAGGGCCTTGCGTGAGTGAGGTAACTTTGAGCCTGGAACGGCCTTCCCGGCAAGCTCCACTTGCCGGGGTCTCGATCTTCTGTCTTGTATACTTTGTTTTTGAATGGTTTTATATGGAGCAGGAAGGTCTCCGGCGAGCGCGTGGTAGGCCCTGCCGCGGGAAGCTGCTACTGCCCGTGCACAAGTTGGGGTACTGAGGGACCCCTACCTTAGTACACCGACAGGTGCCCCCGGGCCTGGGCCACACACGGTGCCGAGCGCTGTTGGGCCAGGCCCAAAACAATGCACGGGCACGCGCGGCCCACGGCACGCCGAATCCACTTCCGCATCCGCCGCGTCCCCCCGTAACGGCACGCGTCGATTGCGGCGTCATGGGATGGGACCTGGCCACGTTCTTTTAATGGAAAGAGCGAAACGCCCCCCACTTCCCCATAAAAGCAGAGGAAGCAGGAGCGGTTCCCCTCCTACGCCTTCATTGCCTCTTCTTCCATCTCCAGAGATCCCCTTTGCGCTCCGCCTCCACACCTCCTCCGCCGTCTCCCGCATCTGCGGCGCCGCCGGACTCTTCGTCCCCCTTCCCTCGCCGCCTCCGCCATGGCCCCGAAGACCGAGAAGGCGAAGGCGGAGAAGACCAAGAAGGAGAAATCGGAGCAAGCGGCGAGGCTCACCTTGTTGCGGAAGCGGAACGTCGTCTTCTCGCCGAGGCTCAGCGCGCGGGAGCTCTGGAACAAGTACTACTTGTTCTGGGCCAAGAAGACCAAGGCGCATCCCCGCACCCGAGCCTATCCGGCCGCCGCCAAGGACAATTACCCCGGCGGGTATTTCTTCTTCGCGGCCTTCTTCCACTACGGCCTCTGTCCCCCTTTTTCCGACTTTTTCTGTGATATAATGCACACCTACGGCCTCCATCTTCTAGACTTCACCCCCAACGCCATCCTCACGATGGCGGTTTTCGCACACATGTGCGAAAACTACATTGGGATATATCCAAACGTAGCGCTGTTTAGGAATTTCTTCACCCCTAGAGTAGAAGCCGGCGCTCCCCTCTCCGGGGGGATTTCTTGGGTCTTCCGTTTGAATAAGAAGGAGTCCTACTTGCCGGGGGAGCTCCGCGGCAAGTGGGAGGAGTGGCGTGCAGACTGGTGTTGGATTGTCGAGGACGAGCCGCAGCCCTTCACCGCGCCGCGCACAACAGCTATCGTGCGCGGCAGGGACTGGAGTGAGTTGGATTCGGACGACGGCAAGCTCGACGTCGCCCTCATCAGAATTCTTCGTCTCCGGGTAGCAAGGTTGTCTGTCGGAGAAGTAGGCACAGATTTCCTCCGCCGCCGCATCGCCCCTCTTCAAGATAGGAAGAGGCCGGCCTGGGATTACGGCAACGCGGCGGACATAATGAGGCTGCGCCCCGGGCTAAACTTCAACTTCACGTCGCTGGAGCTGAAGGGGATGGTCCGGGAACTATTTAAGCATGACCCGGCCCACCCAGAGTGGTTCAGAGCTCCCCGGGGAGTGGTGCCTCTCTGCAACAGCACGGCCCGGGATTCCCTTCGCACTATGATGCCCGCGTGCGACTCGCATGGCATCGACCGCACATGGATTCCGCCCAAGCCAGACGTCATCTTGAACTTCTTCGACAACCTGGTGGAGGTGGCGAAGAACAAGGACGAGATCAAGGGGCTCACACGGGACACCACCGACCAGGAGATAGCGTATATAGCTTCTCGGGTTGAAGAGGCCGCTGCAGCCGCAACGGCAGGAGAATTTGGCTTTACGCCCGAGGAGGCAGAGGCTGCGGAAACGTCCTGCCAAGCAGAGGAGGCGGAGATCCGCAGGCTGCTGAAGCTTCCTCCTGACGAGCTCGCCGAGGTCCCTTCCTTGAGGCACTCCGGGATCCCCGGAATCCTGACCGAGGCCGCGGCGAGAGGCAGCGCCGCCGGAGGAAACAGAGGCGCCGCAGGGAGCGGAGGCGTCGGAGGGAGCGGAGGCGCCGGAGGGAGAGCGGCCACAGTGCAGGGCGCTGGGCCCAGCAAGCCCGCCGAGGAGGAGGAGGAGGAGGAGGACGCCGGAGCCGACGAAGACTCCGACGGATCCCTGGGGCTCTACGCCGACGACCTCTCCTCGTCATCGGAGACTTCCCCGCCTCGGGCAAGCCCTAGGCGCTCTCCGCTGAAGCGTCTCCGTAAGACGGCGACAGGGACGAGGGCGCAGGCGCCCCGGCAACAACCAGCTCGCCGGGCGGCGCGAGCTACCCGGGGGAGCCAAGCTGCGACGGGGGAGCCCGCCGCACCAACCACGGCGGGGGCGACCCGCGCGCAGGCCACGGCGGAGGCGACCCGCACACAGGCCACGGCGGAGGCGCCCCGCACGACAGCGCCAAGCGGAGGAGGGTCTTCGTAGAGCGGAGCGGCTGCTCCGCCTGCTCCCCGGGCCTCGGCGTCCACAGGGGCCGGGGCCTCGCAGCCCCCAGCCCCGGGGACCGCCAAGCGCCCGAGGGAGTCCTCGCCTCCTGCTCCTCGCGCGGACGCGCCCCAGGTGGCCTTTGACTTCTCCGCCCTGAGCGACGACGACGACGAGGAGGAACAGGAGTAAGAGCTTGAGGTCTTGCATCTTCTTTAATATTATCTTGATTATTGTTGATGCTGATCTTGCTTTTGTTTTGATCCCAGGACCCTGGCCCAGCGAGTGGCGAAGAAGGCCAAGGTGCCCGTGGTCGAGGTCGCGGACGACTCGCCCGTCGCGGCGACAGGGGACGTGCCGGAGACGAGCCTGCCGGACCCGAGCACTGCTCCGAGGAGCAGCCCCCAGCGCAGCCCCCAGCGTAAGTCTGGGTTTCATACTTCCGCTTTGCCAGGTGCGCTTGAGGATTCTGTCCTGTGCTAATATCTTGATGTTTTTGTCTTGTCTTGATTGTCTTGGGCAGAGGTGGAGCCACAACCACAGGAGCATCCCGAGGTTGCTCCCGAGGAGTCGCGGGCCCCGCCGTCCCCACCAAGGCCGAACTCCCCGGCAAGGGAGAGCACTCCGCAAAGGGCGGGTACTCCGCCAAGGGCGAGTACCCCGCCAAGGGCGAGTAGCCCGGCGAGGGCGGCCACTCCGCCAAGGCAGAGCTCCCCGGCGAGGGAGGCCGCCGCTGACGACGTCCGTCAAGGTAAGTTCCGTAACTTTGTCTTCTTGGATTCGTCTCTTTTTGGATATTTGCTTGAACTTCTTCTTCTTTTTCTTCTTCCTCTAGATCCTCCTCCCCCAGAACGAATGGAGACGGAAACCATTGTCGTGGAGGAGGGCGCGCAGGGCGACGGCGGCAACGCCCCTGTCGCTGAGGACACGGCGGGAGCCGCCGAGCCGGCTGCGGAGGAGACTGCCCCGACTGCAGACGCAGCGGCCGGGGAGGGGGACGGCGACCGCACTGCCGGCCCGGAGGCGGCAGGAGCATCAAGTGCTGCACCGGCCGCCGACCCCTCCGCCGAAAAGGAGCAGGCGGGCTACTATCTCGAAGCTCCCAACGGCGTCTTCATCCAGGTGCCGTGGGGTTCTTCGTCGCGAGCCCCCGCGGAGGGCGAGGCCTTCGATGGAGAAGTTCTCGCCTCCGCAGGACTGAAGATCGTCGAGGCGCCCGGCGGAAGCGACGGGCCCGAAGAGGAGAAGCTGCTTCATCAGCTCCTGGCCCTTTACCGGGCCAGGCAGGCGAAGCTTGCGTCTCGGGAGGCCCTTGCCGCCAAGGCCGCCGTTGAGATGGAGAAGCGCGCGGCGGAGCTCCGCGCCGCCAACCAGGCTGCCCTCCGCGACGTGGCGGAGGAGCGCGAGAGGCTCGCCGGGGAGTACCAGGAATGGCTGCTGGAGAAGGCTGAAGCCGAAGAGCAACAGCGACTTGCCGGGGTGGAGCTGTCCCGGCGAGAAGGAGAGGTCGCCCAGCGGAAGGTCAACCTCGACTCCCACGAGGAAGACCTTGCCGCTCGGGAGCAGGCCCTTGGCGGAGAGCTGAAGGAGGCGAAAGCCGCCGCGGCTGCCACGGAGACCGCCAAGGAGGAGCTCGCGGCCAAGGTTGCGCAGCTGGAGGAGTCGTTGAAGGCGAGTGTGGAGAGGGTCACCGCGCTCAACACACAGCGCGAGAAGGACGCCCACACCAACTCCGAACTCCAGGTGCGCCTCTCCAAGCAGGGCGACGAGCTGAAGGCCGCCAAGGACTCCATTGAGGATCTGGAGCTGAAGGTTTCCATGTTGAAGAACTCGCTCGACGCCGTCCGGGACCGGGAAACCAAGCTGAAGGAAGAGCTCCGCAGGGAGCGAGGCTTGGTGGAGAGCGCCAACACTACGGCCGAGAATTTCCGCCGGACTGTCGAGGTGTGGACCGAGGACTTGGTGTCTTCTGCATCCAACATCGACCAGGAGCTGCTGGCGCTGAAGTTGGAGCATCTCATCTACTCTCCGGACCCAAACCTCCCCCACAGCGCCAAACTCAGCCTCTTCTTCAGGGGGATCGCGCAGGCTCTTGCAGATCTTCGGAAGAAGATTCCCGCGCAACTGGCCGAGGAGTCGCGCCAGCTCTGCACGGGAACCTTGGAGCGCGTACTGACGAAGATTGTATACCGCAATCCCGGTATAAACCTCACCAACGTTCTCCGCAGCTTGCCGGCCGACGCGAACATGGAGGCGCTGAAGGCGCAGGTCGCCCACATCATTGCCAAAGTGAACAAGATCTCCAGGATCGAGGGCGACCGCGTAGATTAGGCCTCCTTTTCCTTTATCTCTTTTTGTTGCTGCATAGGGTGTTATGAACTCATTAATCATTGCGACAAGTTATCCTTTGTAAGATATTTATCTTTATCTTAATCAATCAGTGCAATGTTATCTTCCTTGTCTTGGTCATCTACTTTGTATGTTTTTCACCCTACGCTCCCGGGAAGCTTGCCGGTAAGGGGCCCTTGCCGCGAGCGCTGAGTGCTGGACTCTGAGCAGCCTGCCGGCCAAGGCCTTACCGGCAAGCAACCTTGCCGCAGCTAGTCGCAACGCACTCAGCTTGTTGAGTGAACTCGAAAACGAACCAAGGGCGCGACACTTGTCGCAGCTCACTTGAGTCGTTGAGCGTACTCGAAAACAAGATAAGGGTGCGGCTACCCACGGGTAGGTTCCTCCGCGCACAGGTTTTCCATACAAAGCGTGGTTGTTCAAGGAAGACAACTAAAAATTTAAAAATTTGAACTGCTCAAATTCTAATAACTTAGCTTTTACATATTGCTTGCTTCTTGGTAAGGCTTCTCTTTCTTGAACAACACTTGGTTCCTCTTCCAACTCCTTCCCCCCCGGCAAACTTGTGCGCGAGGAACATTCCTTCTGCTTAAGAGGCAAGAAAAAAGAAGAGGGAAACAAGTATATGGCCTTTCGGCGTGCTAATGCTTACCGGATATGTACGTTGCACAAGATGCCAAATAACACATGCAAATAGCAGAGAAAAGCATGTAAAAGGCAAATAGCGCAAAACACAAAAAACTTTACTGATGCACGGGGTCTGCGCCCGGCTTTGTACAAAGGGTTACATGCAACAGCGGCAAAGCTTGTACAAAAGGTGGTTGCCGGAGCGGATCACGGCAACCGCGCCTTATGGGTGAAACTTGCGAAGATGCTCTATGTTCCAGGAGTTGCTCACCGGTAAGCCTTCTTCGGTCTCGAGGCGGACAGCGCCGGGCCTCGTGACTTGTCTCACCCGATAAGGGCCTTCCCACTTCGGTGTCAACTTGTTGGAATTCTTGGCGGACTAAACATGCCGAAGAACAAGGTCGCCTTCCTCGAGACTCCTGGCCTTGACCTTGCGGCTATGATAGCGGCGCAAGGCTTGCTGGTATCGAGCAGCTCGTACAGCAGCCTGGAGACGATCCTCCTCGAGGAGCAATGCATCATCTTGCCGCAGTTGCTCTTGCTCGAGCTCATCATAAGCGAGCACTCGAGGAGATCCGTATACGAGTTCCGTGGGGAGAACTGCCTCTGCTCCATAGACTAGAGCAAAGGGTGTCTGTCCGGTGGCTCGACTTGGTGTCGTTCTGATTGACCAAAGAGCCGCCGGTAGCTCCTCTATCCAGTTTCTTCCGCACTTGCGCAACCTGTCAAAGGTCCTTGTCTTGACTCCGCGCAGCACTTCAGCATTGGCCCTCTCCGCTTGACCGTTGCTCCTTGGGTGAGCAACAGAAGCGAAACAGACCTTGGCGCCAAGGTCTTGGACGTACTGCATGAAGGTGCGACTAGTAAACTGTGTACCGTTGTCGGTGATGATCCTGTTAGGGATTCCGAAACGGCAAACAATCGACCTGAAGAACCTGACCGCTGATTGTGCTGTCACCTTTCTCACTGGTTCCACTTCTGGCCACTTTGTGAACTTGTCGATTGCAACGTACAAGTACTCAAAGCCCCCGACAGCACGGGGGAAGGGGCCGAGGATATCGAGCCCCCAGACCGAGAAGGGCCAGGACAAAGGGATTGTTTGGAGAGCTTGAGCTGGCTGATGAATTTGCTTCGCATGGAACTGGCACGCTTCACACTTGGTTACTAGTGCAGTTGCATCTTGGAGGGCTTCTTGCCAAAAGAACCCTTGCCGGAAAGCTTTCCCGGCAAGCGCCCTTGCGCCAACGTGGTGGCCACATATGCCTCCGTGTATTTCTGCCAACAGCTTCTGTCCATCTTCCCTGGAGATGCACTTCAATCTGACACCGTTGAGTCTTCTTCTGTACAGCTCGTTATCCACGAACTGGTACATACTTGACTGCCTGGTTATCTTCTCTATTTCTTCTGGGTCGTCGGGAAGTTCTCCAGTTTGCAGAAAACGGACGATCTGCTGCGCCCATGCCGGAGCCCGGGGCTCAACGGCAAGGACTAAAGGCATGAGGGCCGCTGCGGGGACCTCAGCTTCTACGGCAAGAACCTCTGGTTCTGCCGGAGCTGATGATCCCCCGGCAAGCTCGCTGGGGTGAGGCTTGTCGGGAACACTTGCTTCAACTGCACAGATCCTTGGATCTGCAGGAGCAGACTGTTCCTCAGCGTTCTGATTGCTGATCTTGGGGACCTTGGCGGCGGTTTCAGGAAGATCCGCCGGCAAGTAGTCGCCGGAGACCAACTTTCTCTTCTTGGACTGCCCAATTGATGGTGTAACGGATGGTTGAGTCAGCTTGAGCAAGAAGGTCCCTGGTTCCACAGGTAACTTCATCGAAGCACACTTTGAAAGGCCGTCTGCAATTTCATTCTGAGCTCTCGGGACGTGCTCCATTTGCAGACCTTCAAAGTGCTCTTCAAGCTTCCTCACTTCATCTACATAAGCTTCCATCAAATGGCTCTGGTAACTCTTGTTAACTTGCCGGACCACCAACTGAGAATCTCCCCGCACAATCAGCTTCCTGATCCCAAGTTCGGCCGCAATCCTGAGGCCGGCGAGCAAACCTTCATATTCAGCAGTGTTGTTTGTCGCTTGCTCTCTTGGGAAGTGCATCTGGATAACATACTTGAGGTGCTCCCCGGTGGGCGCGATGAGTACCACGCCAGCACCGGCGCCTTGCAGCGAGAAGGCACCATCAAAATACATTACCCATTCACTTGTCGCTTCTTGTACGGGTGCACTTGTTTCTTGGACTTCTTCATCGGGCGTCGGGGTCCACTCAGCTATGAACTCTGCCAAAGCTCGACTCTGTATGGTTGAGGTACTTTCAAACTTGAGTCCAAAGCTCGACAGCTCCAGTGCCCACTCAACGATCCTGCCTGTTGCTTCTGGATTGTGCAATATCCTCTTCAGCGGAAAGCGAGTGACCACTGTTATCTCATGTGCCTGGAAGTAACGGCGCAGCTTTCTCGAGGCCATGAGGAGGCCGAAAAGCAACTTCTGCACCCCGGAGTATCTTGATCTAGCCCCCTGCAAGAGGGAACTCACAAAATACACTGGGCGTTGCACCATCTTCTTCCGCACGTCTTCCTGTTCCTGCGCAGAGTTGTCCTTGTCGGGGCCAGAGCTTGTCGGAGCAGCCCCCTGCTTGTCGCTGGATTCGCTTGCCGGTGGTGCAGATTCCTCGTCGGCCTCCCTCTCCGCTACTAACGCAGCACTAACCACCTGGTTGGTTGCCGCTAGGTATAGCAGCAACTTTTCCTGTGGTCTAGGTGCGACGAGTATTGGAGTGGAGGATAGGTACCGTTTCAAATCCTGCAGCGCTGCCTCCGCTTCCGGAGTCCACTTCATGGGACCTGCCTTCTTCAAGATTTTGAAGAAAGGTAGGGCGCGTTCTGCAGACTTCGAAATGAACATACTGAGGGCAGCTACACAACCTGCAAGCCTTCTGACATCCTTGACGCGCGTCGGGGCCTCGATCTGCTCAATGGCTTTAATCTTGTCGGGGTTAGCTTCAATCCCCCTCTGTGACACAAAGAACCCGAGAAGCTTGCCGGAGGGGACTCCAAAGACGCACTTCTCGGGGTTCAACTTGAGCTGTATCTTGCGCAGGTTCTGAAATGTCTCTTCCAAATCTTGAATCAGGGTATCCTTGCTCTTACTCTTCACCACGATGGCATCCATGTAAGCCTCTACATTTCTGTGGATCTGTGGCTCGAAAGCAGTGTGCACTACCCTTGCAAATGTTGATCCTGCATTCTTCAGTCCAAATGGCATGCGTATGAAGCAATAAGTGCCACATGGAGTGATAAATGCAGTCTTCTCTTCATCCTCTTTGGCCATAAAGATCTGGTGGTAGCCTGAATATGCATCAAGAAAAGGGAGTAGCTCACATCCGGCGGTGGAGTCAACGATCTGGTCAATACGCGGCAAAGGGAATGGATCCTTGGGACATGCTTTATTCACGTCGGTGAAGTCTATACACAGTCTCCACTTCCCATTGGCCTTGCGCACGACGACTGGGTTTGCTAACCACGTCGGATGAATCACACCTCTAACTAGGCCTGCTGCCTCTAGCTTCTTGATTTCTTCAGCAATGAATTCTTGGCGCTCCACGGCTTGCTTCCTCACTTTCTGCTTGACGGGCCGCGCATGAGGACAAACAGCAAGCTTGTGCTCAATTACCTTCCTGGGAACACCGGGGATGTCAGATGGTTGCCAGGCAAACACATCGACATTCGCCCGCAGGAAGGCAACGAGCGCGCTTTCCTATTTGCTGTCAAGCGTGGCACTGATGGTGAAGGTACCACCAGTGCCGTCCTCCTTGGCGGACACCTTCTTGGTTGCCGGAGGAGCGGCCATCCCCTTTCTACACTTGCCGGTGGAGCTCGATGGAACGTCCTCGACGGCAGCGCAGCACTCCGAAGAGGTGCGGTTGCCGGAGTGGGTCCCAGAGCACTTGCCGGACTTGGTCTTCGTCTTCTTCCCCCCGGGAGCTTCAGCGGCAAGTGTATCCTTTTCTGCCGCAGCTGCTGCGTCCCGGTAGATCTTGTCGGCGCAGACAAGCGCATCTTTCTTGTCGCCATGGACAGTGATGACGCTTATCGGCCCCGGCATCTTGAGTACGTTGTAGGCGTAGTGGGAAGCCGCCATGAACTTGGCGAGGGCGGGACGGCCGAGTATTCCATTATACGGCAATGGAATATCGGCGACGTCGAATGTGATGCACTCAGTTCTGAAGTTGAGCTCCCCGCCAAAGGTCACCGGCAGAGTTATCTTCCCCTTGGGCTTGCTCCTTCCCGGGTTGATTCCTTGGAAAGAACCGGTCTCTTCGAGCTCGCCATCTGGTATTTGGAGTTTCTTGATCACAGCAGAGGAGATCAAGTTCAGCCCGGCCCCGCCGTCAACCAACATTTTGGTGACCTTGAGGTTGCGGATGGTGGGTGAAACCAGCATCGGCAAGCACCCGACCGCAGTGGTGCGGTCAGGGTGATCCTCAAGGTCGAAAATGATGGGCGTGCTGGACCATTTGAGTAGCCTGCGCGACTCTACGGGCGGCTCTGCTGCATTCACCTCGCGCACCCACTGCTTGAGCTGGCGGTGGGAGGTGTGCAGAGAGGCGCCACCATCGACGCACAGGACTTCCGTGGCCTTCTGGAACTCCTGCTCGCTGTTATCCTCATCCTCCATGTCTTCATCGTCGTCTTCTTCATCCTTGTCGCGGCCCCGGGGAGGTCGGTCACCTTGCCGCTGCTTGGCCTTGCCGCGGCGTCCTCCCCGGCCATTGAATGGCCGCTTCTTGCTTGGCTCTCCTCCGCCACCTTGGGCCTTCTCCTTGTCGCGCCTCTCGTACTCAGCTTTCTGCTGCTCGACGAGGTACTCGACGCGTTTGCACTTGGAGAGATCGTGGCCCTTGGTGCGGTGGATTTTGCAGTATTGCTTGTCGGAGCCGTCCTGCTTGTCGGCTGCCGCTACAGGGGCAGGCTCCTTGCCGGAGCAGCCAGCCTGTGTTTGCTTGGCGGGAGCCTCCTTGCCGGACTTCTCGACGGCAAGCACCTCCTTCTTGTTCTTCCTCCTGTTGTTCCGCCGCCGGCTCTTCTTCGCCGGGGCGGCGTCGTCGCTGTCGCTTCCTCCTGCGCCAGCATCCTCCCCGGGGAGTCTCCTCCCCTCTTCTGCGCGCGCACTTATCAGCTAGAGCGTAGAGCTCGCTGACATCCCGTATCTTGGTCATGGCCATCTCCTCACGCATGCGGCGGTTACGCACGTTCTGGTGGAACGCGCTGATAACCGCGGCAGGGTGGACGTCGGGGATGTTGTGCTGCACACGACTGAAGCGTTGGATATACTTGCGCAGGGATTCTCCTTCCTTCTGGGCCAGAATGTGGAGATCGCTCTCCTGGCCGTGGGGTTTGTGGCCGCCCGTGAAGGCGTCAACAAACTGGTGGCAAAGGTCTGCCCAAGAAGAAATGGAACCTTCCGGCAAGTGCATAAGCCAGGAACGAACGTTCGGCTTTAGCACGAGCGGGAAGTAGTTCGCCAAAATCTTCTCGTCGCGCCCCCCGGCAGCCTGCACCGCGATGGTGTAAATGCTGAGGAATTCCGAGGGGTGCGTCTTGCCGTCGTACTTCTCCGGTACGTCGGGCTTGAAGTTCTTCATGCTGGGCCACTTGACGCGCCGCAGCTCGCGGGTAAACGCGGGGCAACCTGCCGCGTACGGCAAGTCGCCTGGTTCACCGGGCGCGCGCGCGTCGACAGCGTTCCCAGCTCTCTGGTCTGATTGTCGCCGAGCTTCTCGGCGGCGCTCGATTGTTGTTCGAGCGTCTTCTTGTCGCCGGTCGTCAAGGACCTGGCGCTGGTCCCGACGAGCCCGCGGATCCGACGATGCCGTGGAGCCGTCGTCGGCGTTGTTCCGGCGGGGCGGCGTCTTTTGCTTCCGCGGCGGGGAGTGCACGGTGGTTGCACCCCCGGCGGTCTTGTCCCCGTCGGCCTTCGTCTTCTCGACTTGCCGCGGCCGCGAGGTCACCGGCTGCTGTGGAGAGTCGTTGTTGGCGAAGGCGATCAGGCTCTGGATGGTTGCCCTCCAGTCTTCGGCCTTGTCTGCCGCTGGAGGGAAGTCGAGGAGCAGTTGCGCCCTTGCGAGCGCTTCCGCGGGAGTGGAGGGGAGCGGGGGCGAGCGGTGCGAGGAGCGGGATATGCTCGGACTCCTAACAGCGTTAGAAGGAGCAGGGTCCCGCCCCGGCGACCGCGCCTTGCTCGTGCCAGGACGATGGCCCGGAGCGTCCTGCGAACCTCCGGTTTGCCCTTGACCCAGCAGGCGGATGCCACCTCCTGTGGCATGGAGCTGCTGGGTTGTCATTTGCTGAGATGGACGCGGCGCGTCCACGGAGACCGAGGCTCGGTCGTCCGTCCTGTCCTTGGATTTGGTGGCGCCGCGAGTGTCCTCGCCGGCGACCACCCTTCCGACGGCGTCTCCTCCGCCCACCGTTGGGTCTGGTGGCGGCGGATGAGACGCAGACGGGCCTGCGACCTCTGAAGCCTTCTTCTTCGGGGCCATGGCGCAGTTGTTGACGAAGTTGATGATGAAACTGGAGAGGTTGATGAAGAATGCGCCCGCGTGAACGCCGGATCAGGTTCGCACAACCTCGACGTCCCCTGCCTGGCGCGCCAAAGATGTCGGGGGAAACTGTCCGCCACGAGCACCTATGGGACCGGAGCCCCTTGTTCGTGCGGTAAGAGGACGGAGGGAGCACGAAGAGCAGATCGAGGAGATCACGCAGGCAGTTTACCCAGGTTCGGGCCGCGATGGACGCGTAAAACCCTACTCCTGCTTAGTTTGTATTGAGTTGGAGAGCTCGGGAGCTTGAAGAACTAGCTACACCGAGCGTATGAGCGATCTAGGTTCCGAACCCTTTCTACGTTGTGCATGGGCCTCCTTTTATAGTGCAAGGGGTCACCGACAGGTGTTAACGTAGGAGAAAGGGGTAAAAATGTAAAAGAGGTGGTAGTTGTAATAGTGCGGGAATAGTGGAGCTACAGTGTATGAACAGTGGTCGCTACCTACTTTGACAGTGGGGGACAAGAGCATTTAATGCCCGTCGCCGTCGACCCCAAAAGCGCCCGCCCTTGCGTCTCCGTTTGCCACGGCGATGGCTTTACCACCGTGGAATGCCACCGTGTCCCCCAGGCTGCACAGCCATCCGCCATGCGTCCCTGGAATGGCCCCAGGGCGACGCGTGGCTCGATGAGCTGGAGCGTGGGCACACAGCGCAACTCTCCCCGGCAAGCACCTTGCCGGGGTCTTGACCTTGCCGGGCCCGGGAGCTTGTCGGGCTCTGAAGCTTGTCGCTCCCCGGGCCCTGCCGGGGCGCATATAGCGCCGAGGCATGTCTTCTGTGATATAATCTTCTAGTCTTCCTGGCAAACTCCTCTTGCCAGGGCCTTGCGTGAGTGAGGTAACTTTGAGCCTGGAACGGCCTTCCCGGCAAGCTCCACTTGCCGGGGTCTCGATCTTCTGTCTTGTATACTTTGTTTTTGAATGGTTTTATATGGAGCAGGAAGGTCTCCGGCGAGCGCGTGGTAGGCCCTGCCGCGGGAAGCTGCTACTGCCCGTGCACAAGTTGGGGTACTGAGGGACCCCTACCTTAGTACACCGACAGGGTGGAATAGAGGTGGTTGTGGAGAAGACAAAAAGGAGGGAGATAGTCTCACATCAACTAGGCGTATCAACGGGCTATGAAGATGCCCATCAATAAATATCAGTGTGAGTTAGTAGGGATTGCCATGCAACGGATGCACTAGTGCTAAATATGAATGAAAGCTCAACAAAAGAAACTAGTGGGTGTGCATCCAACTTGCTTGCTCACGAAGACCTAGGGTATTTGAGGAATCCCATCGTTTGAATATACAAGCCAAGTTCTATAATGAAAATTCCCACTAGTATATGAAAGTGACTAAGCATGAGACTCTCTACAACGAAGAACATGGTGCTACTTTGAAGCACAAGTGTGGAAAAAAGATAGTAGCAATTGTCCCTTTTTTTTGGCTTTTCTTTTGTTTTCTTTGGCCTTTTTTTGCGGAGGGGCTTTATAGATTTAGGCTTTCCTCCCATGGGACAATGCTCTAATAATGATGATCATCACACTTTCATTACAACTCGATATTACAACTCAATAGTGCAACAACAAAGCATGACTCTATATGAATGCCTCCGGTGGTGTACCGGGATGTGGAATGAAACAAGAGTGACATGTATAAAAAACTATGCATGGTGGCCTTGCCACAAATACGATGTCAACTACATGATCATGCAATGGCAATATGACAATATGATGCGTGTCATATGAACGGAACGGTGGAAAGTTGCATGGCAATATATCTCGGAATGGCTATGGAAATGCATGATAGGTAGGTATGGTGGCTGTTTTGAGGAATAATATGGTGTCTGTTTTGAGGAAAGATATATAGTGGGTTTATGGCACCGGCGAAAGTTGCACGGTACAAGAGAGGCTAGCAATGGTGGAAGGGTGAGAGTGCGTATAATCCAATGACTCAACATTAGTGATAAGAACTCATATACTTATTGCAAAAATCTATGAGTCATCAAAACAAATAAATCAACGAATGCTCCTAGGGGAAGGTTGGTAGGAGTTAACCATCGCGCGCCCCTGACCTCCACACAAAGGTTGGCACTCTACAAATACCTCATTCTCTAACTTCGTCACATAGCGGTTCACCATACATGCATGCTACGAGAATCACTAACCTTAACACAAGTATTTCTCGATTTCATAATAACTCCACTAGCATGAGTCTAATATCACTATCCTCGTATCTCAAAACAATTATCAAGCATCCAACATCTCATCATATTCAATGCACTTATTGTGAATTTTTCACTACATTGACATTGGATGTCTATCATGTGAAGACTAGTTTCTTTAGCCTAAACACATTACCATGCTGTTTTAATAGGCTCTCAAACAGATATAAGTGAAGCATGAGAGTTCAACAATTTCTACAAAATATTACCACCACCGTGCTCTAAAAGATATAAGTGAAGCACTAGAGCAAAAACTATTCAATTCAAAAGATATAAGTGAAGCACATAGAGTGTTCTAATAATTTCTAGGCCATATTTAACTCTCTCAAATAGATGTGTCCAGCAAGGATGATTGTGGCAAACTAACAAGCAAAGACTCAAATTATAGAAGACGCTCCAAGCAAAACACATATCATGTTGCGAATAAAAATATAGCTCCAAGTAGAGTTACCGATGGATGAAGACGAAAGAGGGGATGCCTTCCCGGGGCATCCCCAAGCTTAGGCTTTTGATTATCTTGATTTTACTTGGGATGCCATGGGCATCCCCAAGCTTGGGCCTTTGCTACTCCTTGTTCCATAGTCCATCAAAGCAATACTCAAAACTTGAAAACTTCACAACACAAAACTTAGACAAAAATTCTCGTGAGCCCCGTTAGTAAGAGAAAGCAAACCACCACTCAAAGGTACAGAAAGAAATTCATTAATTGTTTATATTGGTGTTAAACCTATTGTACTACAAGTTTACTATGGTTCATATCCTCCAATATTACTCATAGATGCATCGGAATAAGCAAACAACACACGAAAAACAGAATCTGTCAAAAACAGAACAGTCTATAGTAATATGCTGGGTTCGCCTACTTCTGGAACTCCAAAAAATTAAAACTAAATTGGTACATTTGTGCAATTTGTCTACCAATCAGCAGCAAAAAGAATCAGCTAAAAATCACGCTCCAGTAAAATCTGAAGACTACTTTAGCGAGCGCTAACGATTCAGTTTTACACAGCAAGGTCAAATAAACTTCACACAAGTCCTACCAAAGGTTCTACTTGGCACCAACACTAAACAAAACATGAAAACACATATAATCAGAGGCTAGATGCAACATTTATTCCCTAACAGCAACAAAAGCAAAAAACATAAAATTGGGTTGCCTCCCAACAAGCGCTATCGTTTTACGGCCCTAGCTAGGCACGATACAAGATAAATCTAGGTATTGCCATCCTTGGAAGGCAATCCATAAGTGGCTGTCATGATAGATTCATATGGTAATTTGATTTTCTTTCTAGGAAAGTGTTCCATGCCTTTCCTTAACGGAAATTGGAATCTAATATTTACTTCCTTCATATCGATAATTGCACCAATCGTTCTAAGGAAAGGTCTACCAAGAATAATAGGACATGAAGGATTGCAATCTATATCAAGAACAATGAAATCTACGGGCACATAATTCATATTGGCTACAATAAGAACATCATTAATTCTTCCCATAGGTTTCTTAATAGTGGAACCCACAAGATGCAAATTTAAAGAACAGTCATCAAGCTCATGGAACCCTAGCAAATCACACAAAGTTTTTGGGATAGTGGAGACACTTGCTCCCAAATCACACAAAGCATAGCATTCATGATCTTTTATTTTTATTTTTACAGTAGGTTCCCATTCATCATAAAGCTTTCTAGGTATAGAAACTTCCAACTCAAGTTTTTCTTCATAAGATTGCATCTAAGCATCAAATATATGTTTAGTGAAAGCTTTATTTTGACTATAAGCATGCGGAGAATTTAGCACGGATTGCAACAAAAAATAAAATCAATCAAAGAGCAATTATCATAATTGAATCCCCTGAAATCCAAAGTAGTGGGTTCATCACTATGCAAAGTTCTAATCTCTTCAATACCACTTTTAACAATTTTAGCATCAAGATCTAAAAACTCTGAATCATTGGGACAACTTAAAGCAGAATCATCTCCAATCCTATTCTCATCTAGATTAGTACTAGCAAACAAGGATCTAATAGGAGACACATCAACAACTTTCATATCTTCATCTTTATTTTCACGATAACTAGAAGAACACGATTTAATATAATCTTCTCTTTTAGCACGCATTCCAGCGGTTCTTTCTTTGCATTCGTCAATGGAAATTCTCATGGCCTTGAGAGACTCATTGATATCATGCTTAGGTGGGATAGATCTAAGTTTCAAAGAATCAACATCAAGAGTAATTCTATCCACACTTCTAGCCAATTCATCAACTTTAAGCAATTTCTCTTCAAGCATAGCATTGAAATTCTTTTGCGAGATCATAAACTCCTTAACACTAGTTTCAAATTCAGAAGGCATCTTTCCATAAGAGTTGTTGTAGGAATTATGAAAATTATTAGAGGAATTATTAGGAAAAGGCCTAGGATTAAAATTACCTCTATAGGCATTGTTACCAAAATTATTCCTACCAACAAAATTCACATCGAAAGATTCATTGTTATTCTCAATCAAAGTGGACAAAGGCATATCATTAGGATAAGAAGAAACACTCTTAGCAGAAAACAATTTCATAAGTTCAGCCATCTTTCCACTCAAAACACTAATTTCTTCGATAACATGCACTTTTTTACTAGTAGATCTTTCGGTGTGCCATTGATAATAATTAACCATAATATTATCTAGGAGTTTGGTAGCTTCTCCTAAGGTAGTTTCCATGAAAGTGCCCCCGGCGACCGAATCTAATAGATTTCTAGAAGCAAAATTCAAGCCAGCATAAAAGTTCTGAATAATCATCCATAGATTCAAACCATGTGCTGGGCAATTACGTATCATTAATTTCATTCTCTCCCAAGCTTGTGCAACATGCTCATGATCTAGTTGCTTAAAATTCATAATATCGTTTCTAAGAGAGATGATCCTAGGAGGAGGGAAATACTTAGAGATAAAAGCATCTTTGCACTTGTTCCACGAATCAATACTATTTCTAGGCAAAGAGGAAAACCAAGTTTTAGCACGATCTCTAAGTGAAAACGGAAATAACTTCAATTTAACAATATCGTTATACGTATCCCTTTTCTTTTGCATATCACATAAATCAACAAAGTTGTTTAGATGGGTAGCGGCATCTTCACTAGGAAGCCCGGAGAATTGATCTTTCATGACAAGATTCAACAAAGCAACATTGATCTCACAAGATTCAGCATCGGTAATAGGAGAAATTGGAGTGCTAATAAAGTCATTGTCGTTGGTGTTGGAAAAGTCACACAATTTGGTATTGTTCTGAGCCATAGTGACAAGCAAGCAATCCAACACACCCAAGCAAACAAGAGGCAAGCGAACAAAAAACACACGGCGGAAGAAGGGCGAATAAAACGGCAAGGGTGAAGTGGGGGAGGGGAAAACAAGAGGCAAATAAATGTAATGCGAAGGATAAGGGTTTGTGATAGGTACTTGGTATATGACTTTTGCGTAAGCCTCCCCGGTAACGGCGCCAGAAATTCTTCTTTCTACTTCTTGAGCTTGTGTTGTATTCCCTCGAAGAGGAAAGGGAGATGCAGCACAATAGCGTAAGTATTTCCTCAGTTTTTGAGAACCAAGGTATCAATCCAGTAGGAGACCACGCGCCAGTCCCTCGCACCTGCACAACCAAATAAGAACTTCGCAGCCAACGCGATAAGGGGTTGTCAATCCCTATACGGTCACTTACGAAAGTGAGATCTGATAGAGATGATAGTTTATATTTTTGGTTTAATAAAACAGCAAATAAAAGCAAGAAAAGTAAAGTAGATGTATATTGATATGTTGAGAATAGACCCGGGGGCCATAGTTTTCTCTAGTGGCTTCTCTCATGATAGCGGTATTCTACGGCGGGTAAACAAATTACTGTCGAGAAATTGATAGAAAAGCGAATAATAATGAGACTATCTAGGCATGATCATTGTATATAGGCATCACGTCCGAGATAAGTAGACCGAAACAATTCTGCATCTACTACTATTACTCCACACATCGACCGCTATCCAGCATGCATCTAGTGTATTGAGTTCATACGAATAGAGTAACGCCTTAAGAAAGATGACATGATGTAGAGGTATAAACTCAAGCAATATGATGAAAATCACATCTTTTTATCCTCGATGGCAACAATACAATATGTGCCTTGTTGCCCCTACTGTCATTGGGAAAGGACACCTCAAGATTGAACCCAAAGCCAAGCACTTCTCCCATTGCAATAACTATAGATCTAGTAGGCCAAACCAAACCAATAATTCGAAGAGACTTGCAAGGATATTATGAGCAGGCATAAAAAGTTCAGAGAAGAACCAAATATCTTTCATAGATAACCTTGATCATAAACTCACAATTCATCGGATCTCGACAAACACACCGCAAAAAGAGATTACATCGAATAGATCTCCTCGAAGACCGAGGAGAACTTTGTATTGAAATCCAAAGAGAGAGAGAGAGAGAAGAAGCCATCTAGATACTAGCTATGGACCCGAAGGTCTGTGGTAAACTACTCACAACTCATGGTGAGGGCGATGATGATGATGATGAAGGCCTCCGTGATGGATCCCCCTCCCGGTACAGGCTCCAAGATGGGGTCTCCACGGGAACAAAAGCTACGGCGGCGGAATTAGGGTTTTCTCTCTGCATATGTAGTTTCTGTGGTACGTAGGTATATATAGGAAGAAGGAGGGCACCGGGGGCCGTGTGGGCCAGCCTCGAGGCAGGGGGCGCGCCTCGAGGGCTGGCCCTCCGTCCCCTGACTTGGTCCCGAAGATTCCCGAGCGTGATTTCCTCCAAAAATATCTCTCGCGAAGGTTTCATGCCGTTTGGACTCCGTTTGATATTCCTTTTCTGCAAAACCCTGAAATAGGCAAAAAAACAACAATCTAGACTGGGCCTTTGGGTTAGTAGGTTAGTCCCAAAAATGATATAAAAGTGAATGATAAAGCCCATTAAACATCCAAGACTTCATAAATAATAGTATGGAACATTCAAAAATTATAGATACGTTGGAGACGTATCACCCCCTGAGGGCCCTCCTGCTACCGGTCCCCACCAAAAAGTTGACAAGGTCAGCTTCGAGAATTCACGCCCCAGTTTTCGTCCATGGAAGAGTGAGTAGTGAACTTACGCCGGGGGTTGTTGTCTGGGCTGCTCTCCACCACCAGCGACATGCCTGAAGTACCCGCCGAGGGCTTGTCGGCGGACGACGCCCTGGCCCTCTTCGCCGCCCTCTGGGCCAGCGTCTCCATATCCCTGCGGAGATAGCATCGGATGAGAGAGAGATAATGCATAAATGGAACCAGGACATAATGCGAGGAGCGAGGTGCTTACTCATCCTCCGTCTCCTCGTCCTCCTCTGGTTTCCTCCTTTTTCTCCTTGGGCTAAGAGACCTAAGGTCAAAATCAACATCCATAGCAATATCTGCGGGAGGGGGAGAAGGAGATGGGGTCCGGCTATGCCTGGACAAACAGGAGGCGGCCACCATCCTCTTCGCCACCGCGGTCTTCCCCGCCTTCCTCTCCGCTGCTGACACCATCGACCTCGTCTCACGCACGAGCTGCTCCGGGGCTGTTGCCGCCGCGGCTCCGGGGGCTGTTGCCGCCGCATGATGCTGCCGGGTCGGACCGGCTCGCCCGAGCCAGCTCGCCGCGGGACCTGTCGCCTCATCGTGGCGGGAGAGTCGGCAGCCTCGGCCTCCTCGTCGGTCGACTCCTCGACCACGTCTTCGACAATGGGAGCGTCAGCGTCAGTGCCCGCACGGCTGGCCTCCCCGACAGACTTCGCCCACGCGGCGAGCTCCTTTTCTTCAGCGGCTATGTTGGCCTCGTCGTCCACCTGGCCGGCGCTGCCGGCCTCCAGGGCAAGCGCCGCCTCCACCGCCCTAGCGGCAATGTAATTGAGTTCCGCCGGGGTGGTGTCGTGGACGAGCACCGGCTTGTCGCGGCTGCGCTTCCTTGAGAAAGTATCAAAGAACTCCTGCACCTGATCCACTGGTGGCTCGACCCAGGACGGGTCAGGGCCATGCGCATTGAAATCCAGCATCATGGCAATGATGTCGGGCTGGCGAGAGTTATTGCTTAGTGGGACCACTACTGCCGGCAACCCAAACAAAGGCCCCTTGACGGCCTTGCCAGTCTTGGCGGCCTTGCCGGTCCTCTCGGCCCTGCCGTCGTGGTCCACGTCAAGCTGGAAGAGCCTCTAGCAGAGATGGGCGTGCTCCATCACCGTGAAGTTGTGCTTCAGGCCAGGGCGGAGCCTCATGACGTCTGCCGCGTTCTGGAAGAGCCAAGCCGGCCTCCCCTTTTTATGCAGCGGCACGATTCGGCGGCGGATGAAATCAGCCCTGATCATCTCGATGGTGAGCCCGGCCTGGGCAAGGCGGTGGGTCCTGGTGGTGGCGATCGAGAGCTTCTTGTCATTAGCGACAACGTAGCCCCAGTCCATCTAGCGGACCGGTGGGCTCTGACGAACTCGACACAATTCCGGTGGGTCTTCCTCCTCTATCCACAGCCACCGGCTCCTCCACTCATCCCACCTCTCCTTCTGCGCGCCATCTGGATATGTGCCCTTCTCCTGGGTCCGCGGGATCCAGGTGACGTAGCCGGAGATGGCATTCCCCCTGGATGAGAGGGAATAAATAGTGGCAGAAGAGCGCCGTGCTGGGAACCACCCCGGCAAAACCCTCACAGAGATGGGCGAAGAAAGCCATGCACGCCACGACATTTGGCGTGAAATCGAGGAGATGGAAGCCATAGGTGTGCATGATGTCGTTGAAGAAATCGGAGAAAGGGGGACAGAGGCCACAATAGAAGTAATCGACGAAGAAAGGCTACCGATCCGTGCCGGCCTCCGCGAATTGAGCAGGGATGACGTGCGTGGCTGGATGCCCCGTCGTCTCGCACCCCCACAAGGGCTTGAAGTAATCCCTGAGATGGACCGCGTCAACCGTCGGAGGGAAGTAGGCGTGCTTCATTGGAGGCACCGCCAACTCACTCTCCGGTAGCTCCTTCTCCCCCGCGTCTTCAACCGCCACCTTGCCCTTGCTGGACTTAGGTGACATTGCGACCGTGGAGAAAGTGAGGGATCAGAGGCAAAGGGGAGAACAACGGCGGCGGGCGGAGGCGAGGGCTCTGGCTTAGGGATGAAGGCGAAGAATGGCGAGCGCGAGATTGGAGAAGCACAGGAGGTAAATGAGCGGCGTACCTGCGGTTTTTCCCCTTTTTATGGGGAAGGCGCTGGCCGCCCTCACTTACCATTTACTGCGACGTGACACCAGCACACTGCAAACCGCCCCACGCCCCCCATGTCAACACAGATCATGTGGAAACACAACCATTGGAGGAGTTAATACGATAAAGGAATCCAACCTCACTGGTCGCGCACCGTTCTGGGCCTAGCCCAACAACGCATTGCGCTTATGAATGGCCCAGGCCCGGGGGCTCCTATCGGCGTATAAAAGTAGGGGCTCTCTTTTTACCCCTTACTTGTGCACGGGCAGTCAGAGCCTCGCCTGTGACCAAACATAACAAAGCAGAGGAGGGAAGCCAGAGATGCAGAGTTGCCAGAACAACGCCAAGACGGCGGAACGAGAAGACCAATCAAAGAGAGAGGCTCTCCCCCGACGAGGTCTGTTGCCGGGGTGGCCTGCTCGCCCCCGGCAAGAGCTCTTGCCGGGGAGATTCACCCAAACGCCTCCGTCGCGGCCACCCTTGGACCTAATAACTCCAACACCATCAACAAACATTGGGGCCAAGGCTCGGGAAGCGCCCGCGTGATGGCATGCAGATCCTTGTGAAGACAAAGGTCTATGACTCCCAAGATAAGAACCAGAAGACATGGCGATTGCAAGGCTCCTTGCCGACGACGCCTAAGATGCCCCGGCAAGGCTCCTTGCCGAAGACACCCCGGAGCCCCGGCAAGCCTCTTGTCGCGGGATGCTCAAGGAAGCCCCGGCAAGGCAAGACTACAGCAAGCCCTTGCCGCCCCGTCACCACCCCATCTCGGTGGCCGACCCGCTGGCCCAGGCAGGCACCTACGTGGCAATACGTGGTTCCTGGGCTAGCTAATCAAGCACCTCCTTGGTGACATGCAGATCTTCGTGAAGACCCTACCACCACGCCACCTCAGCTACCTACCTCGCTGGCCTGGACGCGCGTCGCGACCAGACAGAGCGGCCACGGATAGGACGGGCTTCTTTTCCGTCCTCGATAAAGTAAATAGACACCTAAGCAGCGGATTTAATGTGTCTTGTCCCGTAATAGCATGGGATAAGCCTATGTACTGTACACCTTTCCACCTCCTGTGTCCCACTGTGGTAGCCCCTTTTAGACTATAAAAGGAGGCCCGTGGCATACTGAAGAAGGATTCGGATCCTGGAAAGCTGGACAGGCACCGTTGCTAGCTCAAGAACGTAAGAACACTCAAATATACACCAAAGCAGGACAAGGGTATTACGCGTCCTCGTGGTCCGAACCTGGGTAAACGATTGTTGTGCTGATTCTTAGAACTGCTCTTTGCACAACCTCGCGCCCGCCAACCGTAGAAGGGATTCCAGTGATCCCATAGGTGTCGTTTCGTATCGACACCAACCGTGTTAGGAACACAAAACCAAGGAACATAACATCGGATTATCGGTTCTTAAGGCGGCATGAGTGGAACAAAACACCGAGCAAAAGGCCAAGCCTTCCACCCATTGCCAAGTATATAGGTGTGTTAATTATAGTAATAGATATTGTGATATTCCAACAACCAAGATCCAACATGGAGAAATCTTCATCTTCACCTGCAACTAACAACACTATAAGAGGGGCTGAGCAAGCAGTAACATAGCCATACAACGGTTTGTTGGGATGGTGTCAAAGGTTAGAGGTTTCATGGCAACAAGCAGAGGTTGAGAACAAATAGATAGGTTGTAATGCCCAGGATAGGACTATACCTCCTACGTGTCGAGGCACGACTTAAAGGTATAAGCCCATCCTAGAATGATCTCAAGTTTGGTATCTTTGCATGACTCATGTAAAAGAGGGATTAAATAGCAAAAGAAGATAGTTGGCTTACACTCGCCACTTCACACAATACATTACATAAGCCAAACATCATTCAAAACATCACAACCCGACTACGGGCGAAGATCCAAAAGAAAGATACCAAAACAACATAAAGCCACAGGTCAAGATCAAATCCTAGTAGAAACCACTACTGATCGTCGAAACGTCACAAGCATACGGCCAAACTCTTCATCGAGCTCCAAGGGAAGCTCTGAACCAGCTCCTGCTTCATACTCGGTTGAACCTGCATCTGGTGTTGTAGTATCTGTGAGCCACGAGGACTCAGCAATCCCATAACCATGGGTAACAAGACTAGCAAAGCTTTACGGGTAGGAAGAGGCAAGTGGTGAGGTTGCAGCAGCGGCTAAGCATAATATGGTGGCTAACTTACGAGTACCAGAATAAGATGAGCATCTACGCAAACGGTCGCAAAAGGTGATCGCTAAAGATCCTGAACTACATACGAGTCAAACATAACCCCATCGTGTTCTCTTCTCAAAGTGAAAAGAGACAGTCACGGTTACTCACACAGTTGTGTGTTTTATTTCGGATCCTCTGTCAAGTTTTCTACAACCGGACATTAACAAATTCCAATCTGCCACATAACCGCGGGCACGGCTTTCGAAAGATCATCACCCTGCAGGGGTGTCCCAACTTAGCCCATCACAAGCTCTCACGATTAGCTGAAGGGATAATAAAATATCATCACCCCTTATCTTAGGGAAATCCGATCAGACTCGGCATCCCGGTAGCACAAGACATTTCGACAATGGTAAAACTAGTCCAGCAAGACCTCCCGGTGTGTCGACACCCTGATAGTAGTCGCGCGTATCTCGTCTCAGGCCACAACCGGATGGGTGATGCTACAGGAGCCAATCCTCGAGTATCCCCATGGTGGCCCTGCAGGACCCCCGTTTGGGACCAACACCATCAGCACTGGCCCCCCTGCTATGTAGAAAGAATCCTCGGGTAGCGCTAACTCCCTATGCAATTTAATTAATTAATTAAGTTGTTATTATGAGCAAATTAAAACCAATGTTAGGCCTTGCTGGAGGAGTTTTATTCAAAGTCGAACTGTCAAGGGGTCCCCATCAACCCATCGTGTAAGGAACGCAAAATCAAGGAACATAATGCCGGTTTATCGGCGCCTAAGGTGGCATGAGTGGAACAAAACACCGAGCAAAAGGCCAAGCCTTTCACCCATGCCCAGTATATAGGTGTGTTAATAATAATTATAGATATTGTGATATAACAACAACAAGTTCCCTCCTGGAACGAACTTCATCTTCACCTGCAACTAACAACGCTATAAGAGGGGCTGAGAAAGCGGGTAACATAGCCAAACAGTGGTTTTGCTAGGAAGGTTTCAAGGTTAGAGGTTTCATGGCAACGAGGAGAGGCTGACATAAAAGATGGGTAGCGCGACATGTAACGATAGCATCGAGACAACTAAGCATGGCAATGGTAGTAAAGGTATCCAAGGGTATGATCATCTTGCCTGGGATTCCGCAAGGGAGAAGAACAGATCCATGAAGTAAACGGAGCAACATAGTCGAGCAAATCCTCACAACTCCGGACGGAACTGAAGCTAACAAGAGAAGCAACCGGAAAGAAGCAAACAACACGGTAAACACACATATCATAGCCATGGCATACGATGCACATCCAAGTATGATGCATGTCCAGTTTAATTATACATGGCATGGCAAAGTGCACAAATAACACTACAAGTTAAGTGGAGCTCAATATGCAACGAGTTGCATATTGACGAAACACCACATTATAATTATTTAATTGACTCTCGTTTATTTACAAGACAAGATTAAATGTTTGTTAACATGGCAAGAGGTGAAGCACAATAAAATTACACTATTTAGACATTTTAAATGAGGCCGGAAATAACAACAACATATCCGGAAAATCCCCATATGCATGTTTAGCAATTATTAAAGCAACAACAATTCACACATATTAATGTTGTTAATATGATGCGGATGACATGAACAAGTTTTATGCAAGTTCATTAAAAGTTGACATGAAGAAGATATGAAGTATTTGTCACCGTGGGGGAATGAAAGGGTGCCACGGCAACGATCCGAAAATGAGGCAACGCAACATCTCGGTTCCGGTACCTCGTTGAGAGTCCGAAGCAAAAGAAAGGTGGCGAACGAGTCGAACAAGATGATGGGGTGATCTCGTCACCGGGTTCCCACGAGTCGGCGATGAGGCAACCGAGGAACATGACAACGGACGAAACGGGCACGGTGCACACAAGGGCAAACATTTCATACAACCACGAGCATCACACGGGTCATCGTCTCGGGGTTATACCTTTGAAACACTCGTTCTCGGAGGGGTTCGAGATCGTAGAGGGACGTAGAGGAAGTAGTTGTACACAGCCGTAGAGGAAGTAGTTGTTCTCGTTTCTTCACCGAAGGTAGTCGTACACAGGGCGACGGTAGTGGTACTCGGTTCATCGGCGACGGTCGTCGTACAGGTTCCGTAGAGGTACTTGAGGGTTCCGATGGCTCCGGGCGTCGGTAGTGGTACTTGTTCACGAAGTCGTTCTCGTTCGTAGATGTTCACTTCTCCGAAGGGGTACTTGTCATCGTGGTACTTGTCGGTCCGGTCTTGGCGACGAAGGGGTACTTAGCGTCGGTCTCGTACACGGTTCGTAGACGTTCGGGTTTTTCGTAGATGTACTTGAGGCAACACCGGGTGTAGTCGTACACGGGTCTTGGTCTCGCGTCGATCTTGCCAAAAACCTGCTGGACCAAAACAACAACACGTAGCCGACGGAAAAACACAGCAGCAGGACGAAGTGGAGGCAGGGCCTCGGGCGCTCGAAGCAGAGGATGCAGGGCCAGAGGCGAGGAGGCGGGGCCTGGTCGCAGTACTGGAGGGGACGAGGGAGAGATGCGGCTCCGGCGGCCTGCTCGCGGGCGCACTGGAGTGCTGCTGGCGATGCGGCTTCCGAGGGGCTGAGGGACGTGCTAGTCGCGGCCTTCGCGACGGAGGAACGGGCGCGGGCCGGCCTGGTCGAAGGGAGGTGGCAGCGGCCTGGGACGAGGCGCTCGGGAGGAGGCCAGGGAGGCGCGGCGCTCGCGGCTGGGAGGCGCAGACGAGGGATGGCGGCTCGAGGGTGCGGCGCTGGGGTGCTCGAGGAGGGGCCGCGCGGATGCTGGCTGGGGCCGGAAGGGAAGGGCGCTGCGGCGGCTCTGGGAGGATCGAGGGGTTCGGCATCGAAGGGAATCGGGGGCCGAGGGGAATCGGGAGAAGATGGGAGATAGCTGCGGCGCTGTAGGGGAAAAGAGGAGCGATGCGGTCGGGGCTGGGACGAGCGGTCGTCCCGCTAGGGTTCGGGCGGCTGGACCAATGGCCACGGGAGACTTGGGCCGAAAGCTAGAAGGGCCGGCTGGAGGGAGGCTGAGGGCTGCTGGGAGGCCTGCCGGCTGGCCTCTGCTCTACTTTAACTGATTTTAGCAGAAAACAAAAGAGAGAAGAAAAGAAAGAAGAGGGAGGTTAGGGAAAAAAATAGCACATGGGACTATTATTCTGAGGCATCATAAAATGAGCACGGTCCGAGAAAAATATAAAAGGCATGATCGAAAAATATAATTCAAACACATTTGAGTTTAATTCAAATGGGTTTGAACTAAGACTTGATTATAGAAGTGTCCAAAAATGTTCGAATTTTCGGAGGAACCTCGAAACAACGGAAAATAATTATTGGCAAGGTTTGGCGGTGAAACTTGAAGCAAAAGAAGTTTGGAGAATAAATGCAAGTGTGTTACGGTGATCCCAAACAATGGAATATTATTATATAGCTCCCTAATAATATTAAGAGGCTTTTATATGTTTTAAAGAGAAGACATTCTTCCCTCGATTTCAATGGACCGAAGGTCCACACAAATTATTTAGGTTGAGATGCAAAATAAAAATGACATGATGGCATGATGACATGATGTAATGCAAAAATAAATAACACAAGCACCAATGAACACACAGGAGAACCCGGAACATCTGGAATCTTCTGGGACGTCGGTCTTCGGGCGTCACAACTCTCCCACACTAACAGAGGATCTCGACCCGAGATCCTAGAGATAGCACCGGGTAAAAACAGAAGAGGAAGAGGTAAAACAAAGTTGCTTCTTTGACAAACGAGTGAAAACAAAGAACCTTGAGAGGTTAAACAATCTTGAAAGAAAGAATACAACGGAGATGAACGAATATGAAAATCCGTTAGAAAAGAGGAACAAGGAACATTATGAGAACCTTGTAGGTTGAAAGACATGAAACAAGAACTTACGAACCAAAAGAATATGAAACTACAACGGTATAGCCATGGAATAAGAATGACAGAATTCGGACAACACTCCGTCAGAAAATGGACGGAATAAGCTCTGATACCAACTTGTAATGCCCAGGATAGGACTATACCTCCTACTTGTCGAGGCACGACTTAAAGGTATAAGCCCATCCTAGAATGATCTCAAGTTTGGTATCTTTGCACGACTCATGTAAAAGAGGGATTAAATAGCAAAAGAAGATAGTTGGCTTACACTCGCCACTTCACACAATACATTACATAAGCCAAACATCATTCAAAACATCACAACCCGACTACGGGCGAAGATCCAAAAGAAAGATACCAAAACAACATAAAGCCACAGGTCAGGATCGAATCCTAGTAGAAACCACTACTGATCGTCGAAACGTCACAAGCATACGGCCAAACTCTTCATCGAGCTCCCAGGGAAGCTCTGAACCAGCTCCTGCTTCATACTCGGTTGAACCTGCATCTGGTATTGTAGTATCTGTGAGCCACGAGGACTCAACAATCCCATAACCATGGGTAACAAGACTAGCAAAGCTTTACGGGTAGGAAGAGGCAAGTGGTGAGGTTGCAGTAGCGGCTAAGCATAATATGGTGGCTAACTTACGAGTATCAGAATAAGATGAGCATCTACGCAAACAGTCGCAAAAGGTGATCGCTAAAGATCCTGAACTACATACGAGTCAAACATAACCCCACCGTGTTCTCTTCTCAAAGTGAAAAGAGACAGTCATGGTTACTCACACATTTGTGTGTTTTATTTTGGATCCTCTGTCAAGTTTTCTACAACCGGACATTAACAAATTCCAATCTGCCACATAACCGCGGGCACGGCTTTCGAAAGATCATAAACCTGCAGGGGTGTCCCAACTTAGCCCATCACAAGCTCTCACGATTAGTTGAAGTGATAATATAATATCATCACCCCTTATCTTAGGGAAATCCGATCAGACTGGGCATCCCGGTAGCACAAGACATTTCGACAATGGTAAAACAAGTCCAGCAAGACCTCCCGGTGTGTCGACACCCTGATAGTAGCCGCGCGTATCTCGTCTCAGGCCACAACCGGATGGGTGATGCTACAGGAGCCAATCCTCGAGTTTCCCCGTGGTGGCCCTGCAGGACCCCCGTTTGGGACCAACACCATCAGCACTGGCCCCCCTGCTATGTAGAAAGAATCCTCGGGTAGCGCAAACTCCCTATGCAATTTAATTAATTAATTAAGTTGTTATTATGAGCAAATTAAAACCAATGTTGGGCCTTGCTGGAGGAGTTTTATTCAAAGTCGAACTGTCAAGGGGTCCCCATCCACGCATCGTGTAAGGAACGCAAAATCAAGGAACATAATGTCGGTTTATCGGCGCCTAAGGTGGCATGAGTGGAACAAAACATCGAGCAAAAGGCCAAGCCTTCCACCCATGCCCAGTATATAGGTGTGTTAATAGTAATTATAGATATTGTGATATAACAACAACAAGTTCCCTCCTGGAACGAACTTCATCTTCAGCTGCAACTAACAACGCTATAAGAGGGGTTGAGCAAGCGGGTAACATAGCCAAACAGTGGTTTTGCTAGGAAGGTTTCAAGGTTAGAGGTTTCATGGCAACGAGGAGAGGCTGACATAAAAGATGGGTAGCGCGACATGTAACGATAGCATCGAGAGAACTAAGCATGGCAATGGTAGTAAAGGTATCCAAGGGTATGATCATCTTGCCTGGGATTCCGCAAGGGAGAAGAACAGATCCATGAAGTAGACGGAGCAACAAAGTCGAGCGAATCCTCACAACTCCGGACGGAACCGAAGCTAACAAGAGAAGCAACCGGAAAGAAGCAAACAACACGGTAAACACACATATCATAGCCATGGCATACGATGCACATCCAAGTATGATGCATGTCCAGTTTAATTATACATGGCATGGCAAAGTGCACAAACAACACTACAAGTTAAGTGGAGCTCAATATGCAACGAGTTGCATATTGACGAAACACCACATTATAATTATTTAATTGACTCTCATTTATTTACAAGACAAGATTAAATGTTTGTTAACATGGCAAGAGGTGAAGCACAATAAAATTACACTATTTAGACATTTTAAAAGAGGCCGGAAATAACAACAACATATCCGGAAAATCCCCATATGCATGTTTAGCAATTATTAAAGCAACAACAATTCACACATATTAATGTTGTTAATATGATGCGGATGACATGAACAAGTTTTATGCAAGTTTATTAAAAGTTGACATGAAGAAGATATGAAGTATTTGTCACCGTGGGGGAATGAAAGGGTGCCACGGCAACGATCCAAAAATGAGGCAACGCAACATCTCGGTTCCGGTACCTCGTTGAGAGTCCGGAACAAAAGAAAGGTGGCGAACGAGTCGAACAAGATGATGGGGTGATCTCGTCACCGGGTTCCCACAAGTCGGCGACGAGGCAACCGAGGAACATGACAACGGACGAAACGGGCACGGTGCATACAAGGGAAAACATTTCATACAACCACAAGCATCACACGGGTCATCATCTCGGGGTTATACCTTCGAAACACTCGTTCTCGGAGGGGTTCGAGATCGTAGAGGGACATAGAGGAAGTAGTTGTACACGGCCGTAGAGGAAGTAGTTGTTCTCGTTTCTTCACCGAAGGTAGTCGTACACGGGGCGACGGTAGTGGTACTCGGTTCGTCGGCGACGGTCGTCGTACACGTTCCGTAGAGGTACTTGAGGGTTCCAATGGCTCCGGGCGTCGGTAGTGGTACTTGTTCACGAAGTTGTTCTCGTTCGTAGATGTTCACTTCTCCGAAGGGGTACTTGTCATCGTGGTACTTGTCGGTCCGGTCTTGGCGACGAAGGGGTACTTAGCGTCGGTCTCGTACACGGTTCGTAGACGTTCGTGTTTTTCGTAGATGTACTTGAGGCAACACCAGGTGTAGTCGTACACGGGTCTTCGTCTCGCGTCGATCTTGCCAAAAACCTGCTGGACCAAAACAACAACACGATGCCGACGGAAAACACAGCAGCAGGACGAAGTGGAGGCAGGGCCTCGCGTGCTCGGAGTAGAGGATGCAGGGCCAGAGGCGAGGAGGCAGGGCCTGGTCGCGGTACTGGAGGGGACGAGGGAGAGATGCGGCTCCGGCGGCCTGCTCGCAAGCACACTGGAGTGCTGCTGGCGATGCGGCTTCCGAGGGGCTGAGGGACGCGCTAGTCGCGGCCTTGGCGACGGAGGAACGGGCGCGGGCCGGCCTGGTCGAAGGGAGGAGGCAGCGGCCTGGGACGAGGCGCTCGGGAGCAGGCCAGGGAGGCACGGCGCTTGCGGCCTGGAGGCGCAGACGAGGGGCGGCGGCTCGAGGGTGCGGCGCTGGGGTGCTCGAGGAGGGGCCGCGCGGATGCTGGCTGGGGCCGGAAGGGAAGGGCGCTGCGGCGGCTCTGGGAGGATCGAGGGGTTCGGCATCGAAGGGAATCGGGGGCCGAGGGGAATCGGGAGAAGATGGGAGATGGCTGCGGCGCTGTAGGGGAAAAGAGGAGCGATGGGGTCGGGGCTGGGACGAGCGGTCGTCCCGCTAGGGTTCGGGCGGCTGGACCAATGGCCACGGGAGACTTGGGTCGAAAGCTAGAAGGGCCGGCTGGAGGGAGGCTGAGGGCTGCTGGGAGGCCTGCCGGCTGGCCTCTGCTCTACTTTAACTGATTTTAGCAGAAAACAAAAGAGAGAAGAAAAGAAAGAAGAGGGAGGTTAGGGAAAAAAATAGCACATGGGACTATTATTCTCGGGCATCATAAAATGAGCACGGTCCGAGAAAAATATAAAAGGCATGATCGAAAAATATAATTCAAACACATTTGAGTTTAATTCAAATGGGTTTGAACTAAGACTTGATTATAGAAGTGTCCAAAAATGTTCGAATTTTCGGAGGAACCTCGAAACAACGGAAAAGAATTATTGGCAAGGTTTGGCAGTGAAACTTGAAGCAAAAGAAGTCTGGAGAATATATGAAGTGTGTTACGGTGATCCCAAACAATGGAATATTATTATATAGCTCCCTAATAATATTGAGAGGCTTTTATATGTTTTAAAGAGAAGACATTCTTCCCTCGATTTAAATGGACCGAAGGTCCACACAAATTATTTAGGTTGAGATGCAAAATAAAAATGACATGATGGCATGATGACATGATGCAATGCAAAAATAAATAACACAAGCACCAATGAACACACGGGAGAACCCGGAACATCTGGAATCTTCTGGGACGTCGGTCTTCGGGCGTCACATAGGTAGCGCGACATATAGCGATAGCATCAAGACAACTAGCATAGTAATGATACTAATGGGATCCAAGGTGACGACCATCTTGCCTGAGATCCCGCAAGGAAGAAGGTCGAGTCCATGAAGAAGATGAAGAAGAAGCCACGAAGACGAACCAAGCGTAGTCAAACGAATCCTCACGATCGCAATGAAACAAGCACTAACGAGAAGAAGCAAGCAACACGATAAACACCCAACACATAAAAAGACATGATGCTCAACCAAGTATGATGCATGGAAAGTCTACATGATGCAAATCATGGCAAGAGATGAAGCATACAAGAAAATCACACAAAGCAAGTTTAAATGAGGCCGGAAACAACATATAACAATTCCGGTAAGTCCTCATATGCAAATTTCGAAATTGGTCCAGATCTGAACAAACCTTAAGTTTAAGTTTTTAAACAGCAAGTTAACATGCACCATGATGATCTACTCGAAATTCTAGTCAAGTTACATATAAAGTTTATTTAATTCGGAGCTACGGCCTAGAAGATATGAGCAAAACAAGTTAAGCATGGCAAGGATGTAAGATGCATTCAAACAACAAGCAAGCACACTCCAAACATGTATACACCATGATATTATGCATCTACATGCAAAAACACGCAAGTTTCATATAGGACACACTCAAAACAGAGCAACGGTTCAACACATACACATGAAACAAGATATAAAACAAACTATCCAAAAACAGCAACTAGGCACTTTGCAATATTCAGAACAACATGCTACAGGAAAATTTCATGGCATAAAAGGGCATGGCAAGCATGTACATGTCAAGCACTAGACAGGTGATAACTGAGCTACTACCAAACACCACTAGAACATGCTTAAGATATCATGGCAAGATTGCAAATGATAACAGTTTCACATACTTAGTGAAATAAACTGAACATGGCAGCAACAACGACAAGTAGGCATGTTTGCAAACTTGTGCAACTCATCTCAAAGCATATCATGGCATGTGAATATAACCAACATAAAGAAGACATGTTTATGCAGCTACTCATGGCAATAACATGGTCATAGGATGCATAGAAGACTAGCCATTCACATGGAAAAATTGAACTTACTGTTAACAGGCTAACAGAAACATTTTATACCAATTGGAGAGCAAGAAATAAACAAGCTATAGCAACCTATAATTGCAAACAAGGACATGGATGGATAGAAAATAACATGGACTTCAACACATGGTAATTGGACATCTCCAAATGTTCATGGATTCTAGTGGGGCATCAAGAAAACATGGCATCACAATATAACAGTTTCAGACTTAGCAGTTTTCAACGTCTCAGAAATCAGCAAACAACGAGTAGGTCACTTTACAAGCTTGTTGCACTCACCACAAGGCATATCATGAAAAATGCATTGCACCATAGCAAAGATGGCATGCTTATGCTTCTAAAACATGTTGACATGTTGCTCAAATAAAAATCACACATAAAGATATGAAAATGACAAATCAGCAACTTGTATCAAGTTTCAGCAGTTAACATCACATAGCACTTTTGCAACAGAGATAATCATGGCATAATGCACTCTAAAATGTATGCAAATGCAACCATCATGGATATCATCACTAGGTGAATATTTTGACATATCATACACTCCAGTAGGACCAAGATGCACAAAGATATGACCTCTCAAACATGCTAACATATTGTTGACAGACAACCAAGACCGAGCAGTAACATCACATAGCAGTTTTGCAACGAAGACTAAGGCAACAATATTAACAGTACCATGCATGCAAATGCAACTAACATGTAGAGCACTTCGAGATGAACATTTTGATATATTATACATCATCATGGGCAAACAAGCACAAAGATACACCCATCAAAAGAATGCATCCATGAATTAGGCAAAAAATATACCCCGAGAAAAACGGACGGGGATGTTCCGGGACGGAGGGATCCAGGGGCGCGGGGAGGCCGTTTGGTTCAGCGGTCGGGTGGATCTCGTCCCACCCGGCCGGACCGAGTCGGAGACGGGGGCCGGCGGCGGACAGCTCGCCGGAGACGGCGGCGGCGTCCTTCCCCGGCCGGGATCCAGCTGGATCTGGCCGCGGGGCGGCGGAGTACGATGCCGGGATTGCAGGCGGCGCGCGCCGTTCGTGCGGTGGCGCAAGGTGGCGCCACGGTGGCGTTGAAGGACGAGGCCAGCGACTGGCGCTGGTCCAGGAGGCGGTGGGGTGCACACCGGCGGCGGTGGGGACGACCGGACGGCGGCTGGGTCCGGCGCGCACGAGCGCGGAGGAGCGAGCTGACGGGGCGGGGATCCGGTCTCCGAAGGATGGTCGAGGCAGCACCGGCGCTCGAAGGCGGCGAGGAGCGCTGGTGCGGGGAGGGAGCATGCACGCGGGCCATGGCGGCGGGCGGCTCGGGCCCCGGATGGGCTCAGGCGGGCCCTCCTGCGGGCATGGCGGGCTGGCGGTGGCGGGGGAGCTAGCCAGGCGACGTGGCGCGAGGGGAGAGGCCGAGAGCGGCGGCGCGATGAGGTGGCCAGGCCTGATTGGCCGAAGGGGCGTGGCGGCTGGACATGTCCGGCAAGGGTGGGCATGTCCGGCGGTGCGAGGAGGAAGATGGCTAGGTTGCACCGCGAATTTCGGGGGAAGACACATATTTATAGGTAGAGGGAGCTAGGAGAGTCCAAATGAGGTGCGGTTTTCGGCCACACGATTGTGATCGAACGGCCAAGAACATGGAGGGGGTTTAGATGGGCTAGCGGGCTGTTGTGGAGGGGTTATGGGCCAAAAGAGAAAGGGCTTCCGGCGGTTAAATGATTAACCGTTGGGCTATCAAACAGACTCTGAATGCGACGAAATTTGGCAGGCGGTCTGTCTACACTATAATATGACCACATGCAAAGTTTTAACCCATTTCAAGAATATTTTCCGGCCACTTATAAAATAAATATTCAGAGATGTCGCGGGCGCGTGTGAGTGTGTCTGGGCTCCGAAAGGACAACGGAAAGGACGGGCGGACTCAGACGGATGGAAGTTTTGAAAACATGCTGATGTAATGCACATGATGACATGGCAAAGTGCAACATGCAAGCAGATGACATGGAAATGACAACGAATAACTGGAAGACACCTGGTGCATCGGTCTCAGGGCGTCACACCTCAGTCCACTTTCCTTCCTGAGCTTCATATTCTCAGCAACTAGATGAGCATCATCGTGATCTAGGATCTTTGGCTTCAACTTCCTGAGCACTAGTGGTCCTCATCATCCTAAACTTCAGGCACTGGGGCCTTGTTCTACTCAAAAGCTGGAATGTTCCTAGTTGATCTCTTTGGTGCAGAAGTCTTAGGCTTGGACTTAGCCTTGGAGGGGGTAGCAACTGACATCATGGCATCTCCCATGAGTTTATGTGCCTTAGCTGGAGGTTCTTCAGCTTGCTCTTCCTCCTCTTCTTCTTCATCATCATCCCCCCTCATGGAAGGCTTCCCAATAATTGTGGTTGTAGTCTTCCTAGCCATCTTCTTCATCTTACCAGGAGATTCTTCGTCACTCGGATCCTCAAGTGTGAACTCCATTGTTTCTTGTACAACTGAAGCTTTTCGAGGTTTTGAAGTGGGAACTCTCTTCTTAGAAGTCTTCTGCTTTGGCTTGGAAGTGGTTGTAGAGACATATTCCTTTATGACCACAGACTTCTTCTTAGAAGTGGCCTCATATGCAATGCAGTCCTCACCCTCAATTTATGAAGTCCTCTTCTTCCTTGTCCTAGTGACAGCCTTTGGCAAATCAGGAGAACTCCTGATTCCTTCATGATAGCTCTCACCAGGGCTTGAGGCCTCACTGAGATCAACATCATGTTCAGACATGTTCTGGCTATTATTGGCACTAGACATCTTGCAAACATAGACCCTATGAATAGATGGATGTAGATAGAGTAGATGAGCATCACAAAATGCAGACATTTTTTAAATTTTGAGTCCAAACTTTAGTTTTAGCTTTACACAGAATTCATTTCGGAGCTACCGAGTTGATCATCTCGGTGACACCGAAGCATGCCTAGAACCTGAACACACAATTTCGGTCTAACCGAGTTGTGGTTCGGTGGCTCTGATATGCTAGGGTTTAACTGAGACTTCACTTTCAGTCTCACTAATTAGTATGTTTTGGTGGAACCGAGTTGTACTAGTGCAATGGCCAGAGCCAATCGATGGATCGAAAATTGCATTTCAGTCGGTCCGAAATGAGTTCGGTTGAAACCTAAACCTAATTTTTTTTGTCGAATCTATTCTAACAGATTTCCCGGGTGGACAGATGAATCTCATACATGGCAAGAAACTAGGCAAAATCTTTGTCCATTGAATCGGAAAGGGGATAGCACGAGGAGATCGAATCACGGCGGTGGAGATTCCCAATGACGGTGGCGGATTCATGCGGTGGAGACGCACATGAGACAATGATGACAATCCGGAGACCAAGGGGGAGGCAGAAATGGGGTGCGGCACGTGATGTTGGAAAAAAGTGTTTCTACCGCATGGGTCGCTGGATTATATACCCGTGTGCTGTCGGTGGCAATGAGTGGAACTAATCGGTGGCACCGAGATGCGAAATTGCAAGCAGTTACAACAACTCGATGAGACCAAGTAGGTCTAATCAGCAGCACTGAGATGGAAAACCTAGATTAGCGTATTGCTTTTGGTGATACTGAGTAGAAACTGTTGGTCTAACCAAAATGCATCAGAAGGTTTTGTTAGGCATCCCTTGTCGAATCGGTGACTCTGAGTACTCCTCACCCGAAGGGTCTGAAAAGACTTGCTCAAATTTTGTGATGTAGCATGAATAGATTTTGAGACAAGAAGAGCATATATAGCGAGAGAAAGTTCTTAGGCATTCTTGCACATCCATTTGGCCAATAAAAACCAAACAAATAAAACCACAAATGGATGTCCTCGAATGAAGAAAATATGCAACCAACAAGCTCACACAATAAGATAGCAAATGAAATATATGTCAAAGCATGCACAAAAAATTCTAGCATCTATCAAGAAATTGGCGATGACTAGGTCATCTATATATGAGTATATTGACTTAGGAGTCAAAAGAAAACATTTGATCATAGGTCATACTCATCGTTTAAGCACAAGTGGGGTTACCACTTTTACATAAAGCATTAATGCGTTCACATCATTAGAGTTGCTTTAGGTCAATTTTTAGAGCAAAGATCCCCCTAGATGTAATATCCCCCCTAAGAGGGATGAACTAACCTTGGGTTTTGTCAATGATGACTTCATGTATATAGTGAAGATGTGGATGCTCAATGTTGATGTGGATCATTTGGAGCAATCCCTTGGAGTGTTGCACTTTCAATACCTACATATGTTAGCCCCATAAGGAACATACAAGGATATCCATAGACATAGAGTGAATTGCACATATGATGATGTCCATGAAAGCATTAGGTTACTGTGTCCCTTGTGTTACCAACAAGAGGGTTTGTGACTCCATGGACTTGATGCAAGATATGAAAGTTGATTGAACAAGTCCTTGCCAATATGAATATAAGTGAAGTATGTTGGTGGAGACACCCTCAAGAACACTCTACTTCTTCTTCTTTTGGATCCACATCAACTTGATGCGAATCCTTGGAACCGTAGTTGAACTTGATGAAGTAGAAATTGACGTAGTCTTGGGAACCCACTTGACCATGGCCTTAGGAGCTTCTTCAAATGAGTCAATCTCTTCTTGAAGCTTGTCCTTGCCTTTTAGCTTGTGGTCTTGTGGATGAAGATCATCTTGAGCTTGTGTTCCCTCAAAATAAGTGGGGTCATACTTCTCTTGTTGAGGACAAACTTCGTCTTGGGGTATTGATCTTATTCCCATTCAACTCCATTGGCATTGAACTTTCGTTCAAAACCAACACCTTGATTCTTTCGGTGTCTTCCTTACTTGTGTAAAATTCCCTCAACTTGCTTACTCCCGGCAAGGCTCTTGTAATCACCTTCTCTATAATTCCCTTAAATAAGTTATTTTCTTGCTCAAGTGTGACTTGGCTAAGATAATTGTTAGTGTAATCAAGAGAATTACTAGAAGCAACAACGTTGGATTTAGCATGGTCATTGTTACTACTAGAAGAAGAATATTTCTTACTCTTATTGCTAGATTTTACTGGTGGCATATAAGTAGACAAGATGAGATGTTTGGCAATGTAAGAAGAACTCTTCTTTCGAAGATCATCATTGATAGATTTTAGAAACCCATGCTCTTGCTCTAAATTTAGCTTCTCGAAGCCTAGCTTCTCATGAGTTTTTAGGAGCTTGCTATGATCCTCTAGAGTCATTTCATGAGTTAACATAAGAGTGTTTAGTTCTTTAATTAGACGCTCAATCTCCTTCTTAACATTGTCATTAGTTTTATCTTGACTATCATGATTACTAGCAAGTTCATCATAGTTTTCATCACTAGTTTTGTCAACAAGTAACTCATCATCACCTAGCAAATCATCTTCATCGCTATTGAAATCAAGATACTTGGGGTGTGATACCTTGGGGCCTTTAGCCAGGAAGCATCTTCCAATTCCTTAATTTGGTGAATCAAATATGTAGTAGGAGTTGGATGATACTAGAGCAATTCCGGCAACACCTTCATCTTGACTATAGCCGGAGTTGGAGTGATAACTTCTCTCGGAGTGCGTGTCGGAATCGGAACCGGAAATCCATTCACCAATGTGATCTTGATGTCTTCGTAGCTCTTGGATGACTGGCCTTTACTTTATGAATCCTTGCTTCTTTGAGAGGATCTTCGTTCATAGCGATCATCTCTACTCCTTCTCTCTCTATGAGGTGATTCGTCTCTCTTGCTTCTCCTTTTCGATGAATCTTCTCTTTTCTTGTAGGGATCTGTACACTCATTGGAATAGTGATCGGGTCTTCCACAATTGTAGCAACTGCGATCACGGCAAGAAGATCCTTTGTCATTGTAGGATCTTGACTTGAAGCTTATATCTTTACTTCGATTCTTGTAGAATTTGTTGAAGTTTTTCACCATTAATCTCAATTCTTCATTGAAGACTTATTTCTCACTTTTTGTTGTGGGAGCATCACATGAAGCTTCGTATGCACCACTAGACTTCCTGTGAAGTTCTTCCTTATCCTTGAATGAGATCTCATGAGCAACAATTCAACCAATGACTTTCGTAGGCTTGAGATCTTTGTAATTGGGCATCATTTGGATCAATGCGCACACAGTATCATATATATATTCCATCCAAGGCTCTAAGGATCTTCTTGATGATGAATCTATCGGTCATCTCATCTCTTCACTTCCTAAGCCGGCGATCTCATTTTTGATGAAAACAAGCCTAGAGTACATTTCGGTGACTCCTTCACCATCCTTCATCTTAAACTTCTCAACTTGACTTTGAAGCACATCCAACTTGGATTCATTGAAAGACTCGGTACCTTCGTGCATATCAACCAAAGTATCCCAAATTTCCTTCCCATTCTCAAGACGGCTGATTTTGTTGAATTCTTCAGGACACAACCCATTGAAGAGAATATCGCAAGCTTGAGCATTGTATTGCAACATCCTCATTTCTTCCGTGGATGCTTCGCGATCTGGTCCTTTGCCATCCTCAATGAATTCACCTTGCAAGCAAATACGAACAACAACCCAAACGGCGGGGTTATGACCAAGAATATGCATTTTCATCGTATGCTTCCAACTAGCAAAATTAATATCATCAAAGTAAGGACCTCTACGGTGATACTTACCCTCACTAGACGCGATACTCTCCTAGGTTGTGAAACCAAGGGTATGAGCACAAAAGCTATGGAAATCAAGGCTAATGGAGACCAAAGCTCTGATACCGCTTGTAGGTTTGAAAGTATGTCTAGAGGGGGTGATTAGACTAATTTACCAAATAAAAATCTATCATTTGCCCAATTTTACTTGTGGGCAGATTTTAGCAAGTTTTACAAGTCAAGCAATCTACCAACACATGCAATTCTAAGGGTATAGCAGCAGAAAGTAAAACATTGCATATGAAGGTAAAGGGAAGGGTTTCAAGAAAGCAAACGTAATGGAGACGCATAATTTTTGGCATCGTCCCGATATGTCCGGTATGTCCACGTTGATGGAGACTTCAACCCACGAAGAGTAACAATTATGTGAGTTCACGGAGGGCTCCACCCATAGAGGGTCCACGAAGAAGCAACCTTGTCTATCCCACCATGCCCATCGTCCATGAAGGACTTGCCTCACTCATGTAAATATTCATGAAGTAGTCGATCTCCTTGCCCTTACAAACTTCTTGGTTCAACTCCACAATATGTCAGAGGCTCCCAAGCGACACCTATCCAATATAGGAGATACCACTCTCCAAAATGTAATAGACGGTGTGTTGATGATGAACTCCTTGCTCTTGTGCTTCAAATGATAGTCTCCCCAACAATCAATTATTTCTCACAAATTTGGATATGGTGGAAGATGAATTGGAGTGGAAAGCAACTTGGGGAAGGCTAGAAATCAAGATTATTGTGGTAGGATTGGAATGTCTTGATCTCACCACATGAGTAGGTGGTTCTCTCTTACATAATGAATGGTGGAAGTGTAGGCACGTTCTGATGGCTCTGTCTCTGATGGAGAGGGGGTGGAGGGTTATATATATAGCCTCCACACAAATCCCAACAATTACAAACATTTGACCAATCACGGTGGGACCAAATAATGCAACTCGGTGAGACTGATCATTTCAAACATGTGGACGTTAGGAATCTTGGTGGGACTGACTGGGCAACTCGGTGGGACTGATGTGCTAGTTCTTATGGAAACATCATCTCGGTGGCGCCGATTGCATCAACTCTGTGAGACCGAAGTGAATCAATAAGCAACAGAGAATCTATCAAGCCAACTCAGTGAGACCGGTTGCATAAACTCGGTAAGAACAAAGTGAATGCAAGTGATGACAGCGCTTTGGCAGGACCATCTTGCTGAGACTGAGATCCGTATCGATCGGACCGACTTGTTAGGGTTTCTGGCAACGGCTATGTCAATTGAACTTAGTGGCTCCGGATGGAAAGAATTGATGGGGACGAGTTTGGAAATAGGGTTTAGACATATTTGATTGGAGAAAGGGCTGAGGGTTTTGGAGCAATATCACTAAGCACTTGAGCAACCAGATCATTAAGCAACACCTCATCTCCTTTTAATAGTATTGGCTTTCCTATGGACTCAATGTGATATTGGAACACTAAAATAAAGATGAAGAGTCTTGAGCTTTTTCCAATCTTTGTCCTTAGCATTTTGAGGGGTCCACATCTCTAATCCATGCCATGCCAATCATTGAACATCCTGTAATATTTATCTTGAATGGATATTAGTTCAATGAGCTATATGTTATGAATTACCAAAACCACCCGGGGATTAGTTGCACTTTCAGATGGTCACCGCACTTCTATTTGATGGAAATATGCCCTAGAGGCAAAAATAAAGTTGTTATTATTTTATATTTCTTTATTCATGACAAAGGATTATTATTCATGCTAGAATTGTATTGACCGGAAAATTAAATACATTTCTGAATACATAAACAAATATTGTGTCCCTAGTGAGCCTCTACTAGACTGGCTCATTGATCAAATATGGTTAAGGTTTCCTAACCATGGACATGAGTTGTCATTTGATAACGGGATCACATCATTAGGAGAATGATGTGATGGACAAGACCCATCCGTTAGCTTAGCATTTGAATCATACAGTTTATTGCTACTGCTTTCTTGTATGTCAAATACATGTTCCTCAGACCATGAGATCATGCAGCTCCCGGATACCGGAAGAATACCTTGTGTGCTATCAAATGTCACAACGTAACTGGGTGATCATAAAGATGCTATAAAGGTATCTCTGAAGGTGTTTGTTGAGTTGGCATGGAGAAAGATTGGGATTTTTCACTCCGAGTATCAGAGAGGTATCTCTGGGCCCTCTCGGTAATACACATCATAAGAAGCCTTGCAAGCAAATGACTAATGAGTTAGTTATGAGATGATGTATTACGGAATGAGTAAAGAGACTTGCTGGTAATGAGATTGAACTAGGTATAGAGATACCGAAGATCGAATCTCGGGCAAGTAACATACCAACAGAAAAAGGGAATTACGTATGTTGTCATAACGGTTCGACCGATAAATATCTTCATAGAATATTTAGGAACCAATATGGGCATCCAGGTTCCGCTATTGGTTATTGACCGAAGAGGCATCTCAGTCATGTCTACATAGTTCTCGAATAATTAGGGTTCGCATGCTTAACGTTCGATGATGATATAATATTATATGAATTTTGTATGATGGTGATCGAATGTTGTTCAGAGTTCCGGATGAGATCACGGACATGACGAGGAGCTCCGGAATAGTCCGGAGGTAAATATTAATATATGGGATAAATAGTGTTTGATCTCCGGAAAGGTTCCGGAATTCACCGGAAGGGGTTTCGGATGGTTGCCGAAATGTTTAGGCACGAGAACACTTTATTTGGGCCAAGGGGTAAAGCCCACGAGGGTTTTGGAAAGTGCAAAAGGTAGTTTTGCGGAGGCCAGGGGCTAGACGCCAGGGACCCTGACGTCTAGGGCTAGATGCCGGGAACCCTGGTGTCTGGGCCTGGAGTCCGAGTAGGACTCTTGACTTTCAGGCAAAACCGACTTTGAGGAGGCTTTTACTCCAAGTTTCGACCCCAGGGCTCAACATATAAATAGAGGGGCAGGGCTAGCACGCAAGACACATCAAGATACACCAAGCCATGTGCAGGCAACCCCGTCCCCTCTAGTTTATCCTCCGTCTAGTTTATGTAGTGCTTGGCGAAGCCCTACGGAGATTGTTCTTCACCACTAACCGTCATCATGCCGTCGTGTTGTTGGAAGTCATCTACTACTTCACCTCTCTTGCTAGATCGAGAAGGCGAGGATGTCATCGAGATGAACGTGTGCTGAATGCGAAGGTGTCGTATGTTAGGTTATTGATCGGGACGGATCACGAAGGTGTATGACTACATCAAATGTGTTGATAAACGCTTCCGCTTAGCAATCTTCAAGGGTATGAAGATGCTCCCCCCCTCATAGCTATGCATCTCCATGGATAGATCTTGCATGTGCGTAGATTTTTTTTTGTCTTTCATGCAATGTTTCCCAACAGTGGCATCATGAGCCAGTTCTATGCGTAGATGATATGCACGAGTAGAACACAAGGAGTTGTGGGCGGTGATGGTCATACTACTTACCACCAACGTCTTATTTTGATTCAGTTGTATTGTAAGATGAAGCGGCCCGGACCAACATTACATGCCCACGTACACGAGACTGGTTCCACCGACACATGCAAGTTGTTTTGCATAAAGGTGTGTAGCAGGTGTCTGTTTCTCCTACTTTAGTTGAATCTAATTTGACTACGGCCGGTCCTTATTGAAGTTTAAAATAGCAAACTTGATAAATCACCATTGTGGTTTTGTGTCGTAGGTAAGAACGGTTCTTACTAGAAGCCCGTAGCAGCCACGTAAAACTTGCAACAAAAACATAGAGGACGTCTAACTTGTTTTTGCAGGGCTTGTTGTGATGTGATATTGTCAAGATGTGATGAGTTGTACATTATTATATGAGATGATCATGTTTTGTAATATCGACAACCGGCAGGAGCCTTATGGTTGCCTCTTAATTATTGTATGAAATGCAAGCGCCATGTAATTGCGTTACTTTATCGCTATGAGTTAGCAATAGTTGTATAAGCAATAGTTGGCAAGACGACCACGATGCAACGATGGAGATCAAGATGTCAAGCCAGTGACGATGGAGATCATGACGATGCTTTGGAGATGGAGATCAAAAGCACAAGATGATGATGACCATATCATGTCACATATTTTGATTGCATGTGAAGTTTATCCTTTATGCATCTTATTTTTCTTAGAACGGAGGTAGCATTATAAGATGATCCCTTCACTAAAATTTCAAGATAATAGTGTTCTCCCGAGTATGCACCGTTGCTAAAGCTCGTCATTTCGAAGCACCTCATGATGATCGGGTGTGATAGACTCTACGTTCACATACAACGGGTGTAAGACAGTTTTGCACATGCAGAATACTTGGGTTAAACTTGACGAGCCTAGCATTTACAAACATGTCTCGGAACACTCGAGGCCGAAAGGTCGAACATGAGTCATATAGTAGATATGATCAACATAGAGATGTTCACCATTGATGACTACCCCATCTCACGTGATGACCGGACATGGGTTAGTTGATTTGGATCATGTATCACTTGGATAACTTGAGGGATGTTAATTTCAGTGGGAGTTCATTAGTAATTTGATTAATTGAACTTAATTTATCATGAACGTAGTCCTGATAGTATTTGCATATCTATGTTTTAGATCAAGGGCCCGTGCTACCGTTCCCTTGAATTTTAATGCGTTCCTAGAGAAAGCTAAGTTGAAAGATGATGGTATCAACTACACGGACTAGGTCCGTAACTTGAGGATTATCCTCATTGCTGCACAGAAGAATTATGTCCTTGATGCACCGCTAGGTGACACACCTGCTGAGGGAGTCCTATATTTAGGGGTCCTCAGGCGTCTGGGCCATTGATGCTGGGCCGAATTGATGGGCTATGAAGATAGAAGCAGAGGGCCCTCCCCCGTATTCGGTTAGGACTCCTATGTATGTAGTAAGGCAGGAAAGATATCCAGATGTAATGATTCCTTCTTCCCCAAGTCACCTTTCTAACCCTAGGGCTCCTCCGGCATGTATATAAGCCGAGGAGTTTAGTCCGTAGAGACATTAGAATCATAGCAATCACATAGGCTAGACTTTTAGGGTTTAGCCATTACGATCTCGAGGTAGATAAACTCTTGTAACCCCATATCCATCAAGATCAATCAAGCGGGAAGTAGGGTATTACCTCGATCAAGAGGGCCTGAACCTAGGTAAACATCGTGTCCCCTATCTCCTCTTACCATCGATCCTTAGACGCACAGTTTGGGCACCCCTACCCGAGATCTGCCGGTTTTGACACCGACAATGGTGCTTTTATTGAGAGCTCTGTTGTGCACTCATGAAAAGCGATCGATGGCTCGTCTCATCATCAACAATGAGATCACCCTCGGAAATAACTTGGCCATGGGCCAGAACCTCCAGGTCGGCGGGTTCACTTTGTGCGCCCGCGTGGCCTCCAGGCCGGCCACACTCCCCACGGCCATCGAGCACCACTCATATATTGGCTCCGACCACCTTGATGACGCGACTTCGGCGGATTCCTCATCTTTAAACGAGCTACTGGATCGCATCGCCGCCCTGGGGCTTCTATCGTCAGATGATCAGATCAGACGTAAATCCGGTCAAGACGAAATTGATTTCACCCCGATCACTCATCTGGTGGCGGCAATCGAGGACCGAGCCGAAGATACTTATCCTCTCAGGATGGAGACCGACCCTATTCGGATCTCCGAACCCATTGAGACGAACACACCTCTGACAGGTGGCACTTTGTGCCGTTCAAGCTCTGGGGCATACACCGGGCCCGCGGAATATTCAGATCCCGCTGGGCCCAGATCGTCCATAACGAAGGTTGTACAAACCCCGGACATTACGTTGGGTCGGGACTAAAATTTATCCACACCCACCAACCACAGCATACACTCTCCAAGCAACTTCGGACTACCGGACATATGCGATCTCACGTGTATACGGCAGCGGCCCCAACAGACAGTTCATCACTTCTGGGCTCGATTCCTACTTGTTAAAAACAAGATTTAGGACTACTCCGACGACGACACGGTGTCCATATTTCACCGCAATTGCACAGACGAGGGAGTCATGAATGCCCTCAACCGTCATCAAATACGGAGCTTTGCAGAACTATCTGTCAGGACCCCAATCCTATGTCACACCGATCTAGCATGTAACACTTCATATCACTTTGCGTCCTCACGCACGGTATCCCCACGGGTGCCACCTTACCTGGCCCGAGACCGTTTGCGCATTTTGGTACACGTATATGATAGTGTCGCTAGCATCCATATGATAGAGAACCCGGGCCAACATGGCTAGTTATAAACCAAAAGTGGCACTAAATTACAGAGACAGGCATCCATGACCCAGCAACGAACGTGTCGGTCATCAATGTATGAACCCAAGCCAAAGCAAGCTACATGGACTTAAAGGAACAACGCGTGACATTTCCCCTAAGGGACAGACACAGGAACGAAGAAGGACACATGCCGGCCAGCCTACATGTTCCGAAGCAGTAGCAAGCTACCAAGGCTCAATGGAAGCACTAGGAGGCATTTCCATGTAAGATAGGCTACCAAGGGTAAAAAACTAAGTGTCGGATCCCACACATACCAAGCATTTCAATAACATACACACAATATGATCAATATGTGCAAATACAACATTGCATCACAACAGAACTCTATGACTCAAAGTAATTTATTTAAGAGGCTCCGAAAAGCCATACATAACATATCCATACAGGTAGGGGTCACATGACCCAACACTCAAGTCATACAAGCATACAATGACATGGGGCATCTAACTTGTCTGAGTACAGACAACTTGGAAAGAAAAGAGGCTTGGTGTAGCCTGACTATCTACAAGGCCCTTCACAAGTTCAAGATCGCCGTCTGGGTAGCAAGCTACTCGTCGACGTAAACGTCTATGTAGAACCCATCAGAGGGGGCAGGGTTCTCCTCTGCAACAGTTATTAAGCAAACATGAGTACAAAGGTACTCAGCAAGACTTTCATCAGAACCTATCATACATGGATCATTATCAACAAGGGTAGTGGAGTTTATTGCAGAAAGCTAGCTTTGACTCCTGGCTAACCTATACTACAACTCTCAGCAGTTTGCAAAGATGAGACTACGCACACGAGTCCAATGCTCACCACAACAATACACTACCGTGGATCCTCTCCCGTCATCCTACGGAAGGGCCATCCACGGCACTCACACTTGTCTTGAGACTTTTAGGAGTAACCATTAACTTGTCTATGAACTGTATAAGCAACCAAGTGGTTCTTAACCGCGAACATCGGCTATTCGAATAGATTGGTAACCCTGCATGGGTGTACTTCTTCACACACGCTTCCATCACTTATCGTCGTTTACTCGATGTGTCCTCGGCAACCTTCAAGAGGAAGCCCAGCGAGGGTGTCGGCCACGACCTGACTAACCACACAAGTCCCTAGTCCAGATTTATCGCCTATTTGGGTTCCATCCGTGGGCAGATCCGGCCGGGGTGTCGCTCACGGCCCCAAACAATGTGTACAGGGTTCCCGAGCCACCAAATGGGCGACCGGTACACCGTGCCACGTACCTGCCGCATCACAGCCCACCCCGAGGGTCAGCGCTGCGCACGACCACCAGTATACTACAAACACCAGAAATTGTTGCAACTCCTGGACAGAGGACAAGGGCAGTTAATAAGTCGAGAGAGTCCATTGGTTTCGGGCCCAATGCGTGGTAGTAGTTGATATTAAATCACACATACAGATCTCAGTTCCTATGGATGGTTCCAATGAAAGAACCCACCATGTACTCCTACATGGCCTTTCATCGATACCTTTACCAAAACATATTCCACACTTCACTCTCATTTCCAGACATAATCATTTCACTCTGATCCATCACCCAGATGAACTAGACCTGACACAACTCTAAGCATAGCAGGCAGAACATGTATAGCATGGTAGGAAACACATCAACATGGCTCAATCAACTCCTACACATGCTAGTGGGTTTCAACTATTTACTGTGGCAATGACAGGTCATGCAAAGGAATGGGGTTCAGCTACCGCAGCAAACAGCAGTTCACACGTTGTTGCCTTAATGCAGTAAAGAGAGCAGAAGCGAGAAGATGGGTTTGTATCGGAATGATCAATGGGTTGCTTGCCTGACAGATTGGTTGATGGGTACTTTCTTCAGTTGGATACGCAGATGTATCCTCGGGAGCAGAACCTACCACGGAGAACACTGGCAATACAATCAATACACAACAATATGCAACAATATGATGCATGCTCATGACATGGCAAGATGAATGTTTTTTGAGATAATGCAACTATAAACAGAAAGGTTTGAGCTTATTTGAATCAAATATTCAAATTCATTCCCAAGTTATTATTATACAAAGTGCATTATCATGTATTGATATGAACAGCAAGGTTAACTTGCTTTAACATGCATGAAACAAGTACGAATGGATAGATTGGATTTTTCGTAATATTTTTCATATATAAATCTTTTTCATCTAAGCTACTGTTGAATTTATATGATTTTTAGAAGTTAGGGTATTTTCTGAAAATAAATAAATCATTTCTGATTTATTTAAATCCCAGAAAATACTTACTGCGTCAGCATGACTTCATGCTGACGCCAGCAGGTCAACAGGGCTGGTCCAGGTCAACCTGACGTCTGGGGTCGACACGTCAGTCTAAAGGGGTTAAACAAAAAGGTTAGTTTAAACTAACTAATGACTAATAGGGTCGGGCCCAGACGTCAGTGGGTCAAAATTAACTAACAGAAAAAGATTAACGCTAATTAATCCTAGGACTAACTAGTCAACGGCTAGGCCCACTTGTGAGTGGCATAGGGGAGGTCAAACCCCCTGGTCAAACTGGGTTGACTCGCCGGCGTTTAGCCGCCGGCGTGGCCGAACGCGGCGGAGGGCGCGGGATTTGTCCTCCGACGACCAAAACGACAACAGAGCACATCTACGGGCAGCTGGGAGCAACCCGCGTCGTTCGGTGGTGGAAGTGGAGGTCGGGGTCGCCGGAAACGACGCTGGCGACGACCTTGGCGGACGCCGGAGCTGGGACGAAGACGAACTCATCGGTGCAGTGATCGTGGAGGTTTAGGGCCAGCTCCTACGTGGCCTACACGGTGCGGTGAGGTCAGTAAGCGTAGTGGTGTGGCCGTTGGGTGGTCGAAGCTACGTCGGCGACGAGCTCAGGCGGCGGTGCGTGCGGTGAAGCTTGGTGCGGTCGCTACGGGGCTCGATAGCGAGAACGGAGAGAATGGGGAGGGGCAGGAGCTCACGGCGGTTGCAGCGAACTAGACGGCAGGCTCGGGGACGGGCTGGGGCGGTGGTGACGGCGAAGGGGATCTTCGGCGGTGGTCGGTGAAGACGAGGTCGACGGTGGCGGGGCAGAGCGTGCGAGCGCTCGGGGCTCGGACTGCTCGACGTAGCGAATGACGGCGAAGCTCGGGGACTCGATGGGGTGGCGCGAGGACGACGGTGGCTGCGAGAACTACGGTGGCATGGGCGCGGCAGCGTCGGCCATGGCGAGGAGAGGGCGAGGGAGAGAGACAGGGGAGAAGTGCGGTGTCCAGAGGCTTCGGGCGACGACGTGGAGACGATCCACGGTGTCACGATGACGAGGGGGTGAAGCAGAGCGGTGGGGAGCTGCGTGGCGCGCGCAGGCTCGCCGGCGTGCTCCTCTCTGCCTGCCGGCGAGAGGAAGCAGTTGCGTGGAGCAGCTGCTGGGCTGGGCCGGCCAGCTGGGCCGCCAAGTAAGTTTCTCTCTCTCTCCTCTTTTCTAATTTTATTTCTATTTCTATTTTTCTGCAACTGTGTTGATTTACTAAAAATGCTAGAACATTTTTATAAATCATGAAACTACTCATGTCCACTATATAAAATATAAGCAACATGGAACATTTTGGTTTATGATTATTTGCGCATTTAAAATATTTTATAGCATTTAAATGCCCAAATGCAAATACAATATGATTTAAACCAGTGACCTTAGGATGTCCTAGAAAATTGTGCACCATTTTTGTCAGAGGTTTAAGACCAAGGCAAAGATGATGAACATTTTTGAAGGGCATTTTGGGTACATTGGAAAATATTTTATCAAACCCTAGTTGAGTTAAAAGGGGTACTGGGGTTTCTGTCATCCCCATTTCAAGTTTTCTAGAGAAGTTAAACATGATGCGCACTATAGCTAGTCCTAATGCAAGCACTGACTAGGGATGTGACAACTCATCCCCACTGAAAAGAATCTCGCCCCGAGATTCAGGTTCCTCCGGGAAAAGGGTGGGGTACTCAAGTCGAAGACGATCCTCCCTTTCCCAAGTAGCTTCGTTCTCGGGATGGTGTGACCATTGAACCTTGAGAAACTTGATATTATGACGTCGAGTGGTACGCTCGGTTTGATCAAGAATACGAATGGGGTATTCTCGATAGGTGAGATTATCCTGGAGATCAAGCGTTTCAAGGTCCACTCCGCGGATAGGATCCAAGAAGCAACGCGTGAGTTGGGAGACGTGGAAGACATCATGAACTCTGTAAAGATGCGGGGGTAGTTCCAGTTGGTAGGCAACTTCTCCTCGTTTGGCAAGAATGCGAAAAGGACCAATGTAATGAGGAGCCAATTTGCCTTTGATACGGAAGCGATTGGTTCCCTTAAGAGGGGTAACCCGAAGGTATGCCTTATCGCAGACTTCGTAAGTCACAGCCTTATGATGACAATCATATTGGCTTTTCTGACGAGGTTGGGTTGTTTTCAATTTCTCACGAACGATGCGAACTTGCTCTTCTGCATCCTGGATCATATACGGACCAAAGAATTGTCTTTCCCCGGTTTTTGACCAGTTAAGAGGCGTTCGACCCCTTCGTCCATACAGAACTTCGAAGGGAGCCTTGCCCAGGCTAGTTTGATAGTTATTGTTATAAGCGAATTCGGCGAATGGAAGACACTTCTCCCAATCCATACCGAATGAGATGACAGAGGCTCAGAGCATATCTTCCAGAATTTGATTGACTCGTTCTACCTGACCACTTGACTAAGGATGAAAGGCGGTGCTAAAAGAGAGATGAGTCCCCATAGCATTTTGGAAACTTTCCCAAAATCGAGAGGTGAAAAGACTTCCAAAATCTGAGTTAATCTCCAATGGAACACCATGAAGAGATACTATCCGAGAGATATACAAGTCTGCAAGCTGACTAGCGGTTATACTCTCTCGAACAGGCAGGAAATGGGCTACTTTGGAGAGGCGGTCGATTACAACGAAGATAGCATTATTCCCTTTCCTGGTCCTGGGAAATCCGGTAATGAAGTCCATACCAATCTTATCCCATTTCCATTCTGGAATAGCTAAAGGTTGAAGGGTGCCAGTAGGCCGTTGATGCTCTGCTTTAACTCGACGGCAAACGTCGCAGTTAGCAATGAACTGAGCAATTTCTCTCTTCATCCTAGTCCACCAGAATCTCTGGCGTAGGTCCTGTTACATTTTGGTACTACCGGGATGAATCGTGAGAGGAGATTCACGAGCCTCCTTAAGGATCAGCTGTCTCAGGTTTCGTACCTTAGGAACCACTAAGCAGTTTCCAAAGAACACGACACCTTGATCATCAATTGAGAAACATCCCGCGACTCCTTTCTTGATGTTCCTCCTGATTCGGGAGATTCCCGGATCAACCTTCTGTGCTTTGATGATCTGATCCGTAAGGGTAGGTTTCACCACCAAGCTGAAAAGGAATCCTCGAGGAACAATGTGAAGGTTAAGCTTATGAAATTCCTCGTAGAGAAGTGGTTGCCCTTGTTGTAACTTCAGATTGTTATAATAAGCCTTACGACTTAGTGCGTCGGCCATGACATTGGCCTTCCCAGGGGTGTAAGTGATTCCTAAGTTGTAATCTGTGAGCAACTCAACCCAACGTCTTTGCCTGAGATTGAAATCCGGTTGGGTGAAGATGTATTTAAGACTTTGGTGATCAGTGAAAATTTCACAGCGATTACCAAGAAGGTAATGTCGCCATGTTTTGAGTGCGTGGACTACAGCTACAAGCTCTAGATCATGTGTAGGATTTTTATCCTCATGTGGACGCAACTGTCGAGATGCGTAGACAATCACTTGACGTTCTTGCATGAGTATGCAACCTAGTCCTTGTCGCGAGGCGTCGCAATAGATAATAAAGTCCTTGGAAAAGTCTGGTGGTACCAGTACGGGAGCAGATGTCAGGCGTCTTTCAGTTCCTGAAAGCTGAACTCGCATTGTGGGGTCCACTCGAACATTTTATCTTTCTTGAGGAGTTCAGTAAGAGGTTTAGCAACCTTGGAGAAATTCTCGACGAAGCGTCGGCAATAGCTCGCTAAGCCAAGGAAACTCCTAACTTGCTTGACCGATTCAGGTGGAGTCCAATCAAGGATGGCCTGAACTCGCTCGGGATTGACAGTAATACCCTTACCAGAGATTACATGACCCAGATAGGTCACTTCTGGCAACCAGAATTCACACTTGGAGAATTTGGCATAAAGGTGGTACTCTCGAAGTTTCGTCAATACCAGCCTTAGATGCTCGGCATGATCTTCCTTGTTCTCGGAGTAAATGAGTATATCATCGAGGTATACCACGACGAATTTATCCAAGTACTCCATGAATATAGAATTCATTAGTTGGGAGAAAGTGGCTGGGGCATTGGTTAACCCAAAGGACATGACGGTGTACTCGTATTGGCCATAACGAGTGACAAAGGCCGTCTTGGGAATGTCCCCGTTCTTGATTTTGATTTGATGGTAGCCCAACCTCAAATCCAATTTGGAAAAGACTGAGGATCCAGCGAGCTGATCATACAGGTCGTTGATCCTGGGGAGCGGATATTTGTTCTTTATGGTGACCAGATTGACAGGTCGATCGTCTACAACCATCCGATCCGTTCCATCCTTCTTCTTAACGAAGAGGACGGGACAACCCAAGGAGAAGAACTAGGATGGATGAAACCCCTTTTCAAGGACTCATCGAGTTGTTTCTTAAGCTCAGCTAGTTCTAAGGGTGCCATCTTATGGGGTCTTCTAGATATTGGGACAGTTCCTGGAATGTTCTTCTGGAAAGACATCCGGAAAGTCACGGACTGCTGGGATATCTTCGAGTTCTGGAAGAGGGCTGGCATTAAGAGAGTAGAGCTGACGCTCAGCCATTCGGGCCAAAACATTGACTGTCTTGCCGGATGGGTGTGTAAGTTGAACAGTCCTAGTGTAGCAATCAATCTTGGCGTAATGAGCTGTCATCCAGTCCATACCCAAGATGATGTTTATGTCCGAGGACTTGTTAGCTATTAGGGATGCAAGAAAGACAAGTCTATCGACAAGGATTTCATTTCCATGGCTTACCCTAGAAGTTTGCCATTTCAAACCAGGAGTTTGAAATACCATGGAAGTGGGCATGTCACAAAAAGTCATGCTGTGTATTCAAGCATATCTCTCGAATATGAACGAATGAGATGCTCCAGTATCAAAAAGAACAGATGCCAGATGGCAGTTAACAAGGAGCGTACCAAGGACGACGTTAGGATCCTCATAAGCTTCCTCAGCAGAGACTTAGTTGACATGACCACGTGTAGTGGTGACTAGCTTGACATAGTTCACCTTTCCTGTTGGCTTACCACGGCCAACGGACCTTCCTGGCTGATTCTGGGGACACTCTCGCATGTAGTGGCCTGGTTCTCCACACTTGAAGCATGTCACAGTGCTAGTGCATGGGGCAGTATTGGCAGATGGTCCTCCATAAGTCTTGGGCGGTGCATACTGTTTGGTTGGGCGAGGCACCTCATAGGATGGCCTCGGAGTGAACCTGGGTGGTACAGCTGTGTTTGGAACCTACACACGGAGCTTGTGAGAGCCAGAGCCGGATGAGGAACCAAAGTCACGGGGATGTTTGCGTGTGGCTTCATAATCAGTCTGACCTGTCTCAGCACTGATGGCTTTGTTCACTAGCTTCTGGAAGGAGGTGCACTCGTGCAGACGGAGATCTCGGCAAAGTTCAGGGCTGAGTCCCTTGCGGAACCTCGCCTGCTTCTTGGCGTCGGTGGACACCTCTTCGGGAGCATAGCGTGCCAAGTTACCAAACTAACGACTATAGGCATCCACGGTTAGCCTGCCCTGGGTGAAATTGCAAAATTCCTCCCGCTTGCGATCCATAAGACCTTCCGGAATGTGATGTTCACGGAATGCCTCGCTGAACTCTGCCCAAGTGGTATTCTGGCCAGCGAGACGCATAGCCTCATAGTTTTCCCACCAAAGGCTAGCAGGGCCCTCAAGATGGTAGGCAGCGTAGGTAACCTTATCAGCATCGGCTACGTGGGCAGACTGCAGCTTGTGGGAGATACTGCGAAGCCAGTCATCCGCATCAAGAGGTTCAGCGGAATGATGGAATTTTTGTGGGCACATCTTGATGAAGTCATTAATAGACACCACGTCATTCCTCTGGCGGAAAGATGTATTCTGCTCTATGCGTTCCAGCAGTCAGTTGGTCTCTCTTTTGTTCCTCTCTGCCTCCAGCATGACTTCAGCTAAGGAGGGTGGATGAGGCAGATTCTCATCCCTAGCACCACTGGCTTCACTCTGATCCTGAGTAGCAGGGGTGCTGCGAGTGTTGACCATCCTAGGAAAACAAAACAACGGTTTAGACAAGGATGGCAAAACTTTGACATAGGAGTGCAGAATGTAATGGATGACACGGAATGCAGAGATGTTCATCTGTACGACATGGTAATATAGAACCTGCCATATATACACCATTGGTCATACACACCATACATAGTTTAGTACAAGCCAAGGCTAAAGTACAACTGCGGTGATAGACGATACATCTCATCGGAGACATTCCAAGCTCCTATACATTATTTATCTACGCCTCCGGAACTCAGTACACACTAAGTCATATTCCACAAGACACGCAGGACTGTGGAAATACAACTACTACGATACTACTACTGCCACGGTCTGGCTCAGACATTTCCGTAGTAATCTTCGTAAAGATTACCCCCGTAGCCTGGAAGTGGAACATGTGGATATGTAAACTCATGAGCACTTGGAGTCTGTGGACCATAGGGACACGGATGCGGCCTCGGTCCCGCTGCTGGTGGTAAACGACGCCCACGTGGAGGTGTAATGCCTCCAACGTCATGCCAATACATTCGGTCGGGCAGACGAGTCCGCACGGGGTACAAATCCCGCATATCCAGATATCCGGCCTGCACGGCAGGTGCAAGCCGTGTCAGAGTGGCCCAGTGGTCGGCTCGACTGTTATAAAGCTCCATCCGGAGGGCACGGACCTCACGGTCCCTCTCCTCCAGCATCTGTGTGGTAGTCTGAAGTAGCGGCTCCTCATGAGTGGCATCAGTGTACAGACCTGTGTAGTAGCCTTCCTCTCCAGTAAGTGAGGCTGGCATGTAGCAGAACTCAGTGTTCAGCAGCAAGGCATGCCTAGCCCGGATGATAGTCATCATCGAGTAAGCAGCATCCTGCACTGCCATCTCGATGGTAACCCCAAGTCCATACGTCCAGTGGATGGGGTCGGTAGCTCCGGGATATGAGGGATATATCCGGACTGTGCAGTTGTACTTGCTCTGGTTGAAATCACTATACTGCTCCTCCACAGTATACTTGGGATACCAACGATAGCCAGTCTCAGTCAACATGCGGACCAACATGGCCGTGTGACCTCGCACATTGATGCACCGAGTCAAACAGACCACCTGATGAGGGGTGCGGTCAGACATCTGAAACACGAGATAATGCAAATGCATTAGAATTTCTAGAAGAAATCGGGCAACATAACAACTGTAAATGCTCAAAAAAGATTTTGAGACATCTTACAAATGATAGCATAGCCACTCAACAACATCATATCAAGGTTTCGGTTCCAACTAAACAACATATTGGAAAGGTAGAAACTGAACTGAGGCTTGAAACCAACAATCCTAAGAGTCTACGGATTAGTAACACGTGATACTAGTAAAGATGAGAGGCCTAGTCCTTAACCCCCGTAGAAAGAATAGGATGACTCAGATCAGAAGGGCATAAGGTAAAGAAGTAAAAAGAGCCTTACGTTCCCTTCCTCAATCAATTCCCCTACATATAACTAAGAATTTCTAGACTCAACATTGACTAGTTTGGCTTGAAGAACCAACAGACAGTCCTGCTCTGATGCCAACACTGTCAGGACCCCGATCCTAAGTCACACCGATCTAGCATGTAACACTTCATATCACTTTGCGTCCTCATGCACGGTATCCCCACGGGTGCCACCTTACCTGGCCCGGGACCGTTTGCACATTTTGGTACACGTATATGATAGTGTCGCTAGCATCCATATGACAGAGAACCTGGGCCGACATGGCTAGTTATAAACCAAAAGTGGCACTATATTACAGAGACAGGCATCCATGACCCAGCGACGAATGTGTCGGTCATCAACGTATGAACCCAAGTCATAGCAAGCTACATGGACTTAAAGGAACAACGTGTGACTTTTTCCCTAAGGGACAGACACAGGAACGAAGGACACATGCCGGCAAGCCTACGTGTTCCAGAGCAGTAGCAAGCTACCAAGGCTCAGTGGAAGCACTAGGAGGCATTTCCCTATAAGATAGGCTACCAAGGGTAAACAACTAGGTGTCGGAGCCCACACATACCAAGTATTTCAATAACATACACACAATATGCTCAATATGTGCAAATACAACATTGCATCACAACAGAACTCTATGACTCAAAGTACTTTATTTAAGAGGCTCCGAAGAGCCATACATAACATATCCATACAGGTAGGGGTCACATGACCCAATACTCAAGTCATACAAGCATACAAGCACATGTGGAAGCTAACTTGTCTGAATACAGACAACTTGGAAAGAAAACAGGCTTGGTGTAGCCTGACTATCTACAAGACCCTTCAAAAGTTCAAGATCGCCGTCTGGGTAGCAAGCTACTCGTCGATGTCAACGTCTATGTATAACCCATCAGAGTGGGCTGGGTTCTCCTCTGCAACAATTATTAAGAAAACATGACTACAAAGGTACTCAGCAAGACTTACATCAGAACCTATCATACATGCATCATTATCAACAAGGGTAGTGGAGTATATTGCAGCAAGCCAGCTCTGACTCCTGGTTAACCTATACTACAACTCTCAGCAGTTTGCAAAGATGAGACTACGCACACGAGTCCAATACTCACCACAACAATACACTACCGTGGATCCTCTCCTGTCATCCTACGGAAGGGCCATCCACGGCACTCACACTTGTCTTGAGACTTTTAGGAGTAACCATTAACTTGTCTATGAACTATATAAGCAACCAAGTGGTTCTTAACCGCGAACAGCGGCTATTCAAATAGATTGGTAACCTTGCAGGGGTGTACTTCTTCACACACGCTTCCACCACTTATCGCCGTTTGCTCGACGTGTACTCGGCAACCTTCAAGTGGAAGCACAGCGAGGGTGTCGGCCACGACCTGACTAATCACACAAGTCCCTAGTCTAGGTTTATCTCCTATTTGGGTTCCATCCGCGGGGAGATCCGACCGGGGTGTCGCACACGGCCCCAAACGATGTGTAGAGGGTTCCCGAGCCACCAAACGAGCGACCGGTACACCATGCCACGTACATGCCGCATCACAGCCCACCCCGAGGTTCAGCGCTGCGCAGGACCACCAGTATACTACAAACACCAGAAACTAGTTGCAACTCCTGGACAGAGGACAAGGGCAGTTAATAAGTCGAGAGAGTCCATTGGTTTCGGGCCCAATGCGTGGTAGTAGCTGATCTTAAATCACACATACAGCTCTCAGTTTCTATGGACGGTTCCAATGAAACAACTCACCATGTACTCCTACATGGCCTTTCATTGACACCTTTACCAAAACATATTCCACACTTCAGTCTCATTTCAGACATAATCATTTCACTCTGATCCATCACCTAGATGAACCAGACCTGACACAACTCTAAGCATAGCAGGCAGAACATGTATAGCATGGTAGGAAACACATCAACATGGCTCAATTAACTCCTACATATGCTTGTGGGTTTCAACTATTTATTGTGGCAATGACAGGTCATGCAAAGGAATGGGGTTCAGCTACCGCAGCAAACAACAGTTCACACGTTGTTGCCTTAATGCAGTAAAAGAGAGCAGAAGCGAGAACATGGGTTTGTATCGGAATGATCAATGGGTTGCTTGCCTGACAGATTGGTTGACTGGTACTACTCTTCAGTTGGATACGCAGATGTATCCTCGGGAGCAGAACCTACCACGGAGAACACTGGTAATACAATCAATACACAACAATATGCAATAATATGATGCATGCTCATGACATGGTAAGATGAATGTGTTTTGAGCTAATGCAACTATAAACAGAAAGGTTTGAGCTTATTTGAATCAAAGATTCAAATTCATGCCCAAGTTATTATTATACAAAGTGCATTATCATGTTTTGATATGAACATCAAGGTTAACTTGCTTTAACATGCATTAAACAAGCACCAATGGATAGATTGCATTTTTCTAATCATTTTTCATATATAAATCCTTTTCATCTGAGCTACTGTTGAATTTATATGATTTTTAGAAGTTAGGGCATTTTCTAGAAAATAAATAAATATTTTCTGATTTATTTAAATCCCAGAAAATACTTACTGCGTCAGCATGACTTCATGCTGATGTCAGTAGGTCAATAGGGCTGGTCCAGGTTAACCTGACGTGTGGGGTCCACACGTCAATCTAACGGAGTTAAACAAAAAGGTTAGTTTAAACTAACTAATGACTAACAGGGTCGGGCCCACATGCTAGTGGGTCAAAACTAACTAACAGAAAAAGATTAACGCTAATTAATCCTAGGATAAACTAGTCAATGGCTGGGCCCACTTGTCAGTGGCACAGGGGAGGTCAAACCCCCTGGTCAAACTGGGTTGACTCGCCGGCGTTTAGCCGCCGGCGAGGCCGAACGCGGCGGAGGGCGCGGGATTTGTCCTCTGACGACCAAAACGACGGCGGAGCACATCTACGGGCAGCTGGGAGCAACCCGCGTCGTTCGGTGGTGGAAGTGGAGGTCGGGATCGCCGGAAATGACGCTAGCGGCGACCTTGGCGGACGCCGGAGCTCGGACGAAGACGAACTCGTCGGTGCAGTGATCGTGGAGGCTCATGGCCAGCTCCTACATGGCCTACACGGTGCGGTGAGGTTAGTGGGCATAGTGGTGTGGCCGTTGGGTGGCCGGAGCTACGTCGGCGACGAGCTCAGGCGGCGGTGCGTGCGGTGAAGCTTTGTGCGGTCGCTACGGGGAGAACGGAGAGGATGGGGAGGGGCAGGAGCTCACGGCGGCAGCAGTGAGCTAGACGGCGGGCTCGGGGACGGGCTGGAGCGGTGGTGACGGCGAAGGTGATCTCCGGCGGTGGTCGGTGAAGACGAGGTCGACGGTGGCGGGGCCGAGCATGCGTGCGCTCGGGGCTCGGCCTGCTCGACGTAGCAGACGACGGCGAAGCTCGGGGACTCGACGGGGCGGCGCGAGGACGACAGTGGCTGCGAGAACTACGGCGGGACGGGCGCGGCAGCGTCGGCCATGGCGAGGAGAGGGCGAGGGAGAGAGACAGGGGGAGAAGTGCGGTGTCTAGAGGCTTCGGGCGACGACGTGCAGACGGTCCAGGGCATCGCAGTGACGAGGGGGTGAAGCAGAGCGGCGAGGAGCTGCGTGGCGCGCGCAGGCTCGCCGGCATGCTCCTCTCTGCCTGCCTGGCGAGAGAAAGCAGCTGCGTGGAGCGGCTGCTGGGCTGGGCCACCAGTTAAGTTTCTCTCTCTCTCTCTCTCCTCTTTTCTAATTTTATTTCTGTTTCTGTTTTTCTGCAACTGTGTTGATTTATTTAAAATGCTAGAACATTTTTATAAATCATGAAACTACTCATGTCCACTGTATAAAATATAAGCAACGGGGAACATTTTGGTTTATGATTATTTGGGCATTTAAAATACTTTATAGCATTTGAATGCCCAAATGCAAATACAATATGATTTAAACCAGTGACCTTAGGATGTCCTAGAAAATTGTGCACCATTTTTGTCACAGGTTTAAGACCAAGGAAAAGATGATGAACTTTTTGAAGGGCATTTTGGGTACATTGGAAAAGATTTTATCAAACCCTAGTTGAGTTAAAATGGGTGCTGGGGTTTCTGTCGGATTCAGGGCTCCGCAAAACCCGTTAAGTTCAAACACAGGGGTGTGAATGAAGATATCTCCCACTCACGTCTACCTAGCGCCTCGTTCTCGTTTCGGTGGAAGGATTCCAGCAAACAACAGACAGAACACACAAGAGTTTATCCAGGTTCGGGCCACCGCGTGGTGTAAGACCCTACTTCCTGCTTTGGTGGATTAGCCTCGGGCGAGCTGGGATATGAGCTAGTACAAGGGTTCCTGGGCTCAGGAGGTGCGCTCAGGAGGGTCAGGAGGCTAGTGTTCTTGCTCCTTGTGTGGTGGCAGAGTGTATCAGTCGATCCCCTTTGCAGTGGGAATTCTAGCTACTTATATAGGTGGCCACGGTCCTCTTCCCCCTAAATGTTTAGGCGGGAAGGGATCCCACAACGGCCATTTTTGAGCGGGAACACAAGGACGTTCCTACCCTGACAAAAGCAGTCTTCGCCTGCAAAAGGATCACGCGGTGACGCGGTGGTGGGCTCGACGATGACATCCTCCTTGTCGTCCTTGCGGTCTTCGGTCTCGCTGCACCAATGGGGAAACCTTTGCCCCGCTCCTAGGGAACTTGCGGCTGCACTGTCCCCCTTGCACCGAAATAGTAACTGCGCCGCTGGCGTGCGCTGGCACCCGCTGGCGCGATGCATCACTGCTGATATCACTGCCTCCTCCTGAGGCAGGCTTGGCCTTGGATTCTCCGCCCCTCCAGAGCACCTTGATGAGGCTGCTCCTGAGGAGGTCTTGACGTTGTTCTCCTCGCGAGGCTTGGCTCCCTCGAGAGGGTCTTGGGCAGCTGGTTGATCAGCTGGGCCATACCAGGCCGTAGTAGGAGCGCGTCGCGGCCTGTAGACAGGCAAGTCTGGGTACCCTGGTTCCCAGTACGCCGACAGTAGTCCCCCGGCCCAAGGCACACGCTGAGTTGGCTTCGGGGCGAAGCCCTAGTCGAGGACGAAGCGCCGCGGGCCCTAAAAGGTTTAGGGCCAGGCTGGCGTGTGACGGTTGGATGTGACGTGGGCGGCTCCGCTTCTCCCGCAGCCTTGGTGATCGTGCGACTTGACAACTCCTTGGCGCAAGCGACGAGGGCGTAATGGCTGCGACGCCAGTGGCTGGTGGTTGGGCTCCTCCGCCCTATAAATGATACTAGGGGAGCCCCCAGGCCGTTTCCAAGCCGGCGCCGTCCTCTCCTTGCTTGTCCTTCGCTCTCTCTCTTGTCGCAAGATCTTTGTGGCGCCGCCGAGGAAGCCATTCGTCGCGGAGAAGGTAAAGACCCCGAAGGATCCAGTCCCATTGACGCCGAAGAGGGGTCGCGGTCGTCCCCGCAAGTATGCCGCTACGCCCGTAGAGGCTTCTCGGGGAGGCGGGCGTGGCCTTCTGAGCCCCGCCGCGGCCACCGATGGACGGCGCAGGGCGTCCTCCCGTGGTGAAGGTGGTCGCGGCCGCGGAGGAAGAGGAGGCGCGCAACAGTGCCTGTTGGTCGTGCGTCCTCCACGCCCGCAGCTCCATTCCTTCGATGTGTTGTCGAAGTTCATGGTGTGGGCGGAGAAGCCCGGCGGCCCGTGGCTCAAGCTTCCCCGCTCGTTTGGTGATGTGCTACTGGCCGAAGGCCTTGGAGGTATATGGCTGCAGGCTGACGGTTGCTGCAGCGGTGCGTCCTGGGTGGAGGTTGATGTGGCTCCCTCGGGCGATGTGTTCCTGGAGCGTGGCTGGCAGTCGTTTGCTCGCGCATGCCGGCTGCAGGGGAGGTGTGCGCTCCACTTCAGGTACTATGGCGTATCCACGCTGTTCGTTAGGGTCTTCTCAGAGGAAGGGAGGCGCCTTGGGTTATGTCCCGAGGCTGATGACGAGGAGGACTAAGATGTCCGGAGGAGCAGCTCCTCCTCCGGAGACGACCTCAGTCCCGGGGGGGCGTCGTGGGGCCCCCCCTCTGTGGCAGCAGTAGCTCCTCCAGCAGCGGCGGCCGCGATGAACCACCACGCCACCGAGCTTGGCATGGCAGGGGAAGGGGGTTGCCGCACCGCTGCAGTTTGGTGAAGCCAGAGGAACTGAAGGACTCCGACTGAGCGGGAGCGCCCTCTGCTTCTCCTCCTTTTTTCTCTTCATGTCCTTTCTGCGTCAAAATTTCAAGTTACCTTGAAGAGGCATGTAATGGGTTGCGATATATGTAAGAAGCGAGAACTCGCTGTCATACTTTTGTTGCCCGGGTGGAATTACTTAGCTTTTATGCGTCATGTTGTCCTGAGGCGGAGTCCTCCTAACTCCGGCATTATGAGCTCCATCAAGGTGGCCGAGTCTGACGGGCTCGTACAGCTCCCGAGCGGGAGCCAGTCGCTGAGATCTGCTGAGAGTGCCGAGTGCGGGTTAGAACGCCAAAGCCTGAGCGGCACGGTAAGATAGATTGCACGGACTGAGAAGCCCGGCGCCAAAGCCCGAGCAGGCTTGTCCAGGCGAGGTCACGGGGCCACGTCGGCAGACGAGGGCCGGTGACTGACAATGCCCCAGCCCCCACGCGCGAGGCGTGCGAAGGAGAGCGACTGGTGCAGTTGAACTTTAGAACTGTCAAGAAAGATCCCAAACAAAAACAGCAAGAAAGTTCTCAAACCAAATGCAGGAAGTGTGAGAAACATGAGAACTTCATAGCATGGCGTAGAGGAAGGGCTGATAGCCAAGGAAGTAGAAAAGGTTGACAGCCAAACACCAAGCAAAAAGGAAAAAGGTCGCGTCCGACCCCTACACTACGTCTTCTTCCCAGCGCGGAGCTAAGGACTGCCACTGGGGCGTGGGTGGGAGCCCTGTCTGAGGGCCCATAGGCAACACACAGGAGACTCCGAGGCATGTACAACCCCAACTCATTATTACGTGAGAGTGTCACGGGCGGAGACCTTCACGGGCACGGAGCCTTGATTATGGATAGAACCTCCTGAGGTGTTCGATGTTCCAGGAATTCTGGATAGGTACCCCATCCTGCATCTCCGGCGCACAGCACCAGGCCTAGAGACACGGGCGATTCTGAACGGGCCCTCCCACGTGGGCGGGAGCTTGTGTAGCCCCTCACGGGAGAGGACCCGCCTGAGGACCAAGTCACCAACTTCAAGTGTTCTTGCGCGGACGCCGCGGCAGTGGTACCGCCGCAGCGCCTGCTGATAACGTGCCGCCCTGAGGGCAGCTCGGCGGCGGCCCTCCTCATCGAGCACGAGGGCCACCCGCCAGGCGGCGTCCTGACATTCCTCATTGAAGACCAGGACCCGTGGGGAGCGATGCTTGACCTCGTGAGGGTGGACTGCCTCCGCCCCTTAGATGAGAAAGAAGGGAGTTTCCCCCATAGGTTTGGTGGCAGTGGTTCGGATTGACCACAGCACGGACTGGAGTTGGTCGATCTAGCCCCTACCGCAAGCCTCAAGCTTCTTCTTAAAGCTGCGCGTCTTGAGGCCATGCAAGACTTCCGCGTTGGCGCGCTCGGCCTGGCCGTTGCTCCTGGGGTGAGCCACCGAAGCGTAGCAGATCTGTGTTCCAAGGTTAGCACAATATGACCTAAAGAGATTACTCTTGAACTGCGAACCGTTATCTGTGATGATGCGCTTGGGGACCCCGAATCGCCTCACGAGGCCCTGGATGAACTTGACAGCCGACCCGACTGGGATCGCGCGAACAGTCTCCACTTCCGCCCACTTGGTGAATTTTTCGATGACTACGTACAGGAAGCGGTAGCCCCCTGCTGCCCGAGGAAATGGACCCAGAATGTCCAATCCCCAGACCGCGAAGGGTCAGGAAAGCAGAATATTCTGGAGGCCTTGCGTCGGCTGGTGGATCTGCTTGGCATGAAACTGACATGCCTCGCAAGCTCGCACGAGCTCCGTGGCGTCGTTGAGCGCCGTGGGCCAGTAGAAGCCGTTGCGGAAGGCCTTGCCCACGAGGGTGCGGGCCGACGAGTGATGGCTGCAGTCTCCATCGTGGATGTCAGCCAGCAGCTCGCGCCCTTGCTTCCTCGAGATGCATTTCAATGAGACATCGTTGGGGCACCTCCTATAGAGTTCTCCGTCTTGGATACAGTAAGCTGAGGCCTGTCGGACCACACGCTCTGCATCTTCGTCCTTGTCTGACAGGGTATCGTGTTGCAGGTACATCTTGAGTTCTCGGGTCCAACAACCCTCCTCGGGCTTAGCAGCGAGCAGCAGGCGGGCTCCGGAGGGTGGCCCGCAGGGCGGGGCGCCATCGGGAGGCGCCGCTGGCAACCCCTGCTGAGGGGAGGCTAGCTCAGGGGCTGAAGGTGCCGCCGACGGCTTGAGCAGCCGTTCCTCGAAGACGCTCGACCTTTGAGGTTCTCGTCTGGAGGCTCGTTTGGCGATGTCGTCTGCTTCTTTGTTGGTGCCCCTTGGTACGTGCTGCACCTCCAGCCCTTGGAATCACTTCTCCATCCTACGCACCTCCTCCAGATATGCCCCCACGTGCTCATCCTTGGGCTTGTATTTCTTGTTGGAGAAGTCGACGAGGAGTTGCGAATCGCCCCTGATGGTGAGATGCTTGACCCCCAGCACAGAGGCGGCCTTGAGTCCGGCAATTAGGCCCTCGTATCCGGCGATGTTATTGGAGACCTTCTCGCCCTACTAGAAGCAGAGCTGCACAACGTAGTACAACTTATCCTGAGTGGGAGATACCAACACGGCGCCAGCCCCCAGGCCGAAGTGTGAGAAGGCGCCGTCGAAGTATACTACCCATCCGTCTGGGGCTTCATCACCAGGGGCCAGCGAGCGGTCTTCGCTGACCCCTCGCTCCGTCGCGTCAGTCCATTCTGCCATGAAGTCTGCCAGAGCTGCTCCCTTGATCACCCGCGTGGTGCTGAATTCCAACTGGAATGCTTGAAGCTCGATGTTCCACTCGGCGACCCTCCCGACGACATCCGGGGCCCGTAGCACCTTCTCGAGGGGATACGACGAGACGACCTTGATTGGGTGGCCTTGGAAGTAGTGGTGCAGCTTCCTAGAGGCGACGAGGAGCGCCAAGAGCAGCTTCTAGGGCATCGGGTAGCGTGAACGTGCGTCGCGCAGTACTGTGCTGATGAAGTACACCGGGTGCTCCATGAGGGTCGGGACGGCAGGGTCCGCTGGCGCCTCAGGAACCTTAGGAGCTTCTTGCTGAGTGGTGGGGCTGTCAATGCCCATAGTCGAATCTGCCCCTGATACGTCCAAAACGTATCTATAATTTCTGCTTGCTCCATGCCTCTTTTGGGTGATATTGCTATGATATTTATACACTTCCATACACTTTTGATCATATTTGGACTAACCTATTAACTCAGTGCACCCCAGTGCCAGTTTCTGTTTTCTGCTGTTTTTGTATTTCAGGTTTTCCCATTACGAGAACTGCCAGAAAAATCCCGGAAAAATTATATAAAAAATCAGCGTTGCAGAAGCTTCCCGGCACCCGAAGTACAGCCGGAGGGGGCCACCAGGGCTCCAGGCGCCCTGGTGGCGTGGCACCCCTCCTGGCCGCGCCGGGGGGCGCCTGGGCCCCCCAGGCCTCCGCTGATGCCCCCCTTTGGCATATATTTATATCGTGTCCCGAAACCCTCGAGACGGAAACCCTTTTTCGCGATCTCATCTCTGTTCCGCCGCCGCCGCGCTTCCAAGATCGGGAGCACTAGGAGAACTCTTCCCGGAACCCTGCCGGAGGGGAGGATCACCACCGGGAGCTTCTCCACCACCATGGACGCCTCCCGGATGAGTTGTGAGTAGTCTCCCTTGGACCATGGGTCCATGACCAGTAGCTATGTGATGTTCTCCTCCCGTTCTTGTGCTTCACTAATTAGACCTCGTGAGCTGCCCTACATGATCGAGGCACATATGTAATCCTTATGCTGTTGCTATGATGAGTTTGCTGGGATCCGATGGATTGTGAGATTATGTTCAGATTGTGTTTGAGTAATATATTTGATCTATCTCTTTTATATTTATGTTCGTAAGTAATTCTTGCATGTTCTCCGTTGTTATTTATTGCTTTGGCCAAGTAGTAGGTAGTGACTCCAAGAGGGAACGTTATGCTTGATTGTGGGTTCATGCCCCTCGATAACTAGCTTGAGTGACAGAAACATGAGTCTAGGGGATGTGTTGTTGCCACAAGGGGGAAAACAACGGTGCTTGTGCCCGCGGGTGCAAGGATTGTTTACTTTACGCAAAGTTCTTTTAATGCAGTTGTCTGTTGCTTTGAGTTTACACTATGGGTGGGACTCGCAACTTAATACCAGCGAGATGTTCTGGATAGATATCTCAACGTGGATGATTAGTAGTAGATGCAGATGGATTTCGGTCTACTTGCCTTGGCGTACCGCCCATGCTTTGAACCTCTACCTTTCTTGCAACATAGTTAGCATTGGTTTGCGCACATAATTCTGTCAATTGCTCAGCTGTAATTCGTTTACCTCACATAGCTGTTTTATCGTCTTTTGGGAGAGAGACATCACTAGTGAACATCATGGGACCCTGGTCCATATTACCATCATTGATCACATCCGCTATTTACTTTCTGCTTTTACTTACTATTTGCAGCAAAACCTATCACTATTATCACTTGCGTTTGATCCTTTGTAAACGACAAGGCCGGAGGGATTGACAACCTCTCTGTACTCGTTGGGAGCAAAGTTATTTGTATCTGTGTGCAGGTCCACGTTGATTGCTAATATCTGGCACCGTTAGCAGTTAACACCTTCTTGTTGAAACTGGGAGTCTCAGGGAAATCGATCCTTGGTATCTTTGCCAAGGGAAAACTTCTGCTACACTGCATCTCAAACCTTCCACTTGGGGTAACCAACGAGGGGCGAGAAGCCATCAAGCAAAGTTTTCTGGCGCCGTTGCCGGGGACTCCACTCTTCAGGATAGGGGAGTTGCATGCTATCTTTTACCTTTGCTTTTTAGTCTTGTTAGTTTACCTTTCAGTTTTTCTTTAGTATCTTTTATCGAAAATCACAAAAATAGTTATCTTGCTTGCTTGCTACTATGGGTTCCACCGAGAACACCAAGTTGTGTGACTTCACTAGTCACAACAACGATGACTTTATCTGCACAACTATCACTACACCTGCCACTTCAGCACCTTCTTATGAAATTAAACCTGCTTTACTGAACCTAGTTATGAAAGATCAATTCTCCGGTGCTGGAGATGATGCTGCTTTACACTTAAACAATTTTGTTGAACTTTGTGATATGCAAAAGTACCAAAAAATAGATGGTAACATTGTTAGCTTAAGATTTTTCCTTTCTTCTTGAGAGGAGGAGCTAAAATTTGGTTTCAATCTTTGGCTAGAAATAGCATAGATTCATGGGACAAGTGCAAAGATGCTTTTATTGAAGATACTATCCACCTGCTAAAATTATCCAACTAAGAAGTAACACAATGAATTTTAAACAATTGGATAATGAACACGTTGCCCAAGCTTGGGAACGTATGAAATCTCTTATCAAGAACTGCCCTACTCATGGTTTGACTACTTGGATGGTTATCCAAACTTTTTATACAGGCTTGAAATTTACCTCGCAGAACTTGTTAGATTCAGCTACGGGAGGAACCTTTATGTCAACTACACTTGGTGCTGCTGATACGTCCAAAACGTATCTACAATTTCTGCTTGCTCCATGCCTTTTTTGTGTGATATTGCTATGATATTTATGCACTTTCATACACTTTTGATCATATTTGGACTAACCTACTAATGGTTGCAAAAGTGCACAATGTTATTGTTTTACACTTTATTGTGTAGGAATTACTTGGAAATTGACAAAAGCGCAAAAGGAGTCGTATTGGAGTAGGACTCTGATTTTCCTGAAATCTGTCTGAGAACGTTTTTTAAAGATGGTCACGTTCTGCCCCGAAGACGACGTCAAACGGAGAAATCCTAGTTGCGAAAGTTGTGGGGAATTTTGAGGCGATGCTTCTGGATATAAAATTCGTCCAAATCGGAGACTGGACGGCCGAGTAAAGCCCGTTTTACTGAGGCCCAAATTCTGATGACGGGAATCCGAGAGTCTATATAAAGAGAGGAAACCTAGGTCACCAAGGACCACGAATTTTCTTTCTCCCGAGCCGCCGTCTTGGAGGGGAGGACCAGCACCATTGCAACACCATCCACAAGGAAGAAGGGGGGCCAAGGAGCCGCTGCCCCCTAGGGCCGCCGCCGCCCCGAGGGCCGCCGCCGCCGCGCCCCCAAGGGCAGCCGCCGCCGCCTCCGTGGCTGCCGCCGGCCGTCTCCTCCGCGCGGGGCTGCACCTCTCCATCAACACCATCATCAACCTCCTCCTCACCATGTCCATGTGTGAGTAGTCTTCTCCGGGGCCGAGGGCTCGTACGTGTAGCTATGTGGTTATCTCTCTCTCCCATGATGTGATCTTCGTTGTGATCATAGGCTATGTTAATCTAGGGTGATCCCATGATATTTCCCCTTCCTCTATGTATTGGATTGATGTACTCACTTGTCTTTATCTAGTATAATCCCCGAGACCAAGGTGACAGCGGTCTATTGGACATGGATTAGAAAAATATTTTCATGAGTGATTTCCTCTCTTGTGTGTTGATTGAAGATTGAGAGTCTCTTGGTGCTTGTCTTTGACTATCCTTTAGATATGTTGTGGTGATTGTGGGACTCTCTTTGGATGGCCGCGGTGACATTGGGAAATCCTTAGATTGAGAACTACGAATTTTGAGGTGTGCTTTTGTAGCCCTACATAATTCTCGTCCTCTCTTGACCACGAAGGAATGACCTCCGGGTGCGTCTCCATTGCATGTTTTATGGGAAATATCATGTGATTCTCTTATGTTAATGTTGTTGGGAGTTGCCACTAGTGAAAGTATGAACCCTAGGCCTTGTTTCCACCATTGCAATACCATTTGTGCTCACGTTTACCACTTGTTTGCTTGCTGCACTTTTTATTACAGATTTATATTACTTTGTTTTGCCATCCATATCACTTGCCATTTAACATCTCTTCGCCGAACTAGTGCACCTATACATCTAACAAGTGTATTAAGTGTGTTGGGGACACAAGAGACTTCTTGTGTCTTAGTTGCAGGGTTGCTTGAGAGAGACCATCTTCAACCTCTACTTCCCTGAGTTCGATAAACCTTAGGTCATCCACTTGAGGGAAATTGCAGCTGTCCTACAAACCTCTGCGCTTGGAGGCCCAACATAGTCTACAAGAGTAGAAGCGTGTGTAGACATCAAGCTATTTCTGGCGCCGTTGCCGGGGAGGTGAGTGCTTGAAGGTATATCTTTAGATCTTGCAATTAAATCTTTTTGTTTCTTGTTTTTATTTCACTAGTTTTGCTTAATGGAAAACAACAAAAATATGAGAGAGCTTTATAAGCTCTACCTTGAACTTGGACATGATGTGTTTGAAGAGAAAATTAAAAAACCTTTGGAACTTTATTATTTGCATAACAATCATGATGGTGGTGATGTTATTAGTATGTTTCTTTTTAATATCAATATTGCTAATGACATGGAAAGCTCTAAGCTTGGGGATGACACATTTGATGAACATGATATTTTTAGTCCCCCAACTTTTGAAGAGAAAATTTACTTTGATGATCCTTTGCTTCCTATATATGATGATTACAATGATAAATGTGAGCTTTTTAGTCCACCTACTATTGAGGATAAAATTTATTATGATTATGATATGCCTCCTAAATATGATGATTACCATGATGGTTATGATTGCTTTACTCTCACTATTTCTAATAAGAAAGATTTTGCTTATATGAAGAGTAATGACACTTTTCTGCTTTTGGATCATGGAAATAACGCCTTATGGGATAGTTATATTGTTGAGTTCATCCATGATGCCACTGAAATTTATAATGAGAGAGGGAGACATGGTTCTAAATATCTTAATAATAAGAAGTTTCCTCTCTTTATGGTGAATATTTTGAAGTTATGCTTGTTTTGCCTTCCTATGCTAGTTGCTTTATGCTTCAATAATTTATTTTCTTACAAGATTCCCATGCATAGAAAGCATGTTAGGCTTAAATGTGTTTGGTATTTTCTTCTTGATGCTCTCTTTTGTTCTTCAACTCTTATTTCTACGAGAGCATCATTAAAAGTCTTAAGCCTATCTTTACGGCTATAAAGAAAGAGCTCTAGGGAGACAACCCTTGTTATCTTTGCTTTCAGCTTGTCCTTTCAGTTTTTAGTGGTCTTGATGTTTGTTACTACTGTAGCAACATCATTGTATCTTTATTTTTCAGCTTTGTGCCAAGTTTAGCCTCTGATTGCAAGAAAGTTCAAAAGTTGTGACGTGCAGTCCAGAAAACAGATTCTCTCTTTGGACAGAAAAATACGTATAAAATCACCAGGTAATCTTTTTGGTCTGAATTGTTTCGACAGCGTGCTATATACAATTGGCTTTCGGGCGTCTGTTCTGAGTTTTTTGATTTGAGTTGCAGAAGTGCCCCGAAAAAATTATTTACTACCTGCTGGTCTGTTTTTCACAGATTCTGTCCTGTTTTGTCTTTCCTTCGTTTTGCAAACCTTGAGCTTGCTTTTTATTTGGAAAATCCTTTTGGCAATCTTGAGAAACAGTAGACCTTCAAGAATATCCTTATTTCCAGCAAGGAACAATTATTTTATTAAGGGTACTAACCTCGCTAATCAGATTATGATGAGTTATGTATGAAGGGAGTTTTCAAGTGTGCGAGGGAAGATGATAAAAAGATTCTGGAGTGTCAAACGCTCAAGCTTGGGGATGCCCCCATGCACCCCCAAGAAATATTCAAGAAGACTCAAGCGTCTAAGCTTGGGGATGCCCCCGTGCATCCCCTTCTCCATCAACAATTAACAGTTCGTCTTTCGTTCCACTATATTTTTATCACTTCATGTGTTATGTGCTATGCTTGGAGCGTCTTGCTTTTAGTTTTCTTTTTTAGCTTTCTTTAGCTTTGCTTGCTTTTCACAACGAGTTGGAACTCAGCTTTCTTTGTGTGGGAGAGAAACACGCTCCACTTCAACCTAGAACACAACATAGAATTTTCATGTTTATCTTTGCTGTGTGTGTTCTTTGTCTTTCAATAGCTACTATCATGTTCAGCTCTTAGTTTTCATGCTTATCTTTTTAAAGAGCTTTTGTTTAATTGGTCGCTGGAACTCTCTTTAGTTATCATGCTTACCTTATTAAGAGAGTTGGCTTCTGTTGCACTGGTTGATATGTCTATGATAAAAATGCTATGTGCATAATGGTGCTTGGTAGTTCATGTTTTCTTATGGTTAGTCTCAAATAGCTAGGGGGGTTCTCAATGTGTTATTGGAGTACCAACATGATTTGTTTGCCTATGATGTGGTATGGTTTAGTGGTATCTTCCCCCAAGAATTTATTTTGATTGACTTGGCGTATGCTCACGCATATTTAAGACTATAAAGAAAGTCTATCAAGCCTTGATGATCTTTAATTTCTGAGTAGCGATATAACTTCCATGCCTGATTCAATGTTGCTTTGTCGCTCTGCATGATTATGACCGTCATTGCTCTCTTAGTTGGTCGCTCCCAGTCTTTTGCTAACCTCCACCTGCACTAAGCGGACTGACTGCTTGTGCATCCAAAATCCTTTAAACCAGTTATGCCATAGGAGTCCACCATACCTTCCTATACATGGTATTTACCTGCCATTCCTAACGAAGAATTTCATGTACCATCTCGAAATTAATCAAAAAAGCATTTCTCTTTTGTGCCTCTGTTTTAGCTCATGAGGAAGTAGTAGTTAATTCATGATCTTTTTAAGTTGGACAAGCTTCACCCCGGGATTGCATGTCTAATGTGCAAACCCTTAATACGAGAAGGAACTGGCATAGAGTGCGCCCGGCTCATTAAAAAATTAATACAACAAACAAACCCTCCTTCACGCTTTGTTCATGAGAAATCAGAAAACTTTGGCAGTGGTAAACAAAGGAGATTAAGAGGATGTGATCGTCCTCATGCGGGAGCCGTTCCTCGAAACTTGTCCAGCTCGAGAAGTAATTGAGTTATCTGCTAGCATTCGTTGACGAAATATGCATATTCTAAAAAAATAATTATTACTTCTGTTTTTAAAAACCAAGAGCTCTGGTACATGTTTAGTTTTTGTTTCCGACCACGGGTTTTCAACCTTGCCATCAAAAGCCACGGTTCGAGAGTCTCCACCTTCTTTAAAGCACCAACTATTGAGAGCATGATTGTCATTCTGAGTGTAATGTGCATTGTCCCAAAGTACCATTGTCTTCTGCATGATTATGATATCGTTTATTCTGAAATCATTGTATCTAGTCGTCACTTAAACTTTGGAGGTGCCCCTGCATTTATGTTTTGCTTCACTAAAGGGGGCAAGCGAGGTATCACTTTGTCATGTTTGCACACCATGCTCACTACAAATCTATTGAGTGTTTCGGTATCATATTGTAAAATTTTCAGTTCTTTGGGATATTCTCATGAGGAAACTTAATTACTACAGATTCATTATCTCAGTAAGCATTTGTTATGTGACTGTGAAAAGTTCTTATATGGTTAATAGCATGTCACCACAGAAATTATGCTTGTTATCATTTACCTACTCGAGGATGAGCAGGAATTAAGCTTGGGGATGTTGATACGTCCAAAACGTATCTACAATTTCTGCTTGCTCCATGCCTTTTTTGTGTGATATTGCTATGATATTTATGCACTTTCATACACTTTTGATCATATTTGGACTAACCTACTAATGGTTGTAAAAGTGCACAATGTTTTTGTTTTACGCTTTATTGTGTAGGAATTACTTGGAAATTGACAAAAGCGCAAAAGGAGTCGTATTGGAGTAGGACTCTGACTTTCCTGAAATCTGTCTGAGAACGTTTTTTACAGATGGTCACGTTCCGGCCCGAAAACGACGTCAAACGGAAAAAGTCTAGTTGCGAAAGTTGTGGGGAATTGCGAGGCGATGCTTCTGGATATAAAATTCGTCCAAATCGGAGACCGGACGGCCGAGTAAAACCCGTTTTACTGAGGCCCAAAATCTGATGACGGGAATCCGAGAGTCTATATAAAGAGAGGAAACCTAGGTCACCAAGGACCAAGAATTTTCCTCCTCCCGAGCTGTCGTCTTTGAGGGGAGGACCAGCACCATTGCAACACCATCCACAAGGAAGAAGGGGGGCCAAGGAGCCGCTGCCCCCTAGGGCCGCCGCCGCCCCGAGGGCCGCCGCCGCCGCGCCCCCAAGGGCCGCCGCCGCCGCCTCCGTGGCTGCCGCCGGCCGTCTCCTCCTCGCGGGGCTGCACCTCTCCATCAACACCATCATCAACCTCCTCCTCACCATGTCCATGTGTGAGTAGTCTTCTCCGGGGCCGAGGGCTCATACGTGTAGCTATGTGGTTATCTCTCTCTCCCATGATGTGATCTTCGTTGTGATCATAGGCTATGTTAATCTAGGGTGATCCCATGATATTTCCCCTTCCTCTATGTATTTGATTGATGTACTCACTTGTCTTTATCTAGTATAATCCCCGAGACCAAGGTGACAGCGGTCTATTGGACATGGATTAGAAAAATATTTTCATGAGTGATTTCCTCTTTTGTGTGTTGATTGAAGATTGAGAGTCTCTTGGTGCTTGTCTTTGACTATCCTTTAGATATGTTGTGGTGATTGTGGGACTCTCTTTGGATGGCCGCGGTGACATTGGGAAATCCTTAGATTGAGAACTACGAACTTTGAGGTGTGTTTTTGTAGCCCTACATAATTCTCGTCCTCTCTTGACCACGAAGGAATGACCTCCGGGTGCGTCTCCATTGCATGTTTTATGGGAAATATCATGTGATTCGATTATGTTAATGTTGTTGGGAGTTGCCACTAGTGAAAGTATGAACCCTAGGCCTTGTTTCCACCATTGCAATACCATTTGTGCTCACGTTTACCACTTGTTTGCTTGCTGCACTTTTTATTACAGATTTATATTACTTTGTTTTGCCATCCATATCACTTGCCATTTAACATCTCTTCGCCGAACTAGTGCACCTATACATCTAACAAGTGTATTAAGTGTGTTGGGGACACAAGAGACTTCTTGTATCTTAGTTGCAGGGTTGCTTGAGAGAGAGTTGCTTGAGAGAGACCATCTTCAACCTCTACTTCCCTGAGTTTGATAAACCTTAGGTCATTCACTTGAGGGAAATTGCTGCTGTCCTACAAACCTCTGCGCTTGGAGGCCCAACATAGTCTACAAGAGTAGAAGCGTGTGTAGACATGAGCTGCCACAAAGCTTCTCGATGAGATGATGACCAACTATTCCCAATGGCACACCGAACGCGCTCCAACAGGTAGGAAGGTAAACTCTGTCGAGGAGATTTCCTCCTTAAATGAAAAAGTTGACTTGATCATGTCTCTACTTTCGAAGCAATCTTCTGTTCATCCTCGTGATGTTCCTTTAAATTCTTTGGTTGCTCAAGAACAAGTAGATGTGAACTTTATCTCTATAAACAATTTTAATAACAATGCTTATAGGAGTAATTTTGGTAGCAATCCTAGACCGTTCCCCTCTAATTCTTATGGGAACAACAATGCTTATCCTAACACCAAGAACTCCACTACTGAATTAGAGATTATGCTTAAAGATTTCATCACTACCCAAAAAGCCTTTAATAAGAGTGTAGAAGAAAAACTAAACAAACTAGATGATCTCTCTTCGAAGGTAGACAATTTAGCCAATGAGGTAGAATTTCTTAAAATTAGAACTTCTCCTCTTGAGGAGAGGAAGGTCACTCCTATGAATGCTATTCAAGTGCAAATTAATGAAAATATTAGGATGATGGCTAAACTTAAAGAGAGATAGGCTAGAGAAAGGTAGGAAGAGGATAGAATTAAGAACCTTCCTACCCACCACACTGTTGCTACTATCCAAGTTGTTGAGGATATCCAAACTCTTAGCACCCAATGCACTCCTGGTCCCATTGGACCTATTAATGGTGATGTTATGACTATAGAAACTACCAAACAAATGAACCTAATGGACACCACTACCACCTTACTTGATAGTAGTGACCTTGATTTTGATAATTGCACTCTTACCGAAATTATTGATTTCCTTCACAAGATGTTTAGAGATCCCCGCACTAGCACGCTTAATATTGCCTTCACAGAGCATATCACTAATGCTCTTATCAAAGCTAGGGAGGAGAAACTTAGAGTAGAAGCCTCCACACCTAGAAAGCTAGAAGATGGTTGGGATCCTATGATTAAAATTAAGTTGAATAACTTCTCTTGCTATGCTTTATGTGATGTTGGAGCTAGTACCTCTGTTATGCCCAAAAGAATATATGATATGCTTAAATTGAAACCTTTTGATTCTTGTCCTTTTGGTGTTCGTCTCGTTGATTCTTCCATAAAGAAACCTTTGGGGAGGATCGACGATGTTCTTATCATTGTCAATGACAACTATGTTCCCGTTGATTTTACTATTATGGATATTGATTGTGAACCTTCTTGTCCAATTATTTTGGGACGCCCGTCGGTGCCATCATTGACATGAAAGAGGGGAATATAAAATTCCAGTTTCCTCTCAAGAAAGGGATGTAACACTTCCCTCGAAAGAAGATTGAGTTACCTTTTGAGTCCGTTATATGGGCTAGCTATTCTTTTACTCTTGATAAAACTTGATCTCTTTGCATTATGCCTAGCTTAAAGGCATAAAAGAAAGCGCTTTTGGGAGGCAGCCCACATGAATAAATTTTATTTTGCTTTTGTTGTGCCTTGATGTTGTTACTACAGTAGCATCATCATTGTATCTTTGCTTTTCAATTTTGTGCCAAGTGTAGCCTCTGATTGCAAGAAAGTTCAAAAGTTGTGACGTGCTGTCCAGGAAACAGATTATGTCCTTGGATAGAAAAATTCGTATAAAATCACCAGATCATCTTTTTGGTCTGAATTTTTTCGACAGCTTGCTCTATACAATTGTATTTCGTGCGTCTGTTCTGAGTTTTTTGATTAGAGTTGCAGAAGTACCCTGAAAAAATCATTTACTACCTGCTGTTCTGTTTTTCACAGATTCTGTCATGTTTTGCCTTTCCTTCATTTTGCAAACCTAGAGCTTGATTTTTCTTTGCAAAAACCTTTTGGCAATCTTGAGAAATAGTAGACCTTCAAGAATATCCTTATTTCCAGCAAGGAACAATTATTTTATTATGGGTACTAACCTCACTAATCAGAATATGATGAGTTATGTATGAAGGGAGTTTTCAAGTGTGCGAGGGAAGATGATAAAAAGATTCAGGAGTGTCAAATGCTCAAGCTTGGGGATGCCCCCATGCACCCCCAAGAAATACTCAAGGAGACTCAAGCGTCTAAGCTTGGGGATGCCCCCGTGCATCCCCTTCTCCATCAACATTATCAGTTCGTCTTTCGTTCCAATATATTTTTATCACTTCATGTGTTATGTGCTATGCTTGGAGCATCTTGCTTTTAGTTTTCCTTTTTAGTTTTCTTTAGCTTTTCATAACGAGTCGGAACTCAGCTTTCTTTATGTGGGAGAGAAACACGCTCCACTTCTACCTAGAACATAACATAGAATTTTCATGTCTATCTTTGTTGTGTGTGTTCTTTGTCTTTTAATAACTACTATCATGTTTAGCTTTTAGTTTTCATGCTTATCTTTTTAAAGAGCTTTTGTTTAGTTGGTTGCTTGAACTCTCTTTAGTTATCATGCTTATCTTATTAAGAGAGTTTGCTTCTGTTGCATTGGTTGATATGTCTATGATAAAGATGCTACGTGCATAATGGCGCTTAGTAGTTCATGTTTTCTTATGGTTAGTCTCAAATAGCTGGGGGGTTCCCAATGTGTTATTGGAGTACCAACATAATTTGTTTGCCTATGATGTGGTATGGTTTAGTAATATCTTCCTTCAAAAAATTATTTTGATTGACTTGGCGTATGCTCACGCATATTTAAGACTGTAAAGAAAGTCTGTCAAGCCTTGATGATCTTTTGTTTCTGAGTAGCGATATAACTTCCATGCCTGATTCAATGTTGCTTTATCGCTCTGCATGATTATGACCGTCATTGCTCTCTTAGTTGGTCGCTCCCAGTCTTTTGCTAACCTTCGCCTGTACTAAGCGGACTGACTGCTTGTGCATCCAAATTCCTTTAAACCAGTTATGCCATATGAGTCCACCATACCTTCCTACATGGTATTTACCTGCCATTCCTAACGAAGACTTTCATGTACCATCTCGAAACTATTCAAAGAAAAAAAAAGCATTTATGTTTTGTGCCTCTGTTTTAAGTTCATGAGGAAGTAGTGGTTAATTCATGATCTTTTTAAGTTGGACAAGCTTCACCCCGGGATTGCATGTCTAATGTGCAAACCCAAAATACGAGAAGGAACTGGCATTGAGTGCGCCCGGCTCAAAAATAATATAACAAACAAACCCTCCTTCACGCTTTGTTCATGAGAAATCAGAAAACTTTGGCAGTGATAAACAAAGGAGATTATGAGGATGTGATCGTCCTCATTCGGGAGCCGTTCCTCGAAACTTGTCCATCTCAAGAAGTGATTGAGTTGTCTGCTAGCATTCGTTGACGAAACATGCATAATCTAAAAAAAATATTATTACCTCTGTTTTTAAAACCAAGAGCTCTGGTACATGCTTTGTCTTTGTTTCCGACTACGGGTTTTCAACCTTGCCAACAAAATCCACGGTTCGAGAGTCTCCACCTTCTTTTAAAGCACCAACTACTGAGAGCATGATTATCATTCTGAGTGTAATGTGCATTGTCCCAAAGTAGCATTGTCTTTTGCATGATTATGATATCGTTTATTCTGAAATCATTGTATCTAGTCATCACTTAAACCTTGGAGGTGCCCCTACATTTATGTTTTGCTTCACTAAAGGGGGAAAGCGAGATATCACTTTATCATATTTGCACACCATGCTCATTACAAATCTATTTGATGTTTCAGTATCATATTGTAAAACTTTCAGTTCTTTGTGATTTTCTCATGAGGCAACTTAATTACTATAGATTCATTGTCTCAGTAAGCTTTTGTCATATGACTATGAAAAATCCTTATATGGTTAATAGCATGTCACCACAGAAATTATTCTTGTTATCATTTACCTACTCGAGGACGAGCAGGAATTAAGCTTGGGGATGTTGATACGTCCAAAACGTATCTATAATTTCTGCTGGCTCCATGCCTCTATTGGGTGATATTGCTATGATATTTATACACTTCCATACACTTTTGATCATATTTGGACTAACCTATTAACTCAGTGCACCCGAGTGCCAGTTTCTGTTTTCTGCTGTTTTTGTATTTCAGGTTTTCCCATTACGAGAACTGCTAGAAAAATCCCGGAAAAATTGTATAAAAAATCAGCGTTCTACAAGCTTCCCGGCACCCGAAGTACAACCGGAGGGGGGCCACCAGGGCTCCAGGCGCCCTGGTGGCGCGGCCCCCCTCCTGGCCGCGCCGGGGGGGCGCTTGGGCCCCCCAGGCCTCCGCTGATGCCCCCTTTGGCATATATTTATATCGTGTCCCGAAACCCTCGAGACGGAAACCCTTTTTCGCGATCTCATCTCTGTTCCGCCGCCGCCGCGCTTCCAAGATCGGGAGCACCAGGAGAACTCTTCCCGGCACCCTGCCGGAGGGGAGGATCACCACCGGGAGCTTCTCCACCACCATGGACGCCTCCCGGATGAGTTGTGAGTAGTCTCCCTTGGACCACGGGTCCATGACCAGTAGCAATGTGATGTTCTCCTCCCGTTCTTGTGCTTCACTAATTAGACCTCGTGAGCTGCCCTACATGATCGAGGCACATATGTAATCCTTATGTTGTTGCTATGATGAGTTTGCTGGGATCCGATGGATTGTGAGATTATGTTCAGATTGTGTTTGAGTAATATATTTGATCTACCTCTTTTATATTTATGTTCGTAAGTAATTCTTGCATGTTCTCCGTTGTTATTTATTGCTTTGGCCAAGTAGTAGGTAGTGACTCCAAGAGGGAACGTTATGCTTGATTGTGGATTCATGCCCCTCGATGACTAGCTTGAGTGACAGAAACATGAGTCTAGGGGATGTGTTGTTGCCACAAGGGGGAAAACAACGGTGCTTGTGCCCGCGGGTGCAAGGATTGTTTACTTTACGCAAAGTTCTTTTAATGCAGTTGTCTGTTGCTTTGAGTTTACACTATGGGTGTGACTCGCAACTTAATACCAGCGAGATGTTCTGGATAGATATCTCAAGGTGGATGATTAGTAGTAGATGCAGATGGATTTCGGTCTACTTGCCTTGGCGTACCGCCCATGCTTTGAACCTCTACCTTTCTTGCAACATAGTTAGCATTGGTTTGCGCACATAATTCTGTCAATTGCCCAGCTGTAATTCGTTTACCTCACATAGCTGTTTTATCGTCTTTTGGGAGAGAGACATCACTAGTGAACATCATGGGACCCCGGTCCTTATTACCATCATTGATCACATCCGCTATTTACTTTCCTCTTTTACTTACTATTTGCAGCAAAACCTATCACTATTATCACTTGCGTTTGATCCTTTGTAAACGACAAGGCCGGAGGGACTGACAACCTCTCTGTACTCGTTGGGAGCAAAGTTATTTGTATCTGTGTGCAGGTCCACGTTGATTGCTAATATCTGGCGCCGTTAGCAGTTAACACCTTCTTGTTGAAACTGGGAGTCTCAGGGAAATCGATCCTTGGTATCTTTGCCAAGGGAAAACTTCCGCTACACTGCATCTCAAACCTTCCACTTGGGTTAACCAACGAGGGGCGAGAAGCCATCAGCCCCTGAGGCCGCATCGGGGGGCGGCGCGAGCCCTGAAGGTGCCAAGCCGGTCGGTGGCCTTGGGCTCCAGAGCCTTTCCTCGCGCTCCACGACTAGTGCTGCGCTGTCGGAATTAGGTGTTGCGGCGAGGTAGAGTGTCATGGGATCCAAGGGTCGTGGTGCTACCATAACCGGCGAGCTGGTGAGGTATTTCTTGAGATCCGGGAAGGCGGCGTCGGCCTCCGGAGTCCACTCAAAGGGCCCTTTTTCTTCATGAGCTTGATGAACGGGAGGGCGCATTCCCCGAGCTTGGAGATGAAGCGCCCCAGGGATGTCACACATCCGGCGAGCTTCTGCATTTCCTTCAGGTTTGTGGGCGGCCTCATTTTCTCGATGGCCTTGATCTTCTCTGGGTTAGCCTCAATCCCTCGGTGCGAAACTAGGAACCCTAGCAACTTGCCGGAGGGTACGCCGAATACGCACTTCTCCGGGTTGAGGCACATCTTCACCTTGCGCAGGTTGGCGAATGTTTCTTCTAAGTCCTGGATGAGGGTCGTGGCCTCCTTGGTCTTAACCACGATGTCATTGATGTAGGCCTCTGCATTCCTTCCGAGCTGAGGGCCAAGGGTGATGTGCATCAGGCGCTGGAAGGTGGCGCCCGCGTTCCTCAGCCCAAAAGGCATGGAGGTGTAGCAGTAGACCCCACATGGGGTCAGGAACGCCTTCTTCGCCACATCTTCTACCGCCATCTTGATTTGGTGGTAGCCCGAGAAGGCGTCCAGGAAGCAGAGTAAGTCGCACTCAGCCGTTGAATCCACGATTTGGTCGATGCGCGGAACAGGGAAGGGGTCTTGAGGGCAGAACTTGTTGAGGCTCGTGAAGTCGACGCACATGTGTTCCTTGCCTCCTTTGTTCGGGACGATGACGGGGTTAGTCAGCCACTCCGGGTGTCGTACTTCCCGTATGACACCTGCTTCCTCCAGCTTCCTAACCTCCTGAACGGTTAAGGCCTGCTTCTCTGGGGCTTGTCTGTGCGCCTTCTTCTTGATAGGGCGCGCGTCAGGGCACACCGTGAGGTGATACTCAATGACATGCCTAGGCACCCCGACCAAATCTGCGGCCTTCCAGGCGAACACATCCTTGTTGGCCCTGAGGAAGCTGACCAGCGCCACCTCTTGCTCTGGATCCATGCATGTGCCGATGGTGAAGGTGGCTCCTGAGCCTTCTTCGTCGGCGGGCACTTGCTTCGTCTCGGCGGGGTCCTAAGAAAAGAGCTGCTTCTTCTTGGCAGGCGCGGCCTTCGGAGGTTCCGGAGCCCCCTTCGACCCTGGGTGAGTTGCGGCAGCGGCGGCCATGTAAGCGCGTCCCAGGACCTGAAGGGCGGCCTTGGGGTCCCCTTTGATGGTGATGACGCCACTGCTCCCGGGTATGTTGACGGTTTTGTAGCCGGGGTGAGTCGACGCCATGAATTTCGCCAAGGCTGGGAAGCCGAGGACGGCATTGTACGGCAGGTGGATGGGCGCAACGTCAAAATCGATGAGCTCTGTCCGGTAGTTAGCCGGTGTGCCGAAGGTGACCGGGAGGCGGATCTGGCCAAGCGGAACGGCCGAGCCCGCGACCCCCGAGAAGGGCTTGGTGGGAAGGAGCTGTTTGTAGGACACATGCAGATGACCAAAGGCTTCGGGAGAGAGGATGTTAAAGCCGGCGCCGCCGTCAATGAGGGTTCTTATCACGGCCACCCCACAGATGGTGGGCGTGCACACCGCGGGAAGAGCGCCGGTGCTAGCCGCTTCGGAGGCGAGGTTGCCGGGACCAAAGGTGATGGCGGGTCCTGGCTCTCCCTGCGCCCGCAAGGCCTCCCGCGGCTGGGCGGCAGCCCCAACCTGCCGAAAGTGCAACTTGGCGTGCCGGGCAGACGCCGGTGCTTGGGACCCACCGAGGATGCAGGTGACCCCGCGGCAAGGCTGCTCGGTGCAGGCGACGCCCCGCAGCTTGCAGCTGCGGGCCGTCCATGAGGCGCGGTTTTCGGCGGGCTGCCGATGCTGGCCCGCTGTCGCCCCATCAAGAGTGTGACTGGCGAAGCCACAGGAGGCGGAAGTGGCGGTGTAGGCCATTCTCTGGTGGCCTCGCTGGTAGGAGCGTCGTCGACGAAGGGGGAGGATCGCCCATGGATAGCGCGGTCCGCTGATACCACTCGGTCGACGGGGAGGAAGCCAGCCCCCGCGCGACTGTGGCAGGCCGCAGCCATCGTAGAGGCGCTGAACCGGAGAGGGGAAGCGAGGTCGTCGGAGAGGCAAGATTTCGACACGCCCCCTACCTGGCGCACCAAATGTCGGATTCAGGGATCCGCAAAACCCGTTAAGTTCGAACACAGGGGCGTGAACGAAGATCTCTCCCACTCACGTCTACCTAGCGCCTCGTTCTCATTTCGGTGGAAGGATTCAAGCAAACAACAGACAGAACACACAAGAGTTTATCCAGGTTCAGGCCAATGCGTGGTGTAAGACCCTACTTCCTGCTTTGGTGGAATAGCCTCGGGCGAGCTGGGATATGAGCTGGTATAAAGGTTCCTGGGCTCAGGAGGTGAGCTCAGGAGGGTGAGGATGCTAGGGTTCTTGCTTCTTGTGTGGCGGCAGAGTGTATCAGTCAATTCCCTTTGCAGTGGGAGTTCTAGCTACTTATATAGGAGGCAACGGTCCTCTTCCCCCGAAATGTTTAGGCGGAAGGGATCCCACAACGGCCATTTTTGAGCGGGAACACAAGGACGTTCCTACCCTAACAAAAGCAGTCTTTGCCTGCAAAAGGATCAGGCGGTGACACGGTGGTGGGCTCGACGATGACATCCTCCTTGTCGTCCTTGCAGTTTTCGGTCTCGCAGCACCAATGGGGAAACCTTTGCCCCGCTCCTCGGGAACTTGCGGCTATGTTGTCCCCCTTTCACCGAAATGGTAACTGCGCCGCTGGCGCGATGCGTCGCTGCTGATATCACTGCCTCCTCCTGAGGCAGGCTTGGCCTTGGATTCTTCGCCCCTCCGGAGCACCTTGCTGAGGCTGCTCCTGAGGAGGTCTTGACGTCGTTCTCCTCGCGAGGCTTGGCTCCCTCACAAGGGTCTTGGGCAGCTGGTTGATCAGCTGGGCCGTACCAGGTCGTAGTAGGAGCGCGTCGCGGCCCGCAGACAGGCAAGTCTGGTTACCCTGGTTCCTAGTACGCTGACAATTTCTGTCATCCCCATTTCAAGTTTTCTGGAGAAGTTAAACATGATGCACACTCTAGCTAGTCCTAATGCAAGCGCTGACTAGGGATGTGACACTATCGCACTTGGTACGAAAGTACTATGCCATGGAGAACACTTGGAAAGCCTAGAATACACCTCTGGAGCATTCCATCTATGGACGAGATGCCGCTAAAGCGAAACGGACATACCATGGAACGGCGTCCGATCACATACACAATGGCAAGAAAAACAGACGTTTCATAGGACACAAGTCCGTTCTGGATGAACTATTGGATAAAGCTTGCCAAATACATGCCGCCCCGGACAATACCCTGTTGGGGAACGTAGTATTTCAAAAAAATTCCCTATGCACACGCAAGATCATTGTGATGTATAGCAACGAGAGGGGAGAGTGTCGCCATGTACCCTCATAGACCGTAAGCGGAAGCGTTATGACAACGCGGTTGATGTAGTCGTACGTCTTCACGATCGACCGATCCTAGTACCGAACGTATGGCATCATCGCGATCTGCACATGTTCTGCTCGGTGACGTCCCACGAACTCACGATCCAGTAGAGCTTCGAGGGAGAGTTCCGTCAGCACAACGGCGTGATGACGGTGATAATGAAGTTACCGACGCAGGGCTTCGCCTAAGCACTCCAACAATATGACCGAGGTGTGTTTCTGTGGAGGGGGACACCACACATAGCTAAAAGATCAATGATCAACTTGTGTGTCCATGGGGTGCCCCCACCCCCGTATATAAAGGAGTGGAGGAGGGGGAGAGGCCGGCCCCCTATGGCGCGCCTAGGAGGAGTCCTACTCCCACCGGGAGTAGGATTCCCCCCTTCCCTAGTTGGACTAGGAGAGAAGGAAGGAGAGGGAGAGAGGAAGGAAAGGGGGCACCGCCCCTTCCCTCCTAGTCCAATACGGACTAGAGGGAGAGGGGGCGCGCGGCCTGCCCTGGCCTCCTCTCTCTCTCCCCACTTTGTCCCAATAAGGCCCATATAATTACCGGGGGGTTCCGGTAACCTCCCCGTACTCTGGTAAAATCCCAATTTCACACGGAACCATTCTGATGTCCAAATATAGGCTTCTAATATATCAATCTTTATGTCTCGGACATTCTGAGACTCCTCGTCATGTCCATGATCATATCCGGGACTCCGAACTACCTTCGGTACATCAAAACTCATAAACTCATAATACCGATCGTCGTCGAACGTTAAGCGTGCGGACCCTACGGGTTCGAGAACTATGTAGGCATGACCGAGACTCATCTCCGGTCAATAACCAACAGCGGAATCTGGATGCTCATATTGGTTCCTACATATTCTACGTAGATCTTATCGGTCGAAACCGCATAACAATGTACGTTGTTCCCTTTGTTATCGGTACGTTACTTGCCCGAGATTGGATCGTCGGTATCTCTAGGGCATATTTCCTTTAGTCTCCCACTTGCACTAGTGTCAATAATCTGGATTACACAGTAATGATTCTAACACCCATGGAGTCTTCGTGCTGATCATGTTTTGCTCATGAGAGAGGCTTAGTCAGTGGGTCTGCAACATTCAGATCCGTATGTATCTTGCAAATCTCTATGTCTCCCTGCTTGACTTGATCGCGGATGAAATTTAAGCGTCTCTTCATGTGCTTGGTTCTCCTGTCAAATCTAGATTCCTTTGCCAAGGCAATTGCACCAGTATTGTCACACAAGATTTTCATTGGACCCCATGCACTAGATATTACACCTCGATCGGATATGAACTCCTTCATCCAGACTCCTTCATTTGCTGCTTCCGAAGCAACTATGTATTCCGCTTCACATGTAGATCCCGCCACGACGCTTTGCTTAGAACTGCACCAACTGACAGCTCCACCGTTCAAGAAAAATACGTATCTGGTTTGTGACTTAGAGTCATCCGGATCAGTGTCAAAGCTTGCATCGACCTAACCATTTATGATGAGCTCTTTGTCACCTCCATAAACGAGAAACATATCTTTAGTCCTTTTCAGGTTTTCGGGATGTTCTTGACCGCTGTCTAGTGATCCACTCCTGGAATACTTTGGTACCTCCCTGCTAAACTAATAGCAAGGCACGCATCAGGTCTGGTACACATCATTGCATACATGATAGAGCCTATGGCTCAAGCATAGGGAACACCTTTTATTTTCTCTCTATCTTCTGCAGTGGTCGGGCATTGAGTCTTAATCAACTTCACACCTTGTAAGAGAGACAAGAACCCTTTCTTTGACTGATCCATTTTGAACTTCTTCAAAACTTTATCAAGGTATGTGCTTTGTGAAAGTCCAATTAAGCATCTTGATCTATCTCTATAGATCTTGATGCCTAATATGTAAGCACCTTCACCGAGGTCTTTCTTTGAAAAATTCTTATTCGAGTATCCTTTTATGCTATCCGGAAATTCTATATCATTTCCAATTAACAATATGTCATCCACATATAATACCTGAAATGCTACAGAGCTCCCACTCACTTTCCTGTAAATACAGGCTTCTCCAAAAGTCTATATAAAACCATATGCTTTGATCACCTCATCAAAGTGAATATTCCAACTCTGAGATGCTTGCAACAGTCCATAGATGGATCGCTGGAGCTTGCACACTTTGTTAGCACTTTTAGGATCGACAAAACCTTCTAGTTGCATCATATACAACTCCTCTTTGAGATATCCATTCAGGAATGCAGTTTTGACATCCATTTGCCAGATTTCATAATCATAAAATGTGGCAATTGCTAACATGATTCGGAGAGACTTAAGCATCGCTACGGGTGAGAAAGTCTCATCGTAGTCAACTCCTTGAAATTTTCGAAAACCTTTCGCAACAAGTCGAGCTTTGTAAACAGTAACATTACCGTCAGCGTCGGTCTTCCTCTTGAAGATCCATTTATTTTCGATGGCTTGCCGATCATCGGGCAAGTCAACCAAAGTCCACACTTTGTTCTCATATATGGATCCCATCTCAAGCCATTTTGTGGAATCTCGGCTCATCATCGTTTCCTCATAGTTCGTAGGTTCATCATGGTCTAGTAACATGACTTCCATAACCGGGTTGCCGTACCACTCTGGCACGGAACATACTCTGGTTGATCTACGAAGTTCAATAGTAACTTGATCCAAAGTTTCATGATCATTATCATTAGCTTCCTCACTAATTGGTTTAGGAATCACTGAAACTAGGTTCTATGATGTACTACTTTCCAATTCGGGAGAAGGTAAAACTACCTCATCAAGTTCCACTTTCCTCCCACTCACTTCTTTCGAGAGAAACTCCTTCTCTGGAAAGGATCCATTCTTAGCAACGAATATCTTGCCTTCGGATCTGTGATAGAAGGTGTACCCAACAGTCTCCTTTGGGTATCCTATGAAGACACATTTCTACGACTTGGGTTCGAGCTTATCAGGTTGAAGCTTTTTCACATAAGCATCGCAGCCCCAAACTTTAAGAAACGACAACTTTGGTTTCTTTCCAAACCATAGTTCATAAGGCATCATCTCAACAGATTTAGATGGTGCCCTATTTAACGTGAATGCAGCTGTCTCTAAATCATAACCCCAAAACAATAGTGGTAAATCGGTAAGAGATATCATAGACCACACATATATAATAAAGTACGGTTACGACGTTCAGACACACCATTACGTTGTGGTGTTCCGGGTGGTGTGAGTTGTGAAACTATTCCACATTGTTTCGAATGAAGACCAAACTCGTAACCCAAATATTCACCTCCACGATCAGATCGTAGAAACTTTATTTTCTTGTTACGATGATTCTCTACTTCACTCTGAAATTCTTTGAACTTTTCAAATGTTTCAGACTTGTGCTTCATCAAGTAGATATACCCATATCTGCTCAAATTATCAGTGAAGGTCATAAAATAATGATACCCGCCGCGAGCCTCAACACTCATCGGTCCACATACATTAGTATGTATGATTTCCAACAAATCTGTTGCTCGCTCCATTGTTCCGGAGAACAGAGTTTTAGTCATCTTGCCCATGAGGCATGGTTCGCAAGCACCAAGTGATTCATAATCAAGTGAGTCCAAAAGTCCATCACTATTGACTTTCTTCATGCGCTTTACACCAATATGACCTAAATGGCAGTGCCACAAATAAGTTGCACTATCACTATTAACCTTGCATCTTTTGGCTTCAATATTATGAATATGTGTATCACTACGTTCGAGATCCAACAAGAATAGACCACTCTTCAAGGGTGCATGACCATAAAATATATTACTCATATAAATGGAACAACCATTATTCTCAGATAAATGAATAACCGTCTCGCTATAAACAAGATCCAGATATAATGTTCATGCTTAACGCTGGCACCAAATAATAGTTATTCAGGTCTAAAACTAATTCCTAAGGTAGATGTAGAGGTAGCGTGCCGACGGCGATCACATCGACTTTGGAACCATTTCCCAGGCGCATCGTCACCTCGTCCTTAGCCAATCTTTGTTTAATCTGTAGCCCCTGTTTCGAGTTACAAATATTAGCAACCAAACCGGTATCAAATACCCAGGTGCTACTACGAGCATTAGTAAGGTACACATCAATAACATGTATATCACATATACCTTTGTTCACCTTTCCATCCTTCTTATCCGCCAAATACTTGGGGCAGTTCCGCTTCTAGTGTCCATCCCCTTTGCAGTAGAAGCACTCAGTTTCAGGCTTGGCTCCAGACTTGGGTTTCTTCGTGGGAGTAGAAACTGTCTTGCTATTTTTCTCGAAGTTCCCCTTCTTTCCCTTTCCGTTTTTCTTGAAACTAGTGGTCTTGTTAACCATCAACACTTGATGCTCCTTTTTTATTTCTACCTCTGCAGCTTTGAGCATAGCGAAGAGCTCGGGAATTGTCTTCTGCATCCCTTGCATGTTATAGTTCATCACGAAGCCTTGATAGCTTGGTGGCAGTGATTGACGAACTCTATCAATAACACTATCTTCATCAACTTTGCAACCAAGTTGAGTCATATGATTGTAGTACCCAGACATTCTAAGCCAGTGTTCACTGATAGAACTGTTCTCCTCCATCTTATAGCTGTAGAACTTATTGGAAATCTCAAATTTCTCAATCCGAGCATTTGCTTGAAATATTAACTTCAACTCCTGGAACATCTCATATGCTCCATGATGTTCAAAACGTCGTTGAAGTCCCGGTTCTAAGCCGTAAAGCATGGCACACTGAACAATCGTGTAGTCATCAAAACGAGCTTGCCAGACGTTCATAATGTCCGGCGTTGCTCCTGTAGCAAGCTTGTCACCTAGCGGTGCTTCAAGGACATAATTCTTCTGTGCAGCAATGAGGATAATCCTCAAGTTACGGACCCAATCCGTGTAGTTGCTACCATCATCTTTCAACTTAGCTTTCTCTAGGAACGCATTAAAATTCAACGGAACAACAACACGGGCCATCTATCTACAACAACATAGACATGCAAAATACTATCAGGTACTAAGTTCATGATAAATTAAAGTTCAATTAATCAAATTACTTAAGAACTCCCACTTAGACAGACATCTCTCTAATCATCTAAGTGATCACGTGATCCATATCAACTAAACCATGTCCGCTCATCACGTGAGATGGAGTAGTTTTCAATGGTGAACATCTTATGTTCATCATATCTACTATATGATTCACGCTCGACCTTTCGGTCTCCAGTGTTCCGAAGCCATATCTGCATATGCTAGGCTCGTCAAGTTGAACCCGAGTATTCTGCGTGTGCAAAACTGGCTTACACCCATTGTATGTGAATGTAGAGCTTATCACACCCGATCATCACATTGTATCTCGAGACGACAAACTTTCGCAACGGTGCATACTCAGGGAGAACACTTATACCTTGAAATTTAGTGAGAGATCATCTTATAATGCTACCGTCGATCTAAGCAAAATAAGATGCATAAAATATAAACATCACATGCAATCAATATAAGTGATATGATATAGCCATCATCATCTTGTGACTTTGATCTTGATCTCCATGGCACCGTCATGATCACCATCGTCACCGGCGCGACACCTTTATCCCCATCGTAGCATCGTTGTCGTCTCGCCAACTATTGCTTCTACGACTATCGCTACCGCTTAGTGATAAAGTAAAGCAATTACATGGCGATTGCATTTCAAACAATAAAGCGACAACCATATAGCTTCTGCCAGTTGCCGATAACTTTGTTACAAAACATGATCATCTCATACAATAAAGTTTAGCATCATGTCTTGACCATATCACGTCACAACATGCCCTACAAAAACAAGTTAGACGTCCACTACTTTGTTGTTGCAAGTTTTACGTGGCTGCTACGGGCTTAGCAAGAACCGTTCTTACCTACGCATCAAAACCACAACGATATTTTGTCAAGTATGTGCAGTTTTAACCTTCACAAGGACCGGGCGTAGCCACACTTGATTCAACTAAAGTTGGAGAAACCGACACCCGCCAGCCACCTGTGTGCGAAGCACGTCGGTAGAACCAGTCTCGCATAAGCGTACACGTAATGTCGGCCCGGGCCGCTTCATCCAACAATACCGCTGAATTAAAGTATGACATGCTGGTAAGCAGTATGACTAGTATCGTCCACAACTCACTTGTGTTCTACTCGTGCATATAACATCTACGCATAAACCTGGCTCATGATGCCACTGTTGGGGAATGTAGTATTTCAAAAAAGTTCCCTACGCGCACGCAAGATCATGGTGATGTATAGCAACGAGAGGGGAGAGTGTCGTCCACGTACCCTCGTAGACCGTAAGCGAAAGCGTTATGACAACGCGGTTGATGTAGTCGTACGTCTTCACGATCGACTGATCCTAGTACCGAACGTACGGCACCTCCGCGATCTGCACACGTTCTTCTTGGTGACGTCACTACAAAAAAAAGACACATCCGTGACATTTTGGTCCGAACGAAACTTTTTTCTGTCATACTTATGACACTTCTATGACAATAATTGTGATAACACATGGTATCATCATAGATGTGGTGGGGTCCTACTTCTATGACAAAAAATTATGACAGAAAATGGGCTTTTCGTCATGGGCGGGCCGGAGACGCAGCTGCATGACATTCTTTGGGCCGTCCATGACGGAAAAAACCATGGTAGAAGCGAGGCCAAGGAAAATATTAGGGTGTTCCCGGTTACGGTGGGTGGTCGGGCCCGAGCGATGCGCGTATCTCTCGTACACGCACGCGCGTGGGTGCAAGGCGTTGGGCTCTAACTGAACCCGAGCGAGGCATTGGGCTCTAACTGAACCCGAGTGATTGCACTGCAGGCTACGCGTTACTGAACCCGAGCGATCGATCGATGGTTGTTAACTGAACCCGATCGAGCGATTCCTTTGCTACTGCTGCTAACTGAAGCTGATCGATGTTGCCTCTGCATGAACAGTGAGCGTTGCTGGGGGGGTTAGATGAACAGTTCCCGGTGGGGGTGGCTGAATAGGACCCCGTGGTGTTGCCTCTGCATGAACAGGACCCCGTTCGATCGAGCCGGTTGGGGCTACATGAGCAGGACCCCGTAGAGGGCTGCATGAACAGGACCACCCCGTGGAGGGCTGCATGAATAGTAGATGGTGGAGGGCTGGATGAATAGTAGCCGTGGAGGGGTGGTCGAATAGGAGCCCGTGGAGAGGGCTGGTTGAACACTAGCCAGTGGAGTAGCGCGCGGCGGAGGCTGAACAGTCACAGGTGGAGGCTGAAGGAGGTCGACGGTGGATGAACAGTAGCCCGTGGAGGCTGGAGGGGGTCGACGGTGGGCATGAACGGTAGCCCGTGGAGTCCCGTTTTGCATTACGCCACACCCTCCCGATGAACAGGACCCCCGTTTCGACCGTAGTGCTCCAACACAAGTCCGTTTCCTCCGTTTTGCGGTACGCCACACCCCTCCCAATTAACAGGACCACCGTGTCGACCGTAGCACTCCAACACAAGTCTGTTTCCTCTGTTTTGTGGTACGCCATACCCCTCCCGATCAACAGGACCCCCGTTTCGACCGTAGGAGGTCCGTTTCCTCCATTTTGCGGTACGCCAGACCCCTCCCGATGAACAGGATCCCGTTTCAAACGTGGCTGGTTGAACACAAGGCCGTTTCCTCCGTTCTGCGGTACGCTATGCCTCGTTTCCATCGGATGTTCCGTCCAAGCCCTCCCGATGAACACGACGACGCATTCCGTTCCGACCCAGCCGGTTGGCTCCCCATGAACACGACAACGATGCTGTTTCTCCGTTCCGATCCAGCTATGTACATGAGCCATGGCCGTACATATGCGCGAGTAGGCGTTCGAGACCCTGCCCGTATGTATGTACGTGGCCGTATTTTCTTTCTTGCACACTGGCCGATGTACGTGTACATGCTACGTGCGCGCCTCTGCTACGACACGTCGCGCCTCTACATCGACCAGTATGTACGTACACGTTCGCGACCAGAATGACAATGGTACGCACGCTTCGACCAGGTGGGTCCCGACTGTCAGGCACTTCCTTGCCTGCGAAGATGTAGCTGGTGGGTCCCAGCAGTCAGGGGGGCGAATCGTTTTTCTTTGCCCGGACGCACTTCCTTGCGTGTGAAGATGTAGCTGGTGGGTCCCAGCAGTCAGGGGGAAATGTTTTTTCACGAAATATGGTGGCCCATCCGGTGGGTCCCCGATGTCAGGTGGAGGAACAATTATTCTGCGCATAATAAGGAGTCAATTCCATGCTGCGGTCGTGGACCCAGCTGTCAGCCTCTCCACGTACAGTACTCTTCCAATGGAAGTCGTTCCTTGACCATGTTGACCATGCCGCGCCCAGAGTACCAGGGCGGTGGACGACGGCGAGGCCTAGGAAGGGGACGACACGGAGCCGGGGAAGACGCGGCAGTGGAAGCCCGCGCGAAGAGGAGTACGAGGGTTCACTGGTTCGGCTGCGGTGGGAGGCTGTCGTCGCCGCAGGGCCTGGCCAGCGGTGGGAATAGTAGGGGGCGGTGAGGCATCCGCGGCAGCACAGCCGGACATGGGAGGCAGGAGCATGCGGCACGACCGGCGCTGCTTTGGGCGGCTGGAGAAACAAGACCATAGGTTGAAGAAGCACTACGGTCGTTCAACGGACATCGTACCGTCACTAGAGCTAGAATCGTTCATATTGTCTAAGTTGACAAATTACTCCGTCCCTATCAACTTAGTAGGCCCACAAGTCAGCCTCCCACCAAGGTGGGTCCCAACCAGCAGGGGGAGTATTGATTTTTTTTGCGTAATAAGGAGGCGCTTGTGGTGGGTCCGAGCTGATAGCAGGGGGACTTTTTTCGCGCAATACGGTGGCCCGTCCGCTGGGTCCCAGTAGTCAGGGGGTTAACATTTTTTTCACGAAATACGATGGCCCGTCCGATGTGTCCCTGCTGTCAGGTGGAGGAATCATTATTTACCACGTAATAAGGAGGCACTTCCTTGTTGTCGTCGTGGACCTAGCTGTCAGCCTCTCCACGTACAGTCCACGTCTGATGGAAGCTGTTCCTTGACCATGTTGACCATGCCGCGCCGAGAGGACCAGGGCAGTGGACGACGGCGAGGCCTAGGAAGGGGACGACGCGAAGCCGAGGAAGACGCGACAATGGATGCCCACACGTAGAGGAATATGAGGGTTCACTGGTTCACTGCGGTGTGAGGCCGCCGTCGCCGCAGAATAACAGGGGGTGTGGGTGAGTACAGGGATGGCCTGGCCAGCTGTGGGAGTAGTAGGGGGTGGTGAGGCCTCCGCTGCATCGCAGCTGGCAACGGGAGGCAGGACCACGAGGCATGACCGGTGTTGGTTTGGGCGGCTGGAGCAAGAAGACCAGAGGTTGAAGAAGCACTACGGTCGTTGGATGGACATCGTACGCTCACTTGAGCTAGAATCGTGCATATTGACTAAGTTGACAAAGCCCTCCGTCCCCGTCAACTTAGTAGGCCCACAAGTCAGCTTGCCACTATACTGGGTCCCAGCTAGCAGGGGGAGTAATCATTTTTTTTTGTGCGTAATAAGGAGGCACTTTCTTGCGTGCCAAGATATAGCTGGTGGGTCCAAGCTTTCAGCTTTGGTAACGTTTTTTCGCGAAATACAGAGGCCCTTTTGGGGGGTCCCAGATGTCAGGTGGAGGAATCATTATTTTGCGCGTAATAAGGAGGCATTTCCTTGCGTGCGGCCATGGACCCAGTTGTCAGCCTCTCCACGTACAGTCCACTTCAGATGCATGTTGGTCGTTGACCACGTTGACCAGGCAGCGTCGAGAGCACCAGGGCGGTGGACGACGGCGAGGCCTAGGAAGGGAATGACACGGAGGTAGGGAAGACTCGGCCGTTGTTTCCCACACGGAGGGGAGTACAACTGTACGAGGGTTCACTGGTTCGTCTATCGTCGCCGGGGAATAACATCAGGTGTGGGTGAGTAGAGGGATGGCTAGGCCAGCGATGGGAGTACGATGGGGCGGTGAGACCTGCGCGGCAGCACAACCGACCGCAGAGAGGAGGGAGCAGGCAGTCCCGCCGGCGCTTGTTTGAGCGGCTGGAGCAGGAAGAGCAGAGATTGAAGAAGCACGACGGCCGTTGGATGGACATCCAACAGTCACTACTTGTGCGTCAACCTTTTTTTAGGAAAGCCTCAAATCTGTGGAAAACATCATACAACCCATCTGCCATTATTTCTAATAATTTACAGCCCATTTTCTAATTCTTAAGGTTTTTTTGGAGCCTATATTCTTTTTGTTAGTATTACAATCCATATTGTGGCCACGGTTAAAAAATTATATGAAATTTTGCATACTTCGGTGCGGTCAGAACTGTTTTTAATCCCGAAATTTTGAGTCACATTCAAACTGATTTTAGAAATAAATGTATATCAATATAAAATCCAACAAATGGTCCACGCATAAAAATCAATGCAATTTAATATCTCGAAATGAAAAAAAAAAGAAATTTGAAACTAATTGTCGGTTTGATGTGTTTTAAAAATGTACAACCCATTTCTCATTACTGATAGGCCATTTTCTCGGCCAGTCGAATGAAGCTCTCCTCGTCTTGAAAGATTTGCAGCCCAACAGGCTTGACAAAGCGTCTTACTTGGCAAATCACAAAAAAACTGGGATGTGGCCGTGGATCCAGCTGTCAGCCTCTCCACGTACAGTACTCTTCCGATGGAAGTCGGTCGTTGACCATATTGACCACGCCGCGCCGAGAGCACCAAGGCGGTGGACTACGGCGAGGCCTAGGAAGGGGATGATGCGGAGCCGGGGAAAACGTGGCAGTGGATGCCCACGCGAAGAGGAGTACGAGGGTTCACTGGTTCGGCTGCGGTGTGAGGCTGCCATCGCCGCAGAATAATAGGCGGTGTGGGTGAGTGGAGGGATGGCCTGGCCAGCAGTGGGAGTAGTATGGGGGCGGTGAGGCCTCCGCAGCAGCACAGCCGGCCATGGGTTGCAGGAGCAGGTGGCACGATCGGCGCTGCTTTGGGTGGCTGGAGCAAGAAGACCAGAGGTTGAAGAAGCACTACGGCCATTGGATGGACATCATACGGTAAGCTGGAGCTACAATCGTTCATATTGACTAAGTTGACAAAGCACTCCGTCCCCGTCAACTTAGTAGACCCACAAGTCAGCCTCCCACTGTGGTGGGTCCCAACTAGCAGGGGGAGTATTCATTTTTTTGTGCGTATTAAGGAGGCACTTCCTTGCATGCGAAGATATAGCTGGTGGGTCCGACCTGTCAGAAGTGGGAACGTTTTTTACGTGAAATACGGAGGCCCTTCCGGTGGGTCCCAGCTATCAGGTGAAGGAATCATTATTTTGCTCGTAATAAGGAGGCATTTCCTTGCGTGCGGTTGTGGACCCAGCTGTCAGCCTCTCCACGCACAGTCTACTTCCGATGGTATCGTTCGTTGACCACGTTGACCACTCCGCGCCGAGCGCATCCAAAGTGGTGGACGACGGTGAGGCCCCGGATAGCAATGATCTGGAGATGGGAAGACGCGGGAGTAGTCGCAGACGGAGAGGTCTACGTGGGTTAACTGGTTCTGGTGCGGTGTGGTTCGGCAGTCGGTGGAGAATAACAGGAGGTGTGGAGGGGTGGAGGGATGGCCTGGCCAACGGAGGAGTAGCGCTTCATATCGAAGCATGCTAAGCAGAGCTGCTAGCAGCAGGAGGCGTGAGCAGGTGGTCCCAGCGGCGCTGGAGGAAGAAGACGAGAGATTGAAGATGGATGCCGGTCGTTGGATGTAAATCCAATGGCTAACGATGTCAGAATCATTTATTGACTAAGTTGACAACGACTTGCATTGGCTTCGGCCTATTGGCCCACATTTCAGCCTCCAAAAATGTGGCACGTGTTCAACCCATTTTTTCAGAATTTCCAGTCTTTTTTTGCGGGGTAGAATATACAGTCCATTTGATCTTTTTTTTGAATTACAGTCCATTAGCTGGGCTGTGTGAATAAATAATGTAGCGTCCATGTGGCCCATTTATGTTTTTCCTAAAAAATTACAGGCCATTTGCACTTTCACGAAATACACGATTTTGCTGGGCTGATTCTAATTATAATGTTGGGGTGGGCGCATCAATGTCATCAAAAAATAAACAGGGGTTGAGCATTTTGTTATATTATTACATTGGTCCTTAAATCTTACATTGGTCCTTCAATACAGTGATTTATTATTACATTGGTCCTTAAATCTTACCAAGCTTTTGTACACAATCACCAGGATTTTCGTTGGCAAAACAAATCCAGGATTTCATTGTTAAGAAATTATTTTTATAAGTTAACAAGATGTGGGATATTGTTTTCTTACATATGTAAGTATCTGTTAAATATATGATGACAATAACAACAATATATAATAACATACAAAATAATTTAAATATATATAATATAGTTAGAAGGGAAACATAAGTTGGACCAGGCGCTCCTATTCTTATATAGAAAAATAGAATAGACCTCTGCGTTTTCTTCAAAAAAAGAATACATAAATTGGGCTGCCGATGTTTCAGGAAAAATTAAACCTTGGATGGGAGGTCCATAGGTCGGTCGATACATGCCGGCCCTCAAGAAAATACAAACATGCTTATGGACCTCTCATCCGAGGTCGTGGGCTACGCATGTTAAAAAAGAAAGCCTAGATGGGGCAGCCAAAAACCCAGCTGATACTTGCTGCCCCAGTGATAATAAATGATACTTGCCAGCTCCCCGACTTCATTGTGAATTTATCTCCTATAGTAACTACGTTGAAACACCTAAAAATGTAACTATGTTGACAAACCCATGGGCCCCAACGTCAGTATAGCATTAGGAGGAAGTATTTTTTGTTATGAGGCACTTGCTTGCATACGGCCATAGACCTGGTGGGTCCTGACTGTCCGCCTCTCCACGTACAGTCCTCTCCAGATTGCTCTCGTTTGTTCAGCATGTTCACAATGGCAGACAGCGGCGTCGCGGTGAGCGCACAAAGGCGCAGGAGGAGATCTGACCATCTGAGGAAGTGCCTTATTAGTAACGAAACAACTGAACTAGCCCAATGGCCGAGTGACACTACCCGACAGCTGTTTCGCCCGGGTTCGATTCCACCTATGCAGAGAAAATATCTCCAAAAATTTTGCTGCTGCCTTTATTGACATGTGGATCCCAATTGTCATCTACGCACACCACGTCCTACACTTGCGAAAACTTCGTTCCTCGTTTTCTCTGTTTTTCGCACACTCGACATTGTGTGGGCATTTTGAAAATAGCATATCTTTTTGACTGTGCATCATATGAAGATGTGCTATGCATGAATGTTGATCAGCATAATGTTAACTGGCTGGTAGTTCTAGTTTCGACCATGAATAAAACTTCCAGCATGATGTTAACACTGTTTGAAAAGGCCATGTTAATATAAATGATCTGCCTCTGAAAGTTGCAGTTTCTTATCTGAAACTGAACTTGGAGTTTCTTATCTAAAACTGAAACTTGCAGTTTCTTCTCTGAGAATCACATTGTCTGCACTTTTATACTCCTATGAAACTACATTTTTTTAAGTGCAGAGAAAATATCTCCAATTTTTTTGCCTCTGCCTTTAATGACATGTGGGTCCCAATTGTCATGTACGCACACCATGTCCTACAGTTGCCAAAACTTCGTCCCTCGTTTTCTTTGTTTTCTCACACTCGACATTGCGTGGGCATTTTGAAAATAGCATATCATTTTGCATGTGCATCATATGAAGATGTGCTATGCATGAATGTTGATCAGCATGATGCTAACTAGCTGGTAGTTCCAGTTTCGACCATGAATAAAACTTCCAGCATGATGAACACTGTTTGAAATGGCCGTGCTAATATAAATGCTCTGACTCTGAAAGTTGTAGTTTCTTATCTGAAACTGAACTTGGAGTTTCTTATCTGAAACTGAAACTTGCAGTTTCTTCTCTGAGAATCACATTGTCTGCACTTTTATACTCCTATGAAACTACATTTTTTAAGTGCTAAAAATAGATCTCTAGAATTCATAAAATACTTCATATGCTCAATACTGCAAATCTGAAATTCAAAAGACATTCATATATGTAAGTACTCTCAAAATACAAAACACAAAACACAATTCACAACCTGCAAATACTAACAACCCTAAGCTCCTCCTGACAATTCACAACCTGCCCAACTATTGGTCTTGGGGGGGGGGATCCCTCCTATTCCTCGACGGCACACAGCCGCCCCGTGAGACAATGCGAACGACAAGGGAGAGGATGGCGGGGAAGCATTCCACTAATCCTAACCCTCCTTCCAAATCCATGGCATCCCAAATCTCCATGATCGGCAGTGAGTATAAGGTTAGACAATCACCACCGATGAGTTCGACGTCATCTACACCCGTTCTTCCGAAACAGTGAATGAATGCCTTGCTCGCTTCAAACACATGTTTGAAAACTCAAATGATGAGTGGGTCGTTGGGCTAGATGTTGAGTACACCACAGTCCTGGGAAGCGAGAAGAAACTAAAGGAGGCAGAGAAGAAGAAGCCCGCCGTGATCCAGGTTTGCGTGCATGACTTATGCTTGGTCTACCACATATGCCATGCCGACGTTGAGTGCGAGGAATTTAAGTACTTCCTCAAGGACGGCCGAGTCAAATTCGTTATTGTATACTTTAGGAACGACAAGGAAATCCTGGGTCGGATAGGCCTCGTTGTAGGCCAGCCCTTCGATCTCCAGAAGGAGCGCCTGGTGTCCTCCTCTCAGCCTTCAATGCTGACCCTGGCAGGAGCCATGGTTCATCCTATGTACGGTGAACTGAAGAAACCTCTGCACACGTTTCATCGTGCATGGCAGTGGACTGTACTAGATATAGACCACATCCATTACGCTGCAATGGATGGCTACCTTTGTTTCAATATCTACAAGGGTTGGATGAAGAACAAGAGCCAAGTGTGCGGTTCAAGCAAAGAAGTATCGCCCAAGAGGAAGAGGGACAAGGATGAAGTCAAGGACGTCGACGAGGACTCCGAGTAAGGTGGCAGTGTTGTTGCTCATCATGGTTCTAATGCAGTGTCTACCGTATAAGTTGCTTAGTTTAATTTCTGGTGTGCTTAGTTTTATTTGAGGGGTGTGTTGTGCTGAGCCCCCAGCAGAACTATGTTATGTTTCTTCTCGTCATATTTCGTACATTTCATATTTTGGTTGGTATAGTACTACCACTCGTTTCTTGACATTATATACGTACAATATATATATGGCCAACATCATATAGCCAGAAGTTTAGTTGTTAAAGAATTCCATTGTGCTCAGTTTTGTGAAAGAATTCCAAGGTGCTTAGTTTTATTTAAGGGGTGTGTTGTGCTGGACACCATTAACTTATCATTGTGAGAATCTGCTTATTTTTGCCATGTAACATGGTCAACGGGTTTGACGTGAAAGTAACAATGTCTAATGGCATTTCTGAGCAAACATCTAACTTAACGATGGCATTTTTTAGATATCTAATGTCGGGACCCCGATCCTAAGTCACACAGGTCTAGCCTGTAACACATCATATCACCTTGCGGCCTCACGCACGGTATCCCCCCGGGTGCCACCTTACCTGGCCCGGGACCGTTTGCGCATTTTGGCACACGTATATGATAGTGTCGCTAGCATCCATATGACAGAGAACCCGGGCCGACATGACCAGTTATAAACCAAAAGTGGCACTAAATTACAGAGACAGGCATACATGACCCAGCAACGAACGTGTCGGTCATCAACGTATGAACCCAAGTCGTAGCAAGCTACAGGGACTTAAAGGAACAACGCGTGACATTTCCCCTAAGGGACAGACACAGGAACGAAGAAGGACACATGCCAGCCAGCCTAAGTGTTCCGGAGCAGTAGCAAGCTACCAAGGCTCAGTGGAAGCACTAGGAGACATTTCCCTGTAAGATAGGCTACCAAAGGTAAACAACTAGGTGTCGGATCCCACACATAGCAATACACATTACACGTACGCATAACATGCAAGTATGTGCTGTACAACATGGCATCACAACATAACTCAACAACTCATATAGATAAAGGCCCAGAAGAGCCATCATAGCATTTATTACAACCAGAGGTCACATGACCCAACATACAGAGCATACAGGCAACGGAAGCATAACATGTCTGAGTACAGACAACTACAAATGAAAAAGGCTGAGAAGCCTGACTATCTACAAGACCCTTCTAAGGGCACAAGACCGTAGCTGAGGTAACAAGCTAAACGTCGAAGTCCACGCGGAACCACTAGCGAGACTGAAGTCTCTCTGCAAAAACATAAATTAAGCAAACGTGAGTACAAAGGTACTCAGCAAGACTTACATCAGATCTAGCTACATATGCAACAGTATCAACAAGGGGGTAGTGGAGTTTGACTGCAGCAAGCCAGCTTTGACTCGTGGCTATCCTGAACTATGACTGCAAGTAACCTTTGAGGTGGCGCACACAAGTCCACATATTCACCAATCAATACACCACTATGGATCCGCTCCCGTCTCCCTACGAGAATGCCATCCATAGCACTCACGCTTATCTTGCGCGTTTTAGAGTATCCACTTTCACTTGTCTATGTACCACGTAAGCATCCAAGAAGTCCATATCTGCGGACCTGGCTATTCGAATAGATCATGTTAACCCTGCAGGGGTGTACTTCTTCACACACGCTCTCGCCACTTACCGCCATGTACACGTCATGTATCTCGGCAACCTTCAAGCGGAGGCCTGGCGAGGGTGTCGGCCACGACCTGACTAACCACACAAGTCTCTCGTCCAGGTTTATCGCCTATTCGGGTTCCATCCGTGGGGTGATCCGGCCGGGGTGTCGCTCACGGCCCCAAACGATGTGTACAGGGTTCCCGCATCACCAAACGGGCGATCGGTACACCGTGCCACGGTGCCTAGTCTGACCCAAGCCCACCTGTACCGGGTGCCACTTGGTAGACTACTAGCACTACCTACAAGCACCAGAAACTAGTTGCAACTCCTGGACAGAGATCGAGTGGATTAATAAGTCGAGAGGGGCACTTAAGCATTCCAATGCGTGGTAGTAGCTTTGTCATTGGACAACTTACACAGAACTCAGTTCTTAAGGACGGTTCCAGTGAGACAACCCACCATGTACTTCTACATGGCCTCTCACCGCTACCTTTACCAAATCATGTTCACACACTTAGCTCTCAACAGTAGGACATGTTCACCGCATTCCAATTCATCCCCGTTGAATCAGACCTGACACAACTCTAAGCAATAGCAGGCATAACCAGAAAGCATGAATGAGTAGGCACAACATGGCTCAAACAATTCCTACTCATGCTAGTGGGTTTCAACTATTTACTGTGGCAATGACAGGTCATGCAGAGGAAAGGGGTTCAACTACCGCAGCAAAAAGCAGTTCAATCGATGTTGTCCTAATGCAGTAAAAGAGAGCAGGAGCGAGAGAGTGGGATTGTATCGGAATGAACAAGGGGGTTCTGCTAACCTGGCACTTCTGAAGATATTAAAGAGTCTTCATCGGTGTCATCGATCACAGCGTCGAAACGTCGTCTACTGAGAGGGGACAAAACCGACAAACAGAGAAAGATCACAATCAATGCAATGCACAATATGATGCATGAATGTGACATGGCAATATGCTGTTGGTTGAGCTAATGCAACTAGCAACAAGTTAAATGAAGTTGGTTTGAACCAAGGGTTCAAATTCAAACTCCATATATGGTTATTCAAATGCCATTTATTCAAATTGTCCTAAACAGCAGCCATAAGTTGTTCTAACATCATGAAAATGCCATAAACAGATTCCTTGGATTTTTCTGATCAATTTTCATATATAAATTATTTTCATCTGAGCTATAGATTATTTTCTATGATTTTTAGAAGTTTTGGGTATTTTCTGAAATAAATAAATCAAATAGATTTATTTAAAATCCAGAAAAGCATTTATGACATTATAGTGACATCATCACTACGTCAGCAGGTCAAAGGCGCCAGCCCAGGTCAAACCTGACGGCTGGGACCCACACGTCAGTGGCTCTGCTAATTAACAGGGTTAATTAGCACTAACTAAAATATAAACTAATTTCAGACAAGACGGGGCCCACACGCCAGTGACTAACTAACTAACCAAACGATTAGTATTAACCTAAGTTAATTAACAGGGCGGGCCCCAATTGTCAGCGAGTCAGGGGTGGACTAAGGGTGTGGGACCCATGCGTCAGTGACCCGGGGTGGTCAACCCACCGGTCAAAGAGGTCGGAAACGCCGGCGGCTCGTCGCCGGCGAGACCGAATGTGGCGGAGGCTGCGGAAACGGGCTGTGGTGCCCCGTTCGCAGCGTGGCTGGGCTCATTCGAGAGCCTAGACCAGTGCACATCGAGTAGGGGTGCCAGCCGGGCCTGGGGTGCCCGGAGGCGAGAGCAATGAGCTCGGCCGCGGCGGCCGGAGCTCGGGCACCGTCGGGTTTGGGGTTGTGGTGCACTAGAAGGGGAGAGGGAGCGTGCGTTCGGCTCCTGGGAGCACGGTGAGTGCGATGACATGCTCAAAAACGGACAGAGGCGGCTGGGGCCACGGCGGTGACAAGCTCAGCGGCGGCCGGCGACCGTAAGGAAGGGGGCGACGGCTACGGTGAGCTACAGGCCACGGGGACAGTGGGAAACGGCGGAGGAGCTCACAGCGGGGTCGACGGGGGTCTCAGGAGGCTCGGGTAGGCGTTGGTTGCCGCGAATCGCCGGCGAGGTCGACGGCGACCGAAGGTTGAAGAAGACGGTGGCGAGGGCGTTCGGGGGCGTCCGGCGTAGCATAGGTACTTAGGGGGGCGTAGAAGACAGAGGCGGAGCTCGTGGACACTTTGCGGGGGCATGGGGAGGGCTGTGGTCATGGTGGTGCTCGCCGGCGGCGACAGCTTCGTTCGGTCGCCGCGTGAGAGAGAGACAGAGGAGGGAGGAGAGAGTAGCGAGTGAGGGGGGAGGTCGAGGGGGTTCCAGGGGGGGCGTGGCGTTTGTCCAGGGCATCGGGGAGGGAAGCAGGCAGGGAGGAGGTGGAGGCCGCGGGCGTGCGCCGTCGCCACGCACCTGCCTGTCCTCCTGGCCGAGGGTTGAAGACGCCCTTGCCCCTGGTGGGCTGGGCCGGCCAGATGGGCCACACAGGTAAAGGCCAGGTACTTCCACTCTCTCTCTCTTTTTCTGAAAATAGTTTCTGTTTTCTATTTTCTGCTTTTGTTTTATTTCTTTTGCCACTGTTTTGAAATTTAAACAATTTCAAACAATGCCAAAAACTCCTCTGAACAATTTTATGTTGCTAGATGGACTTTTCCAAAAGCACATAAAACATTTCAAAGTTATTTGAAAATATATTCTATATATTATGAATATACTTCCAAATTCAAATACAATAATAAATTAAATTCCATGCCCAAAATATTCCACAGAATTGTCCATTATTTTTGGTTTGCTGCAAAAGCCTTGCCAAAAATATCCAACAAATATGAGGAACATTTTGGAAACATTGAATGCAATTTTTTTGACTGGACCTATTTGAGATTTAAAGTGCTAGGGATTGAACAATCCCCATTTCAAGTTTAACAAAAATAGAACATGATGACATGATGAACAGGCAAGGACCACAGGGGTTGATCTAGGGATGTGACAACTCACCCCCACTAAAACAAGAATCTCGTCCCGAGATTCAAGCGTAGGGTAAGAAATCAGAGGGGACACAAGCTAGCACAATCTTCACGATCCAATTTTCCTTATTGGAGATGTTGATTTATTGCATCATATTGATCTTGTCATCCTTGCTTGGAGATCTTCATCCAACCAGATGATAACGGAGACATACTCTGTAGAAATCGATTTTCCAAAGATCGATGAACTCAAGATCAACTCTTGGAGTGAGATGTTAACCCATCTCTTGAGCTGAGATACAGAACACACATCCAGAGGGATGGAGTGAAATAAACGATGAAGGTTCATTCAGTAGGCAATAATTCCACACCTAAGAAGATGGTGATCAATGTCACCAGACGGGGCACCTTGGAGAAGGTGACTCGTAGAGTTATTCCCTTAAGTGGCAAAAAGAATTACTTTTGATATAGAGGTCATTGAAATTCCCTATACCAGCCTGAGGCAATCACAAACGATCATTTTGTCGGAGTTCGAAAGAATGACATTCTCGAGCCAGAATGGATGATGTGGACTACCTTGTTGAAGATGACACAGGGGATGATTTTGTTTATCGTCGGGAATGGATGGGATCCATGGTGAGATGGCACATTGGCGGTGCAAGCTGGGAACAAAATGCAAATGCTGGGAATGATTCTGGTAACTGGAAAGAAACCCATCAGTAGAGAGTAAATCTATTCTCTGAGAGGCTATAGCATAACCAAGAACACTGGAAGCAATCCCGGTTAGAGCCAGAGATAACACCTAGTGCTTGTGCGTGCTCTCAAGAACTTGAGCATTCCCATATTCCATCAAGGTTTTTCCAATATCCGTGTCAAGGATCCTGGCAGCACCACATACTACCATGATGAATAACGATGGACGATGCAGATGCAAAGGAAGATCACACTTTCTCAGATTTCACCTTAGCGGAGTCAAGGGGCAAAATCTGGATGATCGACTGAGAGACATTTGGCACTCCGCTTCTAATGTTCTCCTTGATGTGCTAGGTACCACGGTCAATGCTTAAAAGCATCAACATGGCCATCAAGTAAAGGTCGGACTTCAGGAGCACAAAAAGTCCATAAGGAACAACTGGGGAGTAAATCCTACGAAGTCCTTATGGGGAGGTGACCAACTTCTTCAATCAAGTTACTACAACAATAGGTCTTCCGGCTAGGTGTGTTGGCCACGACATTCACTTTACCGGTAATCGAGAGACCAATATTATAGTTCTTGGAAAATGCTCCAACCATCATATCTGCCTGAGATTCAGTTCTGGTTGGTGTCAGGATATTCCAGATGTCATGTCCGGAAACGAAAGTTTGCAACACAAATCGACGAGATGGCGTTGCGAAATTCTCGGGGAGTGAACTACGATAGTAAGCTCCAAAACATGAGCTAGTTCTGCTACGTACCTGTGAACACGTTGTCCCAGACAAACGTGACCACATAGTAGTCTTATAATAAAATACTATCGAGTTCAGATTGGGAATCATCATTGGAGTTTGAACAAATCAATCAGTGGCTTGGTGTGCTAGGGATACATACAGAATGAAGATGATCAGTCTAACAGACCATAGAATACTTCGCACGTATGCATGACTGACTTGGGATGACTCCAGAGGAGGTAAGAACATGCTTTCTCGAACTCACGGCGGCAACTTGCATCAATGCACATGAATTAGAGGATGTCACTTCTTTCTTCCGTACATATGCTTCACGAACGGGTCATGAAGATAATGCTTGTAAAAGTTTCCAATACTAGCTGGATGTGCAACATAGATCATGGAAAGATAATAATGTTGCTGATGGGCTCAACAACAATTCATCCAGGTTTCCATAGAGGTGGAATTCCACAATTAAGTGAACACGGTGATAGTATTGGTCAGACCAATAGATGTAATGGTGTATGCTCGAGGGATCAACCACGAGTAAGACAACATTAAGAACATCGTTGGTTCTGATTTGATTTGATGATAGCCCACACTCAAATCAAAGTTTTAGTAAGACAATAGATCCAATAATTGATCACGAGGATCAATTGGTGAAGATATCATCTATCTTCAATACACACACAAGATATCCCTTTGGAGTGAGCTATGTGGTTTAAGCTTTTATCTTCCAACTCTCCATGTTGTTGTTTAGCTTAACCAACTAGCTCAGGATATACAACACAGATTCTTGGAGAAGGGGTGGTTTATAAGAAACCAACTTGATCATGAACTCAACATAGCTGTCAGGTGACAACCTGGTAATACTTCCGAGAAGATATTCAGAAAATCACGAACCACCGATATGTTACTAAGCTCGAGAAAAAACTTGCTTTCCAAGGCAAGACGATATGATCAAATGAGCGAGGACTTGACACATTCCTAACTCATCAATCAAGGAGTGCACCAGGAAAATGGACTAGGTAGCACGATCAATCTTAGAATGGTGATTTGGTAACCAACACACTAAGAATGCAATTATCGTCCATTAACCACTAGGCAATAGGGTTGCTAGGAGTATTGATTTCACACATCACAATTCACTTGTCGGTATTCCGGGTATAACAGCGCGGAGACCGTGGAATGAACGACGATGGTGAGAAGTATTACTGTATCAGGAGTTCATAGGATGATGTGCAATTCCCATGACATTCTTGATATAAAGATGGTAATACTCCAAGGTAGAACAGATTAGAAGATGGTTTAACATCCTTCATCTGCGGAGTACAACTTCTTTGACCCAATCCTAGGAATGGATGAGGTACTGGAGTTTGTTTCTCCTAGTCATTCCAGAATAGAATGGCTTGACGGACCTCAAGAGTAAAAGCATCGGTGAACACAAGTGCACAACTACTCCTGACTATCAATTGATAGACGAGGGTCATAATACAACTAAAAGGAGACAACTCAAGGAACATATTACTTCTGAGTTATGGATGCATAGGTTAGTATGTCGAACGCGTTCCACATATTTCTTCCGGATAACCCATGCAGAAAGGTAGGATTGGCAGAGTCACAATATGAATGGAGCTACTCAAGAGCACTCTGGTTGTGATCTTTTGGTTCAGAAGAACTTCTGCCAAGGAGGGTCCATGGTATTTGGAAGAATGATATACCACGGACCTCGAGGACTATCACAAGTTACTAATATCCTAAAGGGACGAGCAAATGCTATCCACATGAAGTAAGTAGGGTGAAGCTCGGGTTCAAGAACCCGGGAATAGAATGCCTACTAACTAGATAGCATCACGGGATGCTTTCGAGAATAATGGCCAGAGTCATCACACCGAGAATATAAAGCATTGCTAGATTACTGGGTGATCCTCTAATACTCCTGGGGTCATAATAATAACTCCAACATATATGTCGAGGTAACAGAGTACCTCAGCACACTGACTTGTGTGATTAATCTGGCCTAAAAGGACATTAAGAACAGGTAGGAATGATTTGCAAATGCATCAGATTGTTTAGAAACCTGGGATGACTCGGACACCATAACGGCTGTAATTGCTCATAAATACTTTTGAGATCCAAGCAAAATGGTAGCATAACCCTTAACATTATCATGTCAAGGTTCTGAGACCAACAGTTGAGCAACAGAAGTAGTAGAAACTAATCTGAGGATTGAATCCACAATAACGTGATCCTGATAAAAAGAATGAGATTCCTAGTTCTTAATCCCCGTAGAAAGAAGAAGGTGACTGAGATCAGAAGGTCATAGGGTAAAGGAGTAAAAGAGCCTTACGTTCCCTTCCACAATCAATTCCCTTATATAACTAAAGAGTTTCTAGACACGACTTCGACCAGTTTGGCTTGCTAATCCTACAGGCAGTCAGGCTCTGATACCAAAGCTGTCGGGACCCCGATCCTAAGTCACACAGGTCTAGCCTGTAACACATCATATCACCTTACGGCCTCACGCACGGTATCCCCACGGGTGCCACCTTACCTGGCCCGGGACCGTTTGCGCATTTTGGCACACGTATATGATAGTGTCGCTAGCATCCATATGACAGAGAACCCGGGCCGACATGACCAGTTATAAACCAAAAGTGGCACTAAATTACAGAGACAGGCATACATGACCCAGCAACGAACGTGTCGGTCATCAACGTATGAACCCAAGTCGTAGCAAACTACAGGGACTTAAAGGAACAACGCGTGACATTTCCCCTAAGGGACAGACACAGGAACGAAGAAGGACACATGCCGGCCAGCCTAAGTGTTCCGGAGTAGTAGCAAGCTACCAAGGCTCAGTGGAAGCACTTGGAGACATTTCCCTGTAAGATAGGCTACCAAAGGTAAACAACTAGGTGTCGGATCCCACACATAGCAATACACATTACACGTACGCGTAACATGCAAGTATGTGCTGTACAACATGGCATCACAACATAACTCAACAACTCATATAGATAAAGGCCCAGAAGAGCCATCATAGCATTTATTACAACCAGAGGTCACATGACCCAACATACAGAGCATACAGGCAACGGAAGCATAACATGTCTGAGTACAGACAACTACAAATGAAAAAGGCTGAGAAGCCTGACTATCTACAAGACCCTTCTAAGGGCACAAGACAGTAGCTGAGGTAACAAGCTAAACGTCGAAATCCACGCGGAACCACTAGCGAGACTGAAGTCTCTCTGCAAAAACATAAATTAAGCAAACGTGAGTACAAAGGTACTCAGCAAGACTTACATCAGATCTAGCTACATATGCAACAGTATCAACAAGGGGGTAGTGGAGTTTGACTGCAGCAAGCCAGCTTTGACTCGTGGCTATCCTGAACTATGACTGCAAGTAACCTTTGAGGTGGCGCACACAAGTCCACATATTCACCAATCAATACACCACTATGGATCCGCTCCCGTCTCCCTACGAGAAGGCCATCCATAGCACTCACGCTTATCTTGCGCGTTTTAGAGTATCCACTTTCACTTGTCTATGTACCACGTAAGCATCCAAGAAGTCCATATCCGCGGACCCGGCTATTCGAATAGATCATGTTAACCCTGCAGGGGTGTACTTCTTCACACACGCTCTCGCCACTTACCGCCATGTACACGTCATGTATCTCGGCAACCTTCAAGCGGAGGCCTGGCGAGGGTGTCGGCCACGACCTGACTAACCACACAAGTCTCTCGTCCAGGTTTATCGCCTATTCGGGTTCCATCCGTGGGGAGATCCGGCCGGGGTGTCGCTCACGGCCCCAAACGATGTGTCCAGGGTTCCCGCATCACCAAACGGGTGATCGGTACACCGTGCCACGGTGCCTAGTCTGACCCAAGCCCACCTGTACCGGGTGCCACTTGGTAGACTACTAGCACTACCTACAAGCACCAGAAACTAGTTGCAACTCCTGGACAGAGATCGAGTGGATTAATAAGTCGAGAGGGGCACTTAAGCATTCCAATGCGTGGTAGTAGCTTTGTCATTGGACAACTTACACAGAACTCAGTTCTTAAGGACGGTTCCAGTGAGACAACCCACCATGTACTTCTACATGGCCTCTCACCGCTACCTTTACCAAATCGTGTTCACACACTTAGCTCTCAACAGTAGGACATGTTCACCGCATTCCAATTCTTCCCCGATGAATCAGACCTGACACAACTCTAAGCAATAGCAGGCATAACCAGAAAGCATGAATGAGTAGGCACAACATGGCTCAAACAATTCCTACTCATGCTAGTGGGTTTCAACTATTTACTGTGGCAATGACAGGTCATGCAGAGGAAAGGGGTTCAACTACCGTAGCAAAAAGCACTTCAATCGATGTTGTCCTAATGCAGTAAAAGAGAGCAGGAGCGAGAGAGTGGGATTGTATCGGAATGAACAAGGGGGTTCTGCTTGCCTGGCACTTCTGAAGATATTAAAGAGTCTTCATCGGTGTCATCGATCACAGCGTCGAAACGTCGTCTACTGAGAGGGGACAAAACCGACAAACAGAGAAAGATCAATCAATGCAATGCACAATATGATGCATGAATGTGACATGGCAATATGCTGTTGGTTGAGCTAATGCAACTAACAACAAGTTAAATGAAGTTGGTTTGAACCAAGGGTTCAAATTCAAACTCCATATATGGTTATTCAAATGCCATTTATTCAAATTGTCCTAAACAGCAGCCATAAGTTGTTCTAACATGCATGAAAATGCCATAAACAGATTCCTTGGATTTTTCTGATCAATTTTCATATATAAATTATTTTCATCTGAGCTATAGATTATTTTCTATGATTTTTAGAAGTTTTGGGTATTTTCAGACATAAATAAATCAAATAGATTTATTTAAAATCCAGAAAAGCATTTATGACATCATAGTGACATCATCACTACGTCAGCAGGTCAAAGGCGCCAGCCCAGGTCAAACCTGACGGCTGGGACCCACACGTCAGTGGCTCTGCTAATTAACAGGGTTAATTAGCACTAACTAAAATATAAACTAATTTTAGACAAGACGGGGCCCACACGTCAGTGACTAACTAACTAACCAAACGATTAGTATTAACCTATGTTAATTAACAGGGCGGGCCCCAATTGTCAGCGAGTCAGGGGTGGACTAAGGGCGTGGGACCCATGCGTCAGGACCCGGGGTGGTCAACCCACCGGTCAAAGAGGTCGGAAACGCCGGCGGCTCGTCGCCGGTGAGACCGAATGCGGCGGAGGCTGCGGAAACAGGCTGTGGTGCCCCGTTCGTAGCGTGGCTGGGCTCATTCGAGAGCCCAGACCAGCGCTCATCGAGTGGGGGTGCCAGCCGGGCCTGGGGTGGCCGGAGGCGAGAGCAATGAGCTCGGCTGCGGCGGCCGGAGCTCGGGCCCCGTCGGGTTTGGGTTGTGGTGCACTAGAAGGGGAGAGGGAGCGTGTGTTCGGCTCCTGGGACCACGGTGAGTGTGATGACATGCTCAAAAACGGACAAAGGCGGCTGGGGCCACGGCGGTGACAAGCTCAGCGGCGGCCGGCGACGGTAAGGAAGGGGGCGACGGCTACGGTGAGCTACAGGCCACGGGGACAGTGGGAAACGGCGGAGGAGCTCACAGCAGGGTCAACGGGGGTCTCAGGAGGCTCGGGGAGGCGTTGGTTGAAGAAGACGGTGGCGAGGGCGTTCGGGGGCGTCCGGCGTCGCATAGGTACTTAGGGGGGCGTAGAAGACAGAGGCGGAGCTCGTGGACACTTTGCGGGGGCGTGGGGAGGGCTGTGGTCACGGTGGTGCTCGCCGGCGGCGACGGCTTCGTTCGGTCGCCGCGTGAGAGAGAGACAGAGGAGGGAGGAGAGAGTAGCGAGTGAGGGGGG
>LR738711.1:532900636-532910987 GCA_902687465.1 Secale cereale | reverse complement strand
ACAGAGGCGGAGCTCGTGGACACTTTGCGGGGGCGTGGGGAGGGCTGTGGTCACGGTGGTGCTCGCCGGCGGCGACGGCTTCGTTCGGTCGCCGCGTGAGAGAGAGACAGAGGAGGGAGGAGAGAGTAGCGAGTGAGGGGGGAGGTCGAGGGGGTTCCAGGGGGGCGCGTGGCGTTCATCCAGGGCATCGGGGAGGGAAGCAGGCAGGGAGGAGGTGGAGGCCGCGGGCGTGCACCGTCGCCACGCACCTGCCTGTCCTCCTGGCAGGGGGTTGAAGACGCCCTTGCCCCTGGTGGCTGGGCCGGCCAGATGGGCCACACAGGTAAAGGCTAGGTACTTCCACTCTCTCTCTCTTTTTCTGAAAATAGTTTCTGTTTTCTATTTTCTGCTTTTGTTTTATTTCTTTTGCCACTGTTTTGAAATTTAAACAATTTCAAACAATGCCAAAAACTCCTCTGAACAATTTTATGTTGCTAGATGGACTTTTTCAAAAGCACAAAAAAATATTTCAAAGTTATTTGAAAATAAATTCTATATATTATGAATATACTTCCAAATTCAAATACAATAATAAATTAAATTCCATGCCCAAAATATTCCACAAAATTGTCCATTATTTTTGGTTTGCTGCAAAAGCCTTGCCAAAAATATCCAACAAATATTAGGAACATTTTGGAAACATTGAATGCAATTTTTTTGACTGGACCTATTTGAGATTTAAAGTGCTAGGGTTTGAACAATCCCCATTTCAAGTTTAACAAAAATTAAACATGATGACATGATGAACAGGCAAGGACCACATGGGTTGATCTAGGGATGTGACATCTAATTGCATTTTTGAGCAGGTATCTAACGGATCGATGTCATTTTGAGTAGTTGTAGCTTCTAATGGTAAAACTGAGTAGTGATACACAACAAGTGGCATAAATAATAAGAACCCAAGAATTAAGTAGGGCTAATTTCTTTATTTCTTTAATTCTTTATACCTTTGTGTGCGAAACAATATACGCTGCCTCCTGCCAGATTTTCTTTAAAGAGGCAACATAGAACTATATGAGTGACCTGTTAAATTTTGGAATTATTCTGGGTTCGTTTGGCCTTTTTTATACATTAATTGAGTTTCTGGTCATTTAATGTGCATAATTCAAATTTGAACTACAAGCACATGCTCCCGTGCACCAAAGTTGACTGAAAAATCACATGTGTGTCCTCGGGTGAATTTCTAGGTCCTGGGAATGAAATTCAAACATCTGGGCATCGTGGTTCGGCCAAGAACATTGAGAAGCTTGGTTTTAAAATTCTTGTAAATCCAAAACACGCCTGGAAATCATGAAACTTGGCATGGTGTCATGTCATGGTACTACCATGTTGTGGTAAAAAAATTGCAGAGTAGGAACAAGTTTTGGTATAAGTTTCTTGCAAACCGGAGCTTCTCTCAAGAAGGCTCGTGGTTCTGAGAGGGAATGTGTCACCTTTGTGTGCATAATTAAAATTTTAAATACAAGCACATGCTCCAGTGCACCAAAGCTGGTTGAAAAATAACATGTGTGTCCTCGGGTAAATTTCTAGGTCCCATGCCAGAAATGGGAATGAAATTCAAACATCTGGGCATCATGGCTCGGCTGGAAACATCGAGAAACTTGGGTTTTTTAATTCCTGTAAATCCGAAACACGCATGAAAATCATGAAACTTGGCTTGGTGCCATGACATGGCACCAACATGTTGTGGTAATTTTGATGTCTGATTTGCGAAGGCGCACACATTAACAATCAACAAAGTCATTTTGGAACAAGTGCTGTCACGTTACAATCGGAAACACAAGTATTGTTGAAACCGTGGGTATTCTATTACCATTTACGTGCTGCCATGCGTACCCTTTTTTATTAGCTAGGAGGCATCGTGCATGGTAGCTATTTGAGTACGGGAGCCGTGCGATCAGACCCCTGCGCGTGCTTATCGGGAGGAGAGCCCTTTGACCTCCATCTATAGTCCACCTCTCTCCCAAGGTCTCCATTAATGGCGCCCGAGCCTCTGTTTAATGGTGAGGCAATGTCTCACTCGACTGAGATTTAAGAGAGAAAAAGGAAATTCTGAAGAGAAAATTTTGCACGGATCTTCATGTAAGATCCGACGGACCTATATAGCATCTACTGTGACTTATAGCAAGATTGATGAATATATATAAGGACGACGAGAGTGGATAATAATTATCTTACATAATTTGGAAGATAATTAGAAAATCCACATGCGGCTACGCCCGAAATACACAAGGGAAAAAGAAGAAGGAAGACGCCTAGAACGATCTGGATCGCTGATCTCTACTTTCTTTATGCGCTACAGGTCGCGGAGACTAGTTCTCGCGGCGGGCGATGATCTCTTTCATCAGTTTCATGTCCTTAATACGCTGCTTGGCAGCATCCATGGATTCCTCCACCAGCCTGTTGCACTCGATGCGGAGCATGGCATTCTCGTCCATAAGTTTCTTGATGATGACGCCCATCCTCTACAACATGGCAGCGGTCTCCTCCTCCTCCTTCGCCCTTCCGACAATCTTCGCCCTCAGCAGGTCGCGCTCGCCCTGGAGCTTCGCATTGCTCCCCCCTAGTTGCCGGATGACGCCGGTATCCTCGTCCTGCATCCTCGCCCAGCCGGAGATCTGATCCATCTTGCTATGGACTATCGCATGCATGTGCCTATAAGAGTCCTTGGCTGCCCGCGAGAAATTTTCCCAGGTCGCTGCGGCGCGGCGGGACGACCCTGCTGCTTTGGCGGCGCGGCGGGACATCTCTGCTGCTTCTGCGACGTGGCCGGACCAGTCTGCTACATCGACGATGCGGTGGGACCTCCGTGCTGCTTCGGCGGCACGGCGGGACCTCTGTGCTGCTACTGCTGCGCAGCTGGACATGTCGGCTGCTTTCGCGGCGAGGCGGGACATCTCTCGTGCTTCATCTTCCATGCTCACCTCTCCCCGGTGGAAATCTCTCGACCCAGAACTCACGCTGTTTATGGCTTGATTGACTTGATTGTTTTTTGTGGATGAGGAGTTGAGGAGGAATGTGCAGTCATCTTATAACCGAGTACTACTAATACGCTCATAAGTGGGAAACCGTTTAGGTTGTGATCGGTGTGAACAGGTTTGCAACTAAATATAGCGTGGTAGTAGTAATTTGGAATGTGACGAGACACGCTCAAAATTTATTAAAAGGCTAGAGGGCGGGGCAGTCTAGCTTGGTCCTTTTCACGAGAGGCGAGGGGCCTTTGTGATTTGACAGCTCATTACTGCTGGAAGGCGGGGCCATGTGATTTGACTGCTCATCTAAATGTGCCGACGACCTGAGGAGGAGCAAAGAACTATGCAGTATACTCAAGTTTTCCAGTGGAGTACGACGGAGGAGCATGAAACACGGCAGCCCAGTGACATATCCTCTACTCTCTACTCTTATTATATATTACTAGCAAGACGCATTGTTCTATTGGCGATAAAGAATGATCTAATTTGCTAGTCATCTCATTTTTAGCATCGTTCTATTCATGCCTCGTAGAGAAGGTGACATGTGCGGCGAAACACCCGAAGCAAAATAAGAAACACAGGAGCAAAAGAAGAAGGAGGATTATCACCACAAAAAAAGGAAGAAGCACACACAAGTCTGGGGCGCTGCTCTCACTACATGAAGGGTTGTTGGCCGCTGAGTCGTAACTGCTTCTTCATCGCCTCCACGACCTCCATCTCCTTGCGTGTCTCCTCTGCCATCTTCATCATTGTGTCCATGACGCGGGATTTCTCGACACGAGCCTTCATCATCTGTTCCATGGCCGCATTACGTACCTTGACAGCAGCCAGGTGCTCGATGCGTAGCTTCACCAACTCCTCCTTCTGTTCCATGACGAGGGCCTGCAACATCTTCATCGAGGAACTACTATTCTCATGTAGCTTCTTCCAGCCGGCGTTCTCCTCCTTTAGCAGGTCGAGCTCGTGGCAGAGCTTCGCCTTGTCCTCCTGAAGTTGCTGGATTTCGCCGGTCGCCTTCTTCTCCGAGGCAATGCTCTTCTTCAGCAGCATCACCAAGCCGGCGGTCAACTCCCCCTGCTCATTGAGCTCAGCGGGCATGTCATCGAGGCTCTCCTTCAGCAGCTCCACCAAGCCGTGGATGAACTCCTTCTGCTTATTGAGGTGCTTATTGAGCTGATTGGGCATGTCGTCGAGGGAGAAAGACTCCAGCGCCGCCAGCTCGGCTTGTTCGCCTCCGCGTCTAGGGCGCTCCTGGGAGCCATCACCTGCCTGTGAGAGATCTTTCGAGGTCCCTGCGTGGCGGCGAGCCCTCTCTTTTTTCCGCAGCCATGGTTGCCGCTCGCTTGTTACGAGTAGTTCTCGACCTAGAGCTCTGCACACCGGCCATGGTAAGGACGGACAAAGAAGGAGGACTTATGAGGAGGAAGGTAGAGTAATTTTGGGTTAGGTAGTTCCTCTTTTTATAACCTAAGTACTAGCACTAGTACTAAAACCTGCAAGGAACACATTCAGGTTTGGTATGTACTGGTAGGTGTGAGCAGGCTTGCACTTAATTGTAGCACTAGTACTTTTGAATGTAATGGGAACAAGGTAAAAATATTAATTGATGGTTTTTTGTTTCGATGCCCAAAATGGCTCCTGATGAGTTTAGTGGAACATAAATTTCAAGTAGACTAATGGAAGGAGACCAATGGAAGTACTACTAGCAACCCATGATTTAACTACTCGCATGCGCACAGTGGAGTGGTAATGTCTTCCTTCCGCCCTCACGTCCACTCAATTTGCATGCGCTGTATTGATTGACCATCAATGAAGTGAAGGACTTTACACGCGTCAAAATTGCGTCCGCCCGTGTACTCATGTGTGCGTGCGAGGGAATGAGTGCGTGCGTGGCGTGCGTGCACATCTTCGCTTCGTGCATGTACCGCCAGTGCGGCTCAGGGAGGACGAGTACATTCTTCTAGAACCATCAGCACATTACTGTGATCGATCCACACAAGGATGTCGCGACAACGCCTCCACATGTGCCACGTGGCTTCATGAACCGTAAGAGAGACACTGTGTAGCGTGCCATTGTATTTTGCACATACTCAAAGTACTAGTAAGGTACACGTGCATTGCACGCGTCAGATTTTGCAACCAAATTACGAATAAATACCACATAGTAGCATGTAAGCTCTGAGTCATATATGCATCATGTAGACCTTCGTTTAATTCTTATAGTTCATATCATTCAAAATCAATTAGTTTTTATAAAAAACCTAGGGCCTCTTTGATTCGTAGGATTTCCAAAACGCGGGAATAGGAAGAACATGGGATTAGAGTGGAATGTCGTCTTCAATCCTACAGGATGGTACGAGTGTTTGATTGTGCATAAAAAATGCAGAATTCTTTCAAAGAGGTTTGAGTGGATGGGATGTTTCCTATGAAATCTAGTGCAAATGAATCATATGGAAAAATTCCTATGGTTTACAATCCTATGAATCAAACAACCAAGATAGGAAAAGTTCCTAAGGATTAGAATCCTCCAAAATTCCTTCGAGAATCCTTTGAATCAAAGAAGCCCTTAATCTATTTTATGATTCATGGAATTGTGCGTTGTAAAGCATAAAGTAAAAAACAAATAATGGCAGTTCAACTAAAAAAAAGTTTGGGCAGTTATGATACGGAAGATTCTAGAACAAAGGAGAACCACTGTTGTTTTGAGATTTGTGCATTATGCTTAAGTTCAACCATGGAGTCTGCTAGATTGTACATGTGGCAAAATCCGGTGGGGGGCTAGAAGATTGTGCGAGGGGCCGAGTGGAGGGAGACTATGAATGATTGCACAACTGCGAGATCGATATTTAGAGAGAGGGGGCGAGAACGTGCGCTGTTGCGCGCAGTGGCGGAGCCATGAAAATGTCCCATGAGCTAGGGGGCCAAGCATTGCTAATCCTTTACGAGGAGGGCCAATTCATCAACTTAAACCATTTTTACTAGCATTTGTCTAATGATCACATTCATATTAGCCTCGATATATAGTGATGTTAGGGGGGGGCAGGGCCCTTGCTGCCCCCTATCTTCGCCATTGTGTGTGCGTCTGAGAGATGAAGCAGAAGGCATGGATGATGATAGGGGGCGTTGGATATATAATTAATGTGGGTGTATTAGATGTATATGTAATCCTATATAGAGAGGTATAGATTGATTGATGTGGACGTGGGAAAGAAGGTGATACCTCACTAGATATATAGATTGATCGGTTTATGTGGAAAACTATGAAAGACCTATCTATACACACACACACATAGAGGAACATCGATCGTTGCGCATGCACGTGAGAGATAAAGAATGCCCGATATGATGGAGAGGGGGGGTGTGTGTGTGTGCCTTCATGGGAGACCGACCTAAAAAAAAGATTGCATGTGTGCGATGGATAATGCCGACTGGTAGTGTGTGTGCATGCATGCACGAGAAAAAGTTAGTGGTACAATTACAAAGAGAAGACCAATGTGTGAGTGTAAAAGACTAGGTGAGGTCATAATCAATGTAAAGTTGAATTCAAATATTTGAGTAAGCGATCATGATGTTTGAAACCCATGCTTGCATGAATATAACGGAGATCTGCGCGGTGTCGTTTGGAAACGAGCATGTTGCAATGTATACACATTGAACAAGGTCAGATTGGTTTGAATCTGATATATCGATGGCAGACATCATTTGGCCACATTGCATCCGTGCATGGACACACTATTCTAATTGGAGATGATGGGTGGCTTTCGCATCACATATCTATATGTATATTAAATTTTATATTTTTTATATAGTATGCGGATAACTTTAACTTTGAAAGATGGTCGTTGGATGAGGCCAATCCGATGGTGCAGAGCTGGCAAATTTGAGCACTACTGGCCGTTGGATATCATCTAGATTCCACCAGATTTTGCCACATGTACAATCTAGAAGACTCTATGGTTGAACTTAAGCATAATGCACAAACCTCAAAACACAAGCACTTCTTCTTTGTTCTAGAATCTTCCGTATCAGAATTGCCCAAATATTTTTCTACATGATTTATTTTTACTTTACGCCTTACAACGCACAATTCCATGAATCTTAAAATAGATTAGCTTTCTTAGAAAAACTAGATGATTTTGAATGAAATGAACTATAAGAATTAAACGAACATCTACATCATGCATATATGACTCAAAACTTACATGCTATAATGTGGTATTTATTCATAATTTGGTTGCCAAATCTCATGCGTGCAATGCCCGTGTACCTTACTAGTCTAAATGGTGTCTATGTGTGTTCTGCGTGTTAAACACATTGTACGTAGTATATCGTACTAGTCTAAATTGTCTTTTTTTGGTACACGTTAAGCTTGTTCTCTCGAAATTTCAAGCCGTGCCTTGTTATGCCGAAATTTGAAGCTAGCGTCTCTGTCTATCATGCTGCGAAACTTCACCTCTTCAACCCGCGCCTTGTTAGCCCGAAATATTTAAGATATATCTTTGTCTCGTTGTGCACCGACAACTCCCTCGATCTCAACCCGCGCCTTGTTATTCCAAAATTTCAACGCGCGAAAAACTCCCACCTCCTGTGAAATCCTGACACACGAAATGACTGTGACACCCCTGAACTGCCTCAAATAGGTGTGGGTACTTTCGTAACTTACCCCACATTTCGGACAAGCGTGTCCCTAAGCCATGGTTCCCCACTCCCATCCCATCCACCCACCCATTCGTACACAGAGGCCGGCAAAACCCGCGAAGCCCCACACCCTGCTCCGTCCGCCACCCAGCCGGAGCCTCTTCCCCGACGTTGTCGTCCACAGCAACACCTCGACGTCCCTCATCCACCGTACCGGATGAGGGTCCGTCATTGATCTGGTTGTCCCGCCGGTTCAGCCACCCCGTCCTCCACCTCCAAGGAGCTGCCCCGACGTTCCCCTCGTCTTTTGCGCCACCTCCATTCCCACACCGCCGTCTTCACCTGCACCACCAGAAGAGCATCATCATCATCGTTTCCTCGGATGAAGCTACGTCAAATTCGGCGCCACCAAAGAGGTTGTACATTAATCGCCACATTTTCTTCTTGATTTGATTTCATGGTGCTGCCGGTGCTCGGTCCCGATCCGATACGGCGCGGCTCCATCCACGGCGGCATCGCCGGCCACTTCCTCCATGGTGTCGTTCCCTCTACGGCGACGTCCACATCAGTAGGAGATGCTGTTGCTTTAGCTCTCGCTCGCGTTGCTGCTCTGCTCTTGCTCTCGGTCCCCTGCCTGGTCTGCTCTTGCTCTTGCTCTTGCTTGTGCTACTGCTCTCGCTCTTGCTCTTGCTTGCGATGCTGCTTCGATTTAGCTACACTTCACTCGACTGAATCAACTTTTGGGTCTGTCGATTTTCAGGGGGTGGGGTGGCTCGCCGGAGTTAAGGAAGAACCAGCCGCATCGGGGAGGGGGGCTCGCTGGAGAGGTACCCTACTTTCTATCTTAGGGTTCAGGGTGGGGGCGATGGTCGCCGGCGGTGGTGGGGCGGTGGCGTAGGGATCGCCGGAGAAAAAGCTCGGCACGAGGGGGCCTACAGGGATGGCCAGGGCGGCGGCGGACCGGCGGTGGGGAGTGTTTTCCGGGCGGGTGGGGCAGCGCACCGCCGGACGCGGGCGGCTGGGGGCAGCTGTTTGGCCGATGGTGGCTAGCGGCTCAAGGGGGTGAGGTTGAAGATGAACTGCACGCCCTTGATTTTGTATCCAACGGCTGCAAAATCGACTGACCAGAGATGAAAAAGCCAGTCGACTGACGTGTAGTCTCACCTTCTAGTGTGTTCAGTTTCGACAGTAAAATTTAGTTTCGACAGCAAAATTCAGTTTCGACGCTTAAGTTCAGTTTCGACAGTAAAATTCAGTTTCGACAGCAAAATTCAGTTTCGACAATTAAGTTTAATTTTGACAGTTAAATTCAATTTCGACAGCAAAATTCAGTTTCGACAGTTAAGTTCAGTTTCGATAGTTAAATTCAGTTTCGATAGTAAAGTTTAGAGATGAGCGGCTGATGTATACATCTAGCACTTTGTGGTTATGTATTTTACGTCATCTATTGGAGATGCTATTAGAATTCCACTCAGGTTAACGTTGTCTCTCTTGTTCTGCTTCAGCCTCGGCGTCGTACAACTCACCGGAGCTGCTCCAACGACGAAACCCTCCATCACAGCGGAGTAGTACCTCGAGCTCCATCTCCAGATGCCAAAGATCTTCTTCCCCTCCTCCGACAGCCAAGTCAGCCGGAGCATCCTCACCGGCTAACCCAATCACGCTGAGATCGATATGGCTTCGCCAAAGAGGTTGTACACTTCTTGTGGTTTGACTTAATCTCACCATGCTTCTTTGCATCCTGTGATCTTCCAATTCTTGTGAACCAAACACCCAGATTGGCAGAAATCATGTATTTTTAAACTCTCTGTTTTGCACGTGCATTCCTATCCTTTTCCTGTCTATTTCCTATCCCTGCATTGTTAGAATCCTCAAATTCAAAAAGCCCTTACACAATTACTTCTGTTACAGATATGTGTCAAAGAAAACCTTGTGTGGTTTGTCCTACTCCTGCGATGCTGTGTTCCACCCCAGCTCAGCTGCCCCAACGACGGAAGGGTTCACCACAGCAGGGATCTGCTCTTCAGACTGTCTTTCGCCGCCTCGGATCTTCTTCCCCGCCGTCGGCCGCCACGACAACTGCATTACCATCATCAACTGAGCAGATGACCTCGAGGACTACACGGGTCCGCAAGAGAGGTCGCACTCTTCCGTGTCTGCTTACGTTATGCATCGCCTAATATGATGACATGCTACTTTATCGTCGTGTTCACCTATTAGACTCCGACACATGTCCAAACTTATGCTGAAACTTGAGTTTTTAAATGGTTGTGGGGTACATATTGGGCCAGCAATCAGTACTATATGTCTACTATCTGGTTAATCTCGGGTGTCTACTATGAGTTTCATGTTGGGTGCAAACAAACATTAAAGGAGCCATTATGTGTATTTTTAACTAAAGTTATTATCTGCCTGCTATCATTGGTTTTGGGTCTATCCACAGTTTGCTACCTTCACTCTGGATTTGTGCATGCACTCCTTACATAATCTCACTATGTTTTATTCCTATGCATGTCAGATTTTGTACACAATGGAACTGAACATGTAGATCAAAAGAAACGAGCCTTGCGTGGCAATAAAATTTCATGCAGACGTCGCTCCATGGTGGGCGCAAAGGCAGCCCCCCCTTCACCCATTTCGAATCGTAATCAAGAGGAAGATAACTCCTCAAAGGAGGATTCAGAGATAGATGACCAGTCCTA